>JBBGZY010000911.1:8312500-8805000 GCA_037952925.1 Lithobates clamitans | reverse complement strand
CACACACATACATACATACTTTTAGTTTGCTTCCTTACTGTTCAGTGTTATGTTCAGTTGCTAGGAAAAGACAGTCCTGTGTCAATGCCAAGTCACTCTAATAGAAACTTACACAGGCCCCCATGTGACATTGCTGGGATAGTCACCAAGCACTAGTCCTTTCCAGGATATCAAGAGTTTACCGACACCTATGGAAAACGTTTTTGTTAGATCCATTACCTGTGTCATTTAATACACTAACACATTTTAGACATGCCTAAGAAAGCACTTGTAGAGCTGTATTCTGTGACCTTTTATTAAGCTAAGAAAAAAGTTTTCCATGGTTCAGGCCTACGAAGAATCCTTCATATTGCTGGTATTTATCTACCAGCAGGAGGAACTAAATCTGCACCTAGCCATAGTGGATGAGCATGTGAGCTGAGATTCACCTGAAGCAGTTTGATTATTTTTTTACTTTCAAAATCTTTTATTGGTTTTATACAAAAAACAAGAGAAAATAATAAAAAAACAAGATTTGAAATCACATATCATGTAACATCCGCTGATATATAAGATACGCCTGCTGGGTCTAGAAAATTAGCATTTATAAGGCACATTGAGAATGTCCGACTATGGCGTATAGTAACAAATGCTTGAGACCTTGTAATTGGTGTAAACATAGAAAGAGACCCCTAAGGGGATTGTCTGTCGACTGGACCCACCGGCACCCCTAACGGGATCATGCTGTGCACAGTGTGAGCCCCCCTCCCCTCCTAACCAGGGATTGACCTAGGGCCCTAAGGTCTCGAGGATCTATACACTATAATTACTGGAAATTATAACCTATCAATTAGCAGTTTATTATTCACCAGGGCCACTTGTGGAAGGGAAATTTAGTGATACTATTTTTTATAAGCAGAAGTACCAGGTATATTCTGCTGGAGCCTTCAACAAGGGAGCATAGGAAAAGAAAACATGCTGCTGGGAAGTGAAGAATTTAAAGCAAACCTATTGTTTTGCCTTGCAAGGGCAAAGCACGCAAATTGTTTTAAAATGGTCAAAGGCAAGAAGGAGAGAATGAGAGTTGTATTCAGTACAGACGCACCAATTGATTTCACTGCTTTAGTGCTGCCTATACATTTGCTGTATTTGTGTATTATGCAGAGTGAAGGTGAGGATGAAGAAGGTAATGAAGAAGCAGGGGACAAGGCTGCTCCTGCAGAGGAGGATCAGAAGAATCAGCGTCTGATGAAGAAACGTAAGCTAAAGGAACGGTTTGATATGGAGTACGATGATGGGGATGCTGAAGCTACATACTTTGATGACCTGAAGGGCGAGATGCAGAAGCAGGCAGAGGTCAGCAGAATTATACAATTTCATTTAAATAACTATTTGTTTTTAAAATCAATTTTTTTTTATTTTGTGTCCTTTCCAGCAATTGTTTGCATATATTTTGCCTAAGGGAAGTGGGTCTTTATCTGTGGAGCTGCATGTATGTGTTTGTGCTAAAAAAAAGCGCTGCACGGCGAGCATCCAGTACAGAGACTGAGCTCTCATTGAGAGCTCTGGGTTTCTTACAAACAATCAAACTGGGAGGCCCAGTTCCCGATCATTGTGATAGCCTCTGATTGGCTATCACAGTGATCAGTCACTGTACAGGCCACCCCTGTGTTTTCTCCTCCTGAATAGGTTTGATCTAGGTCAGTATTGGGCTTAGAGTATAGTATATTAAAGCATTTTTAATATACTATCAGTGTTGGTGCTTTACGTAGGAGGAAAAAAACCCCACAAAATGCACTCTGTTGTTTCTGGGCCCTACTACGGGTACAGATGTTAAATAACGTACACATTTGTGGTATCTCTGCAATCGTCGGGAGAAGGAAATGTTATTTTGGTTTGTTCTTTAGGTTATGGTAATAGCAAGAAAATTACATCTACTTTTTTTTTTTTTTTTTTTTACTATTTTGTGTCAGTTTTTTCTTTTGATAACAATAAATAAAATTAATAAATAAAAAAAGATATCCATTACCATTTATCAGCAAATAAAAACACAATTTGTCCTGAAAAGAAAACAAAGTATAAATTACCTGGGTAGTTGCGATGATATGTGCAGCTTTAATAACACATGTCAAAGTTGCAAATCAACGTGCAGGCATTGAAGATTTGTTTTTCCCTGTCAAGAAAGGATTACGATAAATGTGTATTTTTGCATTATATTTTAGTGTAATTGAGGAAGTGAGACATCAGTTTCTTCATTCACCTTGGTAGTGCTATTTTTCTTTTCCTAAACGTTCGTTGTGTGTTTGAGCGGTGCTTCTACAATTTGCCTTCTGCTTCTGGCCTCTCATGCTTCTGTATGCACTCCCCAGCTTAACCGCGCAGAGTTTGAGGACCAGGATGATGAAATCCGCGTGCAGTATGAAGGCTTTCGGCCTGGCATGTACCTCCGCATAGAAGTTGAAAATATGCCCTGTGAATTTGTGGTGAACTTTGATCCTCATTATCCAATGATTTTAGGGGGACTGGGAAACAGTGAAGGAAATGTTGGCTATATCCAGGTAAAGTTATTTTAGGTTCACTATTACTCCATGTTTATTTTTGTTTGTGTCTACATGTATATTTATTGAACTATGTGTGTAAATATTTGGACAAAATTTCACCATTATTGAGTTAGGTTAAAAAAGATGTCTACCCCAAAAAAACTTGAACCCTTCAAACCATAAACCCGTTCTAGAGGCACTCGCATACACACTTTCTTTATTTTATTTTATTCCTATTTTATTACAGATATGTTGAAAGTGTCAATATTTGTACACAGCACTTTACATATTGTATATTCACATTAGGCATGGCTCTCGAAGAGCTTACAATTATGTCCCTAACTCACATGCATATGTACACATACTAGGTCCAATTTAGACAGGAGTCAATTATCCTACCTCCATGTCTTTGCATAATGATAGGAATGTGAAGGGTCTCTAATCAAGTGAAAGTCAGAATAGTGAATATAACGCTTAGCCCTCATGCACACAGGCTGTTAAAAAAACGTTATGAAAACGCCAGTATCTTTGCAGTGACTTTTTTTAACTTTTTTCAGCTTTTTTCAGCGTTTTTGCAATAGCGTTTTTGAGCGTTTTTGAGCATTTTTCTGCGTTAGCGTTTTTGAGCGTTTTTTTTTTTCAAATTTTTTTTTTTTTTTTTTTTCAATGGATCAAAAACGCTAAAAAACGTTGGTGAATGACGTTTTTGGGCGTTTTTGAGCGTTTTTCAGCGTTAGAGCGTTTTTACAGCTGAAAAACGTCTTTCAGAACCCACTGGTCCTGGGTTTTTTTTACAGCTTAAAAACGCCTATGCCACTTGCAGCTCAAAAACGCCTAGGTGGGCATGAAGCCATAGACTAACATAGACAGGCCCTTTTAAGCTGCAAAAAAAGCTCAAAAAAGCAGCTTTAAAAACGTCCGTGTGCATGAGGACTTATCTGTAAGATGACTTAATTTACAGTGTTGCTATTAATTTTCTGTAGATGAGGCTGAAGAAGCACCGATGGCACAAAAGAATTCTAAAGACAAAAGATCCCCTCATCTTTTCCCTGGGCTGGAGGCGATTTCAAACTGTCCCCCTTTATTACATTGAAGATCACAATGGACGCCACAGGCTTCTCAAATACTCGCCAGAACACATGCACTGTGGAGCCACTATATGGGGTGAGTACTGGATCCAGTCATGTCAGGTAAAAGTGAAGCTTTAAAGATTATGAGTTTTTTTTTTTAATTATGTAATATTGCATATTCTTACCAGCTAGCAGGTGGATTAGTATGCACTCTATGTCCCCCTGTTGTGTAAAAGTGGCCTCAATAGCGGACACGCACATCCTCTCTTTAGCTGGGTGCGAATGAGTAGAGACACACAAAGCACAAAGTGCTGTGTGTGAGACGTGTGTGGTCGTAATCTGCTTTCCCATTGCGGTAAAAGGCGGTAAAGGGTGTTTTTTTTTATTTATTTATTTTTTTTTTTTCTCCAATAACAAACCTGTTATACTTGCCTGCTCAGTGCAAGGGTTTTGCACAGAGCTGCATTCCCTGGGGGCACTCATGTGAGCGTCCTTCCGAGTCCTGATGCTGTATCCATTGACACATTTGATGGCAGCAGGAGCCAATAGTTCCTGCTGCTATCAGTCTAGCCAGTGAGGACCCAAGACAGCGGCTGGAGCTGCTGTGCTCATCGCTGGAATGATCGGGTTCAGGTAACAAAAAGGGGGGCTGCTGCAGCACAGTAGGTTTTTCACCCTAATGCATAGAATGAATTAAGGTGATACACCATGAGGGTTTACAACTCCTTTAAAGCCTAAAGTGTTACTAAAACCAGGACTCTGTATTCACTCTATCTGGTCTACCATGGTATACAGAACATGGAAATGCAATTATTCACTGGTTAAAGCGTGAAGGAGGAGTTTTCATTCTCCTCTGATTGTCCTATGAGGCTCCATGACCCCTGATCTTTCTGTCTGGACAGTGCTGATTGGCCCTGTGCTGATCACATGCATCCTCCCAAAAAAAACTCTCAAGCAATACACCCCAAACTGAGCATGTGCAGAGTGACTCCAAAGGCTCTGTCTTATCAGGAGATGGATTGAAGACAGTAAAAGAATGGGAGGATCAGCGAAGACAGGATCAAACGGCTTTTTTTCACAATGTGGAGGATTGACCCCTAAAGCATAAGGAGCATGTTTTACTGTTGTGTGTTTAGTAACACTTTATTGACAAATAGCTAAATACAGTGTTGAAATACAAATATGAGACTGGTGTTCTCTTTTTGGAATACTGTTTAGCCACTTTTATGATGGCTGGGTCAGTAACTCTAGGTCAAAATACCCCAGCCTACTGATTGAACTGTAAATTGGCAGCACTCCATTTTCCTGTCTGTATACTCTGTACATGTGCATTCAGCAAAGCCTGATTGGCTTCTAGTACTGTCCCTCCCACTCCCAGTAATGTGCAGCAGATGACTGGAGGCTGATATTGAGATACATTCACGTTCTTACACAAGCTGTATTAAAAAATATATATTTTTTTAAATAAATTCACAACTGCTTTACTTGATGGGTTTTATATTTGCATGGACTCAAGCGTCAAATCAAATGTTAAATTTGCAATATTGTGTTTTTAATGATTTTTGTATCCATAAGATTCACACAACTAATTTGTATTACTGTTTGTGTTCAGGACCCATCACCCCCCAGGGAACTGGCTTTCTGGCTGTTCAGTCTGTTAGTACCACAACAGTGAGTATATACCCTACACACATAAATTTTGTGGTTTTTATTAAAGTGTATCTAAACTCAAGAACAAAAATTGATAGTATCGCAGCTTACTGGTGACTGTTAATTTCAATTTTCATTTTCCTGCTATCTATGCATTTTTAGTGCTTCTGCATTTGGCAGATTTGCACTACAGAACGTGTTCCATAGGAAACCATGTTAAATGGACTGTAGTGCAAATCTGTGAAATGCAAAAAGCACTAAAAATGCATAGGTGTGAATCCAGCCTTAGGCTGGATTCACACGTGAGCCTTTTCAAAACGCCTGGAAAAATGCCCAACAAGCAAAATCCCATTCATTTCAATGGCACCTGTTCACATCTGAGCGTTTTGTTACCTGAAGTTCAAAAAAGAACATGAGCTTCTTTGGGGCAGATTACAGGCGTTTTTGTGCCTTTTACATTGGTGACCCCAACAAAAAAAACGGTAAAATTGCGGAAATTGTTAAACTTTCAGGTGTTAATGCAGCCTTAAAGTGGTTCTAAAGCCTTAACGTTTTACCTTTTTAATGCAGGGGGTACATGATTTGTAGTCCACGGAGGCAAAAGGGAAAATGCTACCGATAAATTCCTGAGCTCTCTACCTATGGACTGCTATCAGCTCGCTGAATGAAAAGATTTTTTTGTTGGCAGTGTTTACAGAGCGCTGGCTTAACCACTTCAGCCCCGGACCATTTGGCTGCCAAATGACTGGGCCACTTTTTGCGATTTGGCACTGCGTCGCTTTAACTGACAATTGTGCCGTCGTGCGGCGTGGCTCCCAAACAAAATTGATGTCCTTTTTTTCCCACAAATAGAGCTTTCTTTTGGTGGTATTTTATCACACCTGCGGTTTTTTATTTTTTGCGCTATAAACAAAAATAGAGCGACAATTTTGAAAAAAATATTTTTTACTCTTTGCTATAATAAATATCCCCAAAAAAATCTATAAACAAATTTTTTCCTCAGTTTAGGCCGATACGTATTCTTCTACATATTTTTGGTAAAAAAAAATTGCAAAATAGGGGATAGTTTTATGGCAGTTTTATTAATTTTTTTTTTTTTAAGTGTGTCCTAGGGATGTGTTCTAACTGTCTGGGGGATGGGCTAGCAGTGACACGACACTGATTGCTGCTCCCGATGAGAGGGAGCAGGCGATCAGTGTCCTGTCACTAGGCAGAACGGGGAGATGCTGTGTTTTCACTGGCATCACCCTGTTCTTCAGCTCCGTGACACAATCGTGGACATCGAGTCTGCAGCTCCCGCGGGCACGGTCACGGAGCTCGCAGCAGGCGCACACGGCGGCAAATTCAAAGTAACATATATATGTTACTTTGTGCAGCCGTGCCATTCTGCCGACGTATATGTACAGGAGCTGGTCGGCAAGTGGTTAAAGAACGACCTCTTTTAGTGCCTGGATGCTGGATGGAGAGTGATACTCAACTTCAGAATTGCCCATAGGTGTTCGATTGGGTTCAGATCAGGAGACATACTTGGCCACTGAATCACTTTCACCCTGTTCTTCTTCAGAAATGTAACAGTGCTCTTAGATGTGTTTTGGATCATTGTCCTTATGGAAGAGTGCACAACGACCAAGGACACGGAGTGATGGTAGCATCTTCTCTTTCCATATAGAGCAGTACATCTCTGAATTCATAATACCATCAATGAAATCAGCTCTCCAACACCAGCAGCACTCTTGCAGCCCCACAGAAAGACACTGCCCCCACCATGTTTGACTGTAGGCACCATGCATTTTTCTTTATGCGCCTCACCTTTGCGACACCATTCAGTTTTGAAGCCATCCGTTCCCAAAAATTTTATCTTGGTCTCATCACTTCAGAGAAAAGTCCCAGTAGTCTTCTTCTTTTTCAGCAAGGGCCCTGGCAAATTCTAGGCTGGCTTTTTTTTGCATGGGCTTTAGGAGAGGTTTCCTTTGTGTCACGGGGAACAATCACCCCACTTTGGCTTTCTAATTCTTTAGCTAACTGCAGTGAACTAACATGGAGATTTTCTTCAATCCTTCTCATCAGAAGATGCTCCTGTCAAGGTGTTAAATTCTGTGGACGGCCTGGACGTCTGACAAATGGCTGCAGTTCCATCTTTGTTAAATTTTGTATCACTTTTGCTACAGTATTCTGACTAATGAGTAAAGCTTTGCTGATCTTCTTGTAGCTTTCACCTTTCACCTTTCTTGTGTAAAGAAATTATTTTCTTTCTCGGGCCTTGTGACATTTCTCTTCCATGTGGTGCCATTGCTGACAGCATGAAATGGGAAGGGGTTTTCTTTTAACCACTTAAATACCAGGCACTTAGACACCTTCCCGCCCAGCCCAATTTTCACCTTTCAGCGCTGTTGCAATTTGAATGACAATTGCGCGGTCATGCTACACTGTACCCAAACAATTTTTTTATCATTTTGTTCCCACAAATAGAGCTTTCTTTTGGTGGTATTTGAGCACCTCTGCGGTTTTTATTTTTTGCGCAACAAATAAAAAAAGACCGAAAATTTCGAAAAAAAACAAGTTTTTCTTTGTTTCTGTTAAATTTTTTTGTAAATAAGTACGCTTTCTTCTTCAATAATGGGCACTGATATAGCTGCACTGATGGGCACTGATACGGCGGCACTGATGGGCACCGATGAGGTGGCACCAATGAGGTGGCACTGATGAGGTGGCACTAACGGGCACTGATAGGCGGCACTGATAGGTGGCACTGATGGGCACTGACAGGTGGCACTGGTATGCGGCACTGATGGGCACTCATAGGTGGCACCGATGGGAACACAGAGCCGGCACTGATGGGCACTCGTAGGTGGCATTGATTGGCATATATGGGTGGCACTGATGGGTACTTATGTGTGGCACTGATGGGCACTGATAGGTGGGCACTGACAGGTGGCACCGATGGGCAATGACAGGTGGCACAGATGGGCAATGACAGGTGGCACTGATATAGCATTGCTGGGCAGATCTTTGGCATAATAGTGCCAATCGGTGCCCATTTGTGGGCACTGATTGGCACAGATTGGGCACATGTGGATGGCCATGGGGTACATACCTGGCCATCCACGTTGCCCCTTCCCTGGTGGTCCTAGTGGCGATCCCTGGTAGTCCAGTGGGGTGATCTGCGGGGGGGCTGCGCTGATAAACAATCAGCGCAGACCCCCCCCTGCCAGGAGAGCCGCCGATCGGCTCTCCTCTACTTGTGCCTGTCAGACGCGAGTGAGGAAGAGCCAATCAACGGCTCTTCCTATTGACAGCGTGATCAGCCGTGATTGGACACGGCTGATCACGTGGTAAAGAGCCTCAGCCGGAGGCTTTTTACCAAGATCAGTGTAGCGGTGTGTCAGACTGACACACCGCTCCACCGATCGCTGCGATGCGCGCCCCCGGGGGCGCCCTGCGGCATGTTATCCTGCTGGACGCCATATGACGCCCAGTCAGGATAACACAACCACTTCCTGGACGTCAATCCGCTATAGGGCGGGCGGGAAGTGGTTAAGTAACACCCTTTTATAATCAACTGTCTGCTGGACACCTGTTTAATGAATAATTAGACTCACCTGTAGTTGAATTCTTCTTAATTAGGATTTTGTTGTCTAAAATTTAGCTTTGCTCCTAAGACTTTTATTGGGGTGTATTCATTTTTGCAACATGGTCTTGCATGAATTTGTTAAAAAAAAATACTTTTCTGTGTGTGCAGATTAACAAATCTTGGTAGCAATCAATGGCCCGCATTTGTGGGAGTATTTTGTAGTATCGTGACCCATAGAAAATATTAATTCTGAAAGGAAAGTAAAGGTTTTCTGACAGATGTGTTGGGGTGTACTCATTTATGCTGAGCACTGTATGTGAAACGTTTGGAATATCTGTCCTGGCAATGGACAAGTAATAACGCTGTCATTTGTTTACTGCTCACATTTTAAGCTTTGTGTGTTAAAATCTCTAAAAAGCCATTTTTTCTCATCTCTAAGCTGACCAGATTTAAATAAAGAAGAACAATCCCCCTCAGAAGTGCTTGTTGTGCCCCATATCTCCAACAGTTGTACACATGGAGGTGTTTAAAAATGTAGATGTGTGTAGCAGCTACAGCGTTAATAGGACAGTCTTTGACACCGCACTCTTCTTGCTGATTTCCTTTGCTCTTAAAGCAGGGTGGCACAGAAAACAAATCATTCAGGGTGTCTGATTGTGACAGTTGCATATTGGCATGCTGCTGTCTAGACTTTCCCTAGCTACTTCTCTCAAATGTTAGAGCAGAACTCGCCAAAACATCAGATGGGGACATTAAGTAATACTATGTGTTGGCAGCTGGTTGGTAATGTATATTTCTAATGGGATTGTTTCTTTTCTTATAGGCAGAATTCCGTATAGCTGCTACAGGTGTTGTCCTAGATCTGGACAAATCTATCACGGTGGTGAAGAAACTCAAGTTGATAGGATATCCCTGCAAGATCTATAAAAATACTTCTTTTATTAAGGTACCATCTGAACTCTTACTAATACTTTCTTGCTTAGGGATTATGAAGTGTTGTTGTTATCCTCATATATGTTATATAAGATATTTTAACCACCTTCTGCTCAGCCTATTGTAATAGTGTGGCCCAATGGGAGCGCTGCTATCCCAGGTGGACGTCATATGATGTCCTCCCACTCGCCCTAGGCACCGCCCAGCAGTACAATCTGTTACCTGCTGTATTCACTGGACACAGCGGAACACAGATTGTTGTACCGGGCCGCTTTATGCGGCCCTGGTACCATGTGATTTCTGTGACCAATCACAGAGATCACATGTAAGTTGTAAACAATGGCTTTCATTCATAGCCATTTTGACTAATTGGTCACAGTGCTCACAGGATACAGGGCCAATCACAGCAGATCATCACTGTAATAAGCATTCATAGTGTAAAAGCCTAAGCACCACCCCAGAGCAGTACAGTGTCACTATGGTGACATTGTACTGTTCAGGCGATTATATACATTTTTTTTTTAATAAAAATGTGTAATTTTAATTTTTCTTAATTTTTCTTTTTTTTTTTTTTTTTTTTTTTTACAAAATAGTACAACTTCAAGAAACTTACCATGCCTCGTACCTTGTGTGTCTTTCAAAAAAGGCATTGTATTGGTGGTGTTTGTGTGTCCTGGCATTTTAGGGCCTCAAGAAATAAGATAGGCAGTCAGTACATCATAATTGATTTTTAAATATACTGCACATACCATAGTTTGTAGACTCTTTCACACTATCTTTGACACAGACTATATAATATATAGTGATGTGGGTTTTTTTTACCAAAGCAATGTAGCGGAATATATTTGGGCTAAATTTATGAGGACATGGTATTTATTTTCAAAATTTTAAAACAGAGACTAAGAAAAACATGTTTTATTTTTCAAAATTTTAGGTAATTTTGCAAAAAAAATTTAAAACCCAAGAATTAACACCAAAAGAAAGTTCTGTCTAAAAAAATAAATAAGATCCATGGACTACGAGGTCGCTCACCAGCATGCCCTCCTAGTTTATTAAGAACTACAAGCCATCAGACACAATGGCTGGCAGTGCTTGTAGGTATTAATTCACAGGAAACTGTCTGTTTTCATATTCTGACAGCGGGTGTGGGAGAAGATGCCCACCCACTGTCACAGGGAGGGGTGGGGGCGGCTGCAGATGCTAAAAACAGGTGGAATATGTAACCTGTTACAAAAGTGAACTTGTCCTTTTAAGACTAATCTGGGCACTTGTAATTATAGTTTTTCTGAGGAGTGGAGGGAGCATGCCTGAGTATGGGGGTAACCAAACGGCAGGACCCAAGTTGTTTAGGTTTTTTTAGCAATTTTTAAGGACATCCACCATTTAATTGAAAGCCAGTGCAGGTAGTGAGAAATTGGGGTGAGGTGGCTGTGACCGAGTTGGTGGGTGAGTAGTCTGTGAGATGTGAGTAGATTGGGTGGATGCTGTGTTCTGTACCAACTACAAACAATGTAGTTCTTCCTCAGGGGAGAGAATAGTGGAGGGAGTTGCAGTAATCCAATAGTGTTCAATATCTGGTGACATAGTACAACTTTTTCTGTTGTTCCTAGTTTCTATGTATTTCCAGGCTTTTAACCCCTGGATTAGTAATATCTGACCATACTTGTAAGCAACTACAGATGTCTGTGATCATAATTTTATGTCTTGAAAGATGAATAAAAAGCAATTTTTACCACTTGCGCCCTGGAAGGTTTTACCCCCTTCATGACCAGAGCATTTTTGCTATTTAGCAGTGCTCTGTTTAACTAGCAATTGCGCGGTCATGCAGCACTGTACGCAAACAAAATTTTATAACATTTTGAAAAAAAACTGTATTTTCTACTCTTATACAACTTATCCAATAAAGAAAAATCGAATTTCTTTATAAATTTAGGCCAAAACGTATTCTGCCACATGTCTTTGGTTTAAAAAAAAAAAAAAATACCAATAAGTGTATAATAATTGGTTTGTGCAAAAGTTATAGCTTCCACAAACTATAGTACATATACTGGAATTTACGCAGCTATGACACTGGTAATGTGGTGCTCAGTGGGTTATAGTGGGACTGATAGTGTGGTGGGCAACTGGCGCTAACTGATGCTGGCTGGGAGGTACACTGGCATCCATGGTGACACTAATACAGTAATCAGTGCTAATACTGTACGCTATCACTGCACTAATGGCATTGGCTGGAAAGGGGTTCACATCTGGGGCTGTCAAAGTGTTAACTGTGTGTCTAACAATAATGTGTGTAATATGTGTTGCTTTTACTTTACTATCTGTCTATTTTTTTTTAACATACAGATCACTGTTTCCTGTACACAGAGTTCGGTGTTCTTAGTAAAAACAGAACTCTGTGATTGGCAACAGCTGACTTCAGACAAAATCATTGGCTGAAATCCGTTGCCAAACTCGTGCTGTGTCCAATCACAGCACGGGTCACAGCTCGTTGTGCCTGCGTGGGTTCCCTCCGGGTACTCCGGTTTCCTCCCACACTCCAAAAACATGCTAGTAGGTTAATTGGCTCCTGTTTAAATTGGCCCTAGAATGTGCATGTATGAATGTGAGTTGGGGACCTTAGATTGTAAGCTCCTTGAGGGCAGGGGCTGATGTGAATGTACACTATATGTATGTAAAAGAGCTGCGTTAATTGGCGCTATACAAATACCTGTAATAAATAAAAAATTCCCTAAAGGTAATGTGACATCACAGCATCCACAAAGTGCATTTAAGTAATCTGTTGCTGGCCACACGTTACAATTTGTGTAGTGCAAGTCCCTGCATGGGCAATTCATTTAAGTCCTATCCATTCAAGTAGCCCCTTACACTACATAGTTGTTGGTCCTGAATGCAACATGAGCAAGTATGAGCAGCATAAAGGGGATCTTTATGGTCTCCCTTATTTTTTATGTGACTGATGTGTCCTAATGTTCAGTTTATAGAAAAACACATTTGCATGTCTTTTTTTTGTTTGCTGTCATTTTCCCCAATATTTTATTTTATTTATTTATTTTATTATATTAGGGGATGTTCTCTTCTGTTCTTGAAGTTGCTAAATTTGAAGGTGCATCAGTCCGCACGGTGAGTGGTATTCGAGGACAGATCAAAAAAGCCTTGCGGACCCCTGAGGGGGCTTTTAGAGCAACGTTTGAGGACAAACTGTTAATGAGTGGTGAGTAATTGGTGCTTCCAAGAAGTGCAAATTTCTGGATGTCATCCTTACAGGCTGGCCTGAGGGAACTCTTGACATTTTCTTATTTCTGTATTATGGTGTGTATTTAAAAAGTGAGGAGACAGATGCAATATGCTGCTGTAAAGGTCCTAATAAATTATAAGAAGGTGTGTGTCAGACTCTGCAGTGATTAATGCATCCAGGCATTTGTTGAAGTACCTGATATTGTCTGTAGTACTTCATTAGGTTTCTCTGTTGCATATTTTATGTTCCTTGGTGATTTTGTATGCTTCTCAGTGATAATATGTGGTCCCCGGTGAAGTTTCAGCCCATGAGTGAAAAGGTTTAGCGTTGATATATAGCAAACCTTAACAAATACATTTCACTGTATAACTGAGTCATGATTATTATATAACTTTATTATCTGTGGGTCCCACAAGTTTGTATTTAAAATCACCTGCAGTTTCCCCCACTGATAGCCCATACAGGGCAGTAAAAGAATGTCTGACCACTGTGTGTAGTTATGTGATAACCGGTACATTTTTCACAGTATTTATGTGGTAAATGACATGGGGATAGCTAGTTCCGGCAGAGAAATGTCAGTGTGAGAGAGCATAACTGAAGGCAGGTGGATTTAGCAATCAAAAGGAAGAGCCTGTTGTCAAGTGTATTCTGTGGAAGCCATTGATACTGAGGCAGCATTTGTAATATGGGAGTCCAGGTCAAGTCCTGCCTGGTCACTCAAACGGCCAAAGTGACACTGATTCTGTAAGCCACTGTATTTGCATAACAGGTAGTTGGCATTTTCAAATGTTGAGATCGGCAGTGGTAGCTTCCATGTCGGCTTTCTTTTAGGAAACATTGGGAAACCCAGATATGCAGTCTAAATAACAAGTTGGCCATCTTTGGATGTGTACAGTGCCTACTAGTATACAGTATGTGAATTTCTTTTCACCCATTCTTTCCTTTCTTGCTCTTCCTCTCCTGTTAGATATTGTATTTCTCCGCACCTGGTACCCAGTCACTGTGCCCACCTTTTATAATCCGGTCACCTCGTTGCTGAAGCCTGTGGGGCAGAAAGAGACCTGGACAGGGATGAAAACCGTTGGACAGCTGAGGTATGAGCTTGGCATCAAGCAGAAGAAACGGAAAGATTCTCTGTACAAGGTATGTACAAACTTAATTCAAAGGAAAGTAGATAATTCTATCAAACATTGGTATATAAAAACAAATGTTCCTTCTTCTGTTTCAGCCTATAGTGAGACAGGAAAGACACTTTAATCCACTCCACATTCCCAAAGCTCTGCAGAAAGCGCTGCCTTTTAAAAATAAGCCCAAAATGATGGAGAAGAAGGGCACGACAACAAGAGACAAACTGCGGCCAGCTGTAATTAGAGAACCTCATGAACGGAAGGTAGGAGCACCATAACTTTTCATAATGAATTCTGATACATGTGTAGTGCTGTGAGAAAAAATAGACGTCCTCTCTGCTTTTGCTAGCGTCTCCTCCTGTTTGCTTGGTGGACTAGGGTTTAGTAGACAGCATGATTAATTGCTAAAAAATCTTCTAGGTAAGGGGGTGGGAGGGGGGTTATGGGGTATTGGAAAGTGTTGTCAGAGTAGTGGATGGTGTCATTTGTGTGTTTGCTTTTCATTATGCTTTTTGGGGACAGTGCCGGTAGGGCATGGGGTGGTGTCAGCAGTTTTTCATTTTATATTTTTTATCACTTTTTTACTATTTCATTTCGTAATATTTATTGCAGGTTTTTTTTTTTTTTTTTATTAGCCCTGCTGAGCTTTGGTGAGCTATCAGGGGTCTAAACAGGCCCCTGACAATCTCCCCTTTGAGACAGAAAGAGACTGAGGACACAGATTCTCCAGTCCCTTTCTCAGCAGCTTCAGCATTGAAGATAAAAGGACAGGAGACAGAGGCTCCTGTTCATTCATAAACTGAAGTAGAGTAAACACAGTTTACTCTGCTCAGTTGTTGCAGGACACAGGTGCGATTGCCCAATGTGTCCGATTCAGAAAAGGAAGGAGCCGGTAAAAGACACATTTAACCACCCCTTCCTCCACTCTCCATCCTGACATCCCCCCACAGCATCCGGCAGGTGAGGAGGGAAGCCGGCTGCAGGGGGTCTAGGGGGGGGCGGAGGAGGACAGAGGTCCGGAGAACACGGGGGCTGGATGAGGAGGACACGGCTGACATTTGGGGGGTGATCGGTGCAGCGGGGGACAGTTACAAGCACTGATCTCCCTGTATGGCATTTTAGCTGACAGCCGCAGGAGTGTGAGGAGGTAAAGCGGCTGTCAGCTGAAAAGCTATACAGGGAGATCGGTGCTTGCAACTGTGTCCCCCTGCGGCACCGATCATCCCCGACTGTGAAGGGACAATCTTCAGTGTGTGTCACAGTGAACACCCTGCACACATAGATGATATGTCACTGGCGCTGACAGAGAAGGGAGGTGAAGGGCTTGTGCTGGGTGCAGGAGCGCACTCGGCACATCTTTCAGACAATTTTACAGGTATAGCGGCGCCGGCTAGTGTGTATAGTGACACACAGTTCTGAAGCACTTTGCCGGCACGTCACCTGTGCCACCCTCCCTTCAGCAAATTGTACCGCCCAGGGCATCTGCCCCTTCCGCATAGAATTCATTAAGATAACCTTCTGCCTTTACAACTCCTTTAAATACTAAGCCTTTTTCTGACACTTGCTTATATTATTTATTTTTAGCAGAGACCATAAAGAATAAAATGGTGGTCATTACAATGTTTTATGTCACACGGTATTTGCGCAGTGGTCTTTAAAATCCTATTTTTTGGGGAATAGTACACTTCAATGAAAAAAAAAAACAATCGTAAAGTTAGCCCAATTTTTTGGTATAATGTGAAAAAAAATCATGATTCTCATTTTATCCAGAATCGTGCAGCTCTAGGGTTTAGTCATATAACCACTATGGCTTTTCAGGCCACTATAATTTCTGATCGTGGTGCATTATCAGATTTCACCAGTAGGTGAAACTGCAGATCAAATCAATCAATGTACCCTTTAAAAAAAATCGGTAATCGAGAAAAGAGGTGTTGCTTCTATATTATAGTACAAGTACTCAGGATTTTCATAACCAAGAGGGTCATAATGCATAATACTTTTATTTAGCTACCTAAATCATTTAAAGGCTTAATGTACATGGGACGTTTTTACAACTTCTCCTGAACTATTTAACTTGACAGATAGTAACCCACGTCTAAAACGTCTGTTTTTCCGCGTTTGCGTTCAGAAGTGTGTGTATGTGTATATATGTATGTATGTATATGTATATATATATATATATGTATGTATGTATATATATATATATATATATATATATATATATATATATATATATATATATATATATATATATATATATATATATATATATATATATATATATATATATATATATAATATATATATATATACATATATATATATATATATATATATATAATATATATATAAATTTTAAGCCAAAAACGCCTGTAAACGAAACGCGGGTTACCACGTTTGGCGCTTGAAATGCCTCTAAACTCAGCGTCTGAACTAATTTTTTTGCTTTCCAAAAAAGCCTCTAAACTCCACTGCCTAGAAGCGACCCTGTGTACATGGACAGATAAGGTAACATAGAGGAGAGTTCAGGGGCAGTTGAAAAAAAATGCCTAACTGCTCCTAAACGTCCGTTTACCAGCAACAGTGTACATGAGGCCTTAGGATGTAAGGCTTTTATCTGCTCTTTGTTTTGTTTTTTTAGGCTGCATGTGATCGACATAATTGGCTTGCCATGTAGATTTGGTTCTAGATTGTTCGCTTAGACGAGAGCTGCCCAAGACAGTGTGGTCTTATAGACTTGTGTGTGCGCCTTAGTACATTAAGCTTTAGATTGAGGTTACTTAGCAACTATACTTTAAATTTCTTGAACAGTAAAAGATTTTATTAACCTGTTTTTTCAATTTTTGTCCTTTATAGATAAGTGCTCTCCTTGCTGCTTTGGGCACTGTAAAGAACTACAAGAAACAGAAGGCCAAGACAAAACACAGAGTACAGAGGAAGGAGTTTATGCGCAGCAAGCAAAAGGAGGAGGAAGACAAACTGAAGAGGCAGAAGGAAGCCCGGAAAAAGCTTTTCCGTACAATTGGACAAAGAGAGAAGAAAAAACAGAAGTCAAGTCTCAAAGGCAGTCAAGAATTCAGCTGATAATCCTGATCTTGACAGATGTACAGACTCCTTTAAATATGTCTGCCCACTCCTGGGGTTTTGTTTTTTACTGTTAAAAAGTCTAATGGGTTTATTCAGTAGAGCAGTGCTGAAGTGCAGCATGGGAGTAACCAGTAACAACCAATAAGATTTCAATTTACTCTAGCCCCATGGGGTTCTTTAGTACTGCTCTCGCATTCTTAGACCCCTTTCACACTGGGGCGTTTTTCTAAAAAGAGCGCCTGTAAAGCGCCTGATAGAAGCCTCATCTGCAATCCCAATGTGAAAGCCCGAGTGCTTTCACACTGAGGCGATGCGCTGGCAGGGCGTAAAAAAAAATAGTCCTGCAAGTAGCTTCTTTGCAGCGCTTAAGAGCGGTGAATACACCGCTCCTAAAGCACCCCTTCCCATTGAAATCAATGGAAAGCACCTGCAAAGCGCCTTGACAGCGGCGCTTTGTGGGCGCTTTTAACCCTTTATCCGGCCACTAGCGCTCGAAAAACGCTGGTAAAGCTCCGCTAGTTTTAGCGTCACTTTACCAGTGTTTTTCGGGCACTGGCAGTGTGAAAGGGCTCTAAATAAGCCTGTTAATATATGAACTTTTTACTGCAGATATTTTAAACACTCTGATAAGAGCATGTATATAACACAATGTTAAAGCATATCTAAACTCAAAAACAAAAATGTAATATTGCAGCTTACTAGTCCATTAATGCGGTGGATTGAGTAGGAACATTATTAGCAAGTACAGAAAATACATGTTGATCTTGTCAGAAATTCAATGACAGACTGGATAACAATGATGACACCACATCCAATAAGCTGTAATATTATACATTTTTGTCTTTGTGTTTTGGATGTGCATTAAGGTTTTCATATAGAAGGAAAGAGAACAATTACAGTTCAGACTCTGTACAGATAGTAGGTTTGTGGGTGACAGTTGCAGCTTTTTAGAGCTGTCTTTTCTTGAAGCCTCTTTTGAAGGCAATTTTTAAAGACTTCAAAATAACTTTATTTTGAATTACTGAATTGCATGTACACACTAGTATATATGGACTGTAGAATTTGCCGTCTTTTGCCTTGGTAAATTAATATAAAATACAATACCCCAAAACAGAATTACTTGGTGAATCGTCACTCCATCAGGGAAAATTTGCCTTTTTTTGCCAGTGTGTTTTTCAAACATATTTTAAATTGGATTGTATACCCTAATTATAAAGAACATATGAGCCAATACTTTTTTTGTTCATCCATCACTGGGAATGCAATTCTCAGGCCCATTCACTAGCATAAGCATTCAGTAAGGTGTCTGTAATCTGTTTACATTTGGCTCATTGTGTATATCTTGTTTTCTCTGGCCTTCTGTAAAGAAAACGTTCAAATAAAGGTAAAAAAATGTGATTTTGTTAAAAAAAAAATCCATAAACAGCCCTATAATGTGCTGACATTTATTTATATGGCTTCGTTGTAACTTGCACTGTTACTGCAAAACAGGAAAGACCCAGCTTAATGCAACTCAAGTATCTGAACAACCTGCATAGACATAAAAGTGTATGTAAACAATGAACTTCTTGTACTAGCTCTCTTTTGCTATGTTCAATATACCTTTGAATGCACTTGTATCTGTTCAAAAAGTGCAAAAAATACCTTGTCTGACAGAAATCCAGCAATGTTCTATGTCCTATACACACTGATGACTTATCGGCTGTGTTTAACCTCAGAGGTTACCACTGTGAACTAGAGAACCTTCTCCAGGTAATGGAGAGAAGGGTGTGTTCTGTAGTCCTGTCCTAAGTTGACGATGTAGATTCCCTTTAAAGCACAGTACAGTGCGAGCGTGTGGGACAGGAACTATTGCTACTAGCAGGATCACTAGCTTAAAATGAAGCCTTGAATAAAGAAAATGAATGCGCCCACCACCTCTAAGGACTGGCAATCTGTGGAATGTTACATATTTGTTCTTGGGTTTAAAAATATTTTTAATTTTGGGCTGCTCAGGCATTTACTTGTGAGTATATTGTAGGCAAATGCCCAGATATAAACTCATTCTACGAAGTGTTGTCTCAGTTTCGATGAGATTGATTGGCAGGCAGTAGAAGCAGCTGAAGTGTGTTGGGAGGTTTGCACCAACTCAGCCACCACTATGTTTGTGCCATTGGTTTTGAGGAAGAGGGACCTCTCTTCAAATGGGTGAGCTGTGACATGGATTCTCTATAGAGGGTGTGTGACCTGATAATTTCTGTGATTGAGTGGGGGCAAGCTGGTAAGTAGCATGCTTACTTGGTCATTAGGCTCTACTGCAGACACAAAATCTATGCGCAAGTTACCTGTACACTTGAGAGTTTGTAATTTTCGATACACTTTAAATTTCCTGGTTTTATGTAAATGCAGCTAAATGTTAAAAAAAAAAAAAAGGGTCCAGCACCCAGGAAGCTGCACAAGCCATGTATAGCCTGCCATGCAATTGAAAGGCTGTATGCAACCATTTTGTTGTAAACACTGGGGGTTATTTACTAAAGGCAAATCCACTTTGCATTCAAAGTGCACTTGGAAGTGCAGTCGCTGTAGATTGTGGGGGACATGCAAGGAAAATAAAAAAAAACAGCATTTCAGCTTACACATGATTGGATGATAAAATCAGCAGAGCTTCCCCTCATTTCAGATCTACCCCTCAGATTTACAGTGACTGCCTCTCGATTTGCCTTTCGTAAATAACCCCCACTGATTCTTCTTTGCATCAGTGCATAGCCATGTATGTGCTTCCAATGCATTTTTTAAATTTATTTTTTGCTACATATACAGTTTTTGCTTTACAATATAAGCTGTAGTTCAAGATAAAGGATTTCCTGAGCACTAGGGATTAGGTAAAGATGAAACGACAGACAGAGTTTGCTTTGGGCTTACGTTTGTCTGATTGAACTTCAGATGATAAGAGATGGGTAACACTGCTTTGATCACTCATTTAGGTATGTGAACCATGGGCTTCTATCACCACAGTGATACTGCTTCAGGAAAAGGTGCTTTGAGCGCCACCTGCTAAATTGATAAAACTACACAATGTAAGCATGCCATCCTATGTCTGCGGGTACTCCAGAGCAAACAGTCTACTTTACCTGTTTATTTTATTAAAATATTGATATGTTTTTAGATAGCTGTAGTGTAAGTTAACTTGCATTACTCTATTCAGTGCTGATTGCAATTATTGTAGTCTTTTGCTGCATGTGTTGCCATGAGTTGTCTCATTTTTTCCAACCAGTTTGCAGTAATGAAAGACAGACTTGTACACTGCACTTTTATGAAGTTTATATTGCTTGTTTTGCATTTTCCAGTACATAGTTCTGAAGCACAACAGAGTAAAATGTTGTTTAATTACTGGACTTCAACCATTTAATATGTTCTGGCTTCCCGCCCCTTATTATCCCAGATAATACATTCGCTAATTATGTAGCGGGACTTCATTTCCAGAAAGTGCAAAGCTCAGTAGGAGTTCTTACCATGACAGATAGACGCTGTGCAGGCCTGCTTCTTGTTCTAGGGCTTTCCTTGGTGTGCTTTACTGCAGGTAAGGCTGATATTGGTATAAAAGAAGGTTTTTGTTTTTTTACTTGGTGCATTTGGACTGAAATGCTGAAAATCCCCCCCTCTGTAATGAGAAAAAAATGAGGTCTGTCATTGCGCACCGTGAAAACGCTAATTGCCTGTCCCTGGCTTTAGTACTTTGAGGCACTGACCTGGAAGGTGAAGCAAGTTGGGTTACAGTGAAGTCACAACTCCTGATTTGTTTGAGAGAAGTAAATCAAACTATTAAAAATGAATTAGCATGACAGTCAGACAACTAGCATTAAAAAAAAAAAAGTCAGCAGTGGTAGACTTTGAATTTTTTTTCACAGTACAAGTTTTGGAAAACTCAGATTTTGTGAATCATTTCACATAGTTTATGGTAGTTATTAAAAATTACTTTTTATTTGCAACCTGCAGCTAGTCACGAGTTTTTAGGACCGCCATAATTCAGGTTTCTTTTTCTTACAGCACTAGTGGAATGGTAGACAAGATTTTCAGAATTTTCATCCCACTGCGTCTAATTCTCACTGCCTTTTCCAAAAAGTCTGCAAAGAGCTTGAAGTGAAATGACAGGCAATCCCAGTCAGTGGCGCGTACCTAACTTGTTCGACACCTAAAACAGATTCATTTTTAAAACTCTTCCCTATGCCCTTCTATATATCTACATTTTTATTATTCTTTTCAGTAATAATCATGAAATCAAACAAACAATATTGGACAAAAAAAATAAAAAATCGTGAACATTTTCTTATACTGAATAATATACTGTGTGTGTGTGTGTGTGTGTGTTAAATATAAAAAAAAAATTATATATTTATATATACCGTATATATATTGGTAAAAGATAAATTCTTCAGATTGAAGGGTTTAATAGCAATGCACACAGTGCATCAATGTGGAGCATTATAATAACAGCAGTAATTTATAGAATTATTATAATAGCACTTCGGTAAATGTAATAAAACGCATGCGTTTTTGTAGCAGAGCACATTGGAATAATAAGGGGTGATGTGATAGTAATAGGACTTCAGGGGACTAAATTATAATAAGTAGTTACTTGCAACACAGCAAAAATGGGCAATCGTACAATAGACAGGTAGCAAACAGTTGTTAAAATATGCGGGCAAAAAATGACAATACTGACAATACATGGGCAACAAATGAACAATTGTATACAATACACAAACAGCATCCAATTGTTAAAACGTTTGTGAAAATATGCAGACCACAAACAAACCATTGTGAATATATAAGGGTAACTTCTACAGCACCTCAGAGACCCCCAAAAATCCAACCCCAGAAAAAAAATAAATCCTCCCTTATCCCCTCCCTCGAGCAAAAATCCCTTTACTCCCTCCATCTTTCCACACAGAAATTCACCACACCTCTAAAGACTGTTATATCAAAAAATATTGAATTATTTATGGTAAATGCCTTTAGTATTAAACATATGATGTTTTTTTTTGTTTGTTTTTATTGTACACCTTTAAATTTTCTTCACATTTTACATGCAGACCATGCTGTCCTGAAAATGACCGTTACAAGGTTGCTTACAAAAGTCAGTTTTTATTCATTTTTTTGTAATGTTTTTTTCTAAATGCAATCTGCATTTGGGAGTGGGGTTCAGAAAAACAAATACTTGGTTATTTCTACAGATAGACTGCAGCATATACACTTTATGGCCATACATTTAACCATGTCCCTCTAAATTATTGAACTTAGGCGTATCCATAGAAGCATACTGTTAATATTATAGCTAGGGATGAACTCGATTTTGTTTCGATTGGACTCCACTGCAGCCAAGACATTCTCGGGCCTACCGCTGCACATACACAAAAAAAGTGGGGATGCTTGTAACATTATTGACCCAACATTCCATTCACTTAATATAGCCATGTGGCCATATTAGGTCGTTCAAAGCTCATCAAAAGTCTAGCTGCTGGTCACCTCAGTTCTCAGATGTTTACCGAGTGTTGGTAAAAGAAAAGGGGATGCGACACCTTAGTAAACATGCCCCTGTCCCAACTTGAAAATGTATTGCTGCCATCAGTTTAAGCTTTTACACAGCCTTCCAACTTTTTTGGAATTGGGTTTGTACTACAGTGATTCTCCCCTTTCTCAGGGATTGGCCAGGTATGCAATATAAATACTTACATTGGTCCAAGCTGGAACTGTGTAAAAAAAAAAAAAAAAAAATACTATACCTGGAATTCAACTTGTTCAAATTTTGCTTCATCTTTTGTGGCTGATCCTTCACCCACTACAAAGGTTTTTGCTCTGAGTTCCTCTTTAGACTATATCCAGCCATTCTGGTGGACTCCACTCTGGAGAGCAAGTAAGGGCTATCCTTGAAGGTAGCTTTGCTGACAGGAGCTCTCTGCAGGGGGAATGTCAGACTGTTGGACAAAGACCACAGAGGTTTTGATCTCATAGTTCCATAGTTAGGTTAAAAAAAGACACAAGTCCATCCCAACAAAAAAACAATCCCATATACACAATCCTTCACCCACAGTTGATCCAGAGGAAGGTGAAAAACCCCAGCAAAGTATGCTCCAATTTGCTAAAATTCCTTCCTGATCTCCTGAGAGGCAATTGGATTTTCCCTGGCTTTCCCATGCCTTTTTTTTTTTAAGCAATCTACTGAGCTTGCCAGGACCACCTCTGGAGGGAGTTTATTCCACATTTTCACAGCTCTTACTGTGAAGAAACCTTTTTGTATTCGGAGATGAAATCTTTTTTCCTATATAGATGTAGAGTGGCCCCTTGTACTCTGTGATGACCTTAAAGTGAATAACTTAACACCAAGTTAACTATATGGACCACTGATGTATTTGAACATGTTGATCATATCCCCCCTTAATCTCCTCTTCTTAAGAGAGAATGGATTCAGTTCCTCTAATCTTTCCTTATAGTTGAGCTCCTCCATGCCTCTTATTAGCTTGATTGCTGTTCTCTGCACTTTCTCCAGTTCCCTGATATCCTTTTTGAGAACTGGTGCTCAAACTGAACTGCATATTCCAGATGAGGTCTTACTAATGATTTGAACAGGCAAAATGGTATCTTGCTCTTTGGAGTCCATACCTCTCAATACAAGGACTTTGCTCGCTTTGGAAACCGCAGCTTGGTATTGCATGCTAATATTGAACTTATGATCTTCCAAAACCCCCAGATCCTTCTCCACTATGAATTCCCC
Source organism: Lithobates clamitans (assembly GCA_037952925.1). Classification (NCBI taxonomy): domain Eukaryota; kingdom Metazoa; phylum Chordata; class Amphibia; order Anura; family Ranidae; genus Lithobates; species Lithobates clamitans. The sequence goes on along the minus strand of JBBGZY010000911.1, from coordinate 8,781,057 downwards.
CAGTTGTACTCCCCCTAGTATGTATGATGCATGCATATTCTTAGCCCCCAAGTACATAACTTACATTTATCAACATTAAACCTCATTTGCCTCTTAGTTGCCCAATTAGACAGTGCATTGAGGTAAATGCAGCTTGTAAATTGGAGACATCCTGTAACGTTATTCCACTGCATAGCTTGGTGTCATCTGCAAAGACAGAACTGGTACTTTTAATCCCAGGCCCTATATCACTTATAAAGATATTAAAAAGTAAGGGTCCCAACACTGAACCTTGGGTTACACCACTGATAACCTTAGACCATTCAGAGCAAGAATCATTAACCACTACTCTATACAAATTACTCTTTCCAAGCCTGTAGACTTTACCGTACACATTAGTCGTGTGTGAGGAACTGTGCAACAGCCACCCCTCTGTCCAAGGTTTTACTTACCATAGAATGCATTAAGGTGAAAAACCTTGAGGGTTTACAACCCCTTTAAGGTTCGTTTTGGGTGGAAGTGTGTTAGCGCTGGGATCCGCTATGTTTTTTAACCGTGACAAATAAAGCTCTTGTTATACTTTAGTGGGTGGCGATCAGGAGCTGTCAGCGAGCACCATGTCTGCACAGTCTTTTGAGTAGAAATTCTGTATGAACCCCCTGCGCACTGCTATATACCCTTTCTATCAAAAGTAATGAAAAACAGGGATTTTTAATTCACACATATTGCAATACATGTTTAAGCTGGCCAACGCAATCCCTCTATGGCCAGTCCTACTCTGCAAATGCTACTGTTGACACAATGCCAACATGGGGCAAATGGACACAGAATGGGGGAGAGCTACTAGATTCCAATCTGGTCACTAACCTGCAATGAAACCGAAACAAGATATAGCTGTGCTCAAATCCCAATAGCTCGTACATGCATATATACATGCATACATGCAAAACTGGGGACGAGGGCCACATTATAAGGCCTGGCAGGCCGGATCCGGCCCGTGGGCCTTGCATTTGACATATGTGCCTTAGAAGATTGTTAGATGTTTCTTTACTCAGGTTTTCACAGAAACATGCCTGAATTGATGTTTGGAAGGTAGCCTTCTTCCACTGCTTTTATTAGGTATTTGGGTTGGAAATATAGATCCATTCCTTAAAGTAGTCCTAAAGCTTTCTCATAGTCAGAACTGGAAGTGAGAGGTAATCCCTCCAAAGTTAGGGAATACCTAGACAGCAATAAAAACCTGACAGGTGTTCTAATCCCTTTCTACTGTATCCAGGCCTAAAAAAAAAATTTTTTTCCCTTTAGAAATACTTTAAGCCTTTCATTAAACTAGGACATCACTTATCTCTTTCTGTCGTAGCTGAAGAACTAAAATTGGATGAAGCTTTGTTATCCGTGAGAAATCATCTTCCTGATGCTGTAACTCTGCTTTATATCTCCGATTACTGCTATCAGGTAAGAATATGCAATCTATCAGAATTGTAAGATGTGAGCATTACTAGATACCATATTTTTTGGGGAAAAACATCCTGTGTGTTATTAGGAACTAAAAAATGCTGGCCTATGTAAAAGTAAGATGCCCTCTGGCTACCAGGTGCATTGTGGATGTCTAATATAATTAGAGACTGCAGAATAGAGCTATGCATTATAATAATATAGGGATCCTTGAGATTCTTTTTATTAAAAAGTTTCATAAAGGTGCATTAAATGCTTTTTAACGTGCATGTAAAATACTTATGAACGTGCATGTAATAATGCTCAGTACATACGCATGTTACTGCATGCACATTAATGTGAACTGAAACTTGTGGTGCAGCCCTCTTTTCAATTTTGTTGCTTCCCTGTCCAGGACAGTTTTCTAGTGCAGCTAAAGACCCTGGAAATTTAATTTGCCTTTAGGTTCTACATTTAATTTACATAAAGCTGCTGATGTTATTATAGGGAGCTTTGTTCCTGATGTAGTAGCAGAGTCCACAGTGTTAAACAGAATGAATCCTGTTCTGTATACAGTGCCTTGAAAAAGTATTCATACCCCTTGAAATTTTTCACATTTTGTCATGTTACAACCAAAAAAGTAAATGTATTTCTTTCAACAATGGCTTTCTTCTTGCCACACTTCCATGAAGACCAGATTTGTGGAGTGCATGACTAATATTTGTCCTGTGGACAGATTCTCCCACCTGAGCTGTGGATCTTTGCAGGTCCTCCAGAGTAACCATGGGCTTCTTGGCTGCTTCTCTGATGAATGTTCTCCTTGCCTGGCCTGTCAGTTTAGGTGGACGGCCATGTCTTGGTAGGATTGCAGTTGTGCCATACTCTTTCCATTTTTGGATGATGTATTGAACAGTGCTCTGTGAGATGTTCAAAGCTTGGGGTATTTTCGTATATTCTAACCCTGCTTTAAACTTCTCCACAACTTTATCCCTGACCTGTCTGGTATGTTCCTTGGCCTTCATGATGCTGTTTGTTCATTAAGGTTCTCTAACAAACCTCTGAGGGCCTCACAGAACAGCTGTATTTATACTGAGATTAAATTACACACAGGTGGACTCTATTTACTAATTTGGTGACTTCTGAAGGCAATTGGTTCCACTAGAATTTAGTTAGGGGTATCAAAGTAAAGGGCATTGAATACAAATGCACGCCACACTTTTCAGATTTTTATTTGTAAAAAAAATTGAAAAGCATTTATCATTTTCCTTCCACTTCACAATTATGTGCCACTTTGTGTTGGTTTATCACATAAAATCCCAAGTTTGTGGTTGTAACATGACAAAATGTGGAAAATTTCAAGGGGTACGAATACTTTTTCAAGGCACTGTATATTTCATTATTTATAATGTTTAAGACTAAAAAGTTACATATTTTTTATTTATATTTGGTACATATAGAATACTGCGTATGAATATATGTTAGAGCGTTTTTTTTTTGGTAAGTTTACCTCTCTAGTTTTATTGGCTTAGCTAAAAAAAAAAAAAACTAGTTATAGACCTCAGTAGCTCAAGTTTACAAACAGCGAAATAAATAACAGCAGTGTCTCATCGCTCTCTCTGCCTGATATATTTCTGTCGAGGCTATAGCAATTCCGTTATAGAGGAAATATGATGGCAACCCTTTTCTGTAGTTAAACAATGATTCTCTACAAAACCAGTGTCATGGGTGTATCCAGAATTACATGTTAATTTGTAAAATAACAATTTTATATAATTTGTAAAAAAAAATTACATTACGAAAACTAATAAAATTGACGCAATACCATTGTTGTCTTACAAAGTGTAGCGCTATGTCATATACAAAATGCATCTGATAAAAATCAATCATTGAAAACCATTAACAAATAAAACACGCATACATCAATATCAAGTAAATAAAGTGCAACAAAGTCCATATAAATGTGATTGATGAATGTCTTGATCACAAATGTGGAAATAATGAACACGTCCAACCACCGCTAGGTCACCTCACTCGTGCTCCCCCCTGATGGGTATAGGCTCACCTCTAGGAGTGCGGCCCCCCAGCTAAGTTGGGTCAAAAACGCCTGTGAGCCTCCACAGGACTCCATGATATAATCCAAATCAGCTGTCTCCTATACTTCTGCCGCAGCCTCCACCTCAGCATGTCAGCAACAGAGTATATGCAGAGAAAAAGACTCCAATAATGCTTGAATTGTTTAAAACTTGCAAATAATTTTTTAAAACGTTCAGGGTACTCACATTAGTGTAGGTGCTTCCACAACACCACACTGTAGCAAACATTAGGCTGTAACTGTGTAACACAAAGCTGCACATCCAATATTCCCAATCAGCTGCTAAAACTCTTTGAGATCCCCCTGAGGAAAACACATGACCCTGTGTCGACACGCACAGGGGAGGGGCTAGACCTGTGAAGGTACTCATGCTCTAAAGAGTTTTGGCAGCTGATTGGGAATATTGGATGTGCGGCTTTGTGTTACACAGTTACAGCCCAATGTTTGCTACAGTGTGGTGCACTAAAAACACCTATACTATGTGAGTACCCTGCATGTTTTAATAAATTATTTGCAAGTTTTAAACAATTCAAGCACTATTGGAGTCTTTTTCTCTGCATATACTCTGTTGCTGACATACTGAGGTGGAGGCGGCTATGGGAGAAGTATAGGAGCCAGCTGATTTGGATTATCTCATTGAGTCCTGGGGTGGCTCACAGACGTTTTTTGATCCAACTTAGCTGGGGGGGTCGCACTCCTCGAGGTGAGCATATAGTGGTGGTTGGATGTGTTCATTATTTCCATATTTGTGATCAAGACATTCATCGATCACTTGTGGGAGATTTGATCTGCACATTTATATGGACTTTGTTGCACTTTATTTGCATGATATTGATTGATGTATGCACATTTTATTTGTTAATGGTTTTCAATGATTGATTTTTATCAGATGCATTTTGTATATTATATAGCGCTACACTTTGTGGGACAACACTATATTTGCACATGTATATGGGGATATGATCAGTGTTAGCAGCTGGTCAGGTTCATTCATATATTTTACACAATCCCATACCATCTTTATTTTCATTTGGTGAACATTGGGTAGCTTGCAAGATTTTTCTTTTATTATTTTTGAACCAATACCATTGTTGCATATCTTCATATATAATTATTCATCCTTTGTTTTGGTGCAGTGCCTTTTCCAGCCGCTGCTGACCGTGCCCAGTGCCAACAGTTCACAGCCAGCCAACAACGCCACCATTATCAGCACACGTTTTACCCTCACCATCCAGGTAATGAGGGAAGGTGGAAGTAAAGACCCAGTGTGCAGGTAAATCACAAAGGAGAACTATCAATGATGAGCTAATTTCTCTGTTACTCTGTTCTCCCCACCTATCAGCTTGTCACTTTTTAACATATGAACACCGCAGCATAACTGACTGGCTCCTTGTGCTGCTCCCTTTTCCAGCCTTGAGCTCTGCTGTACAGGGGATTGTACGAGGCTGATCAAAAGTCAAATTAAGGTAGTTGCACTGCTTGCATTTAAAGTGGGATGTTACGCTCTTAATCAACAATAACTATTTTTAATCTTTATGCTGCTAAGAGGTCTTTATGGGCATTTCATCTGGAGGAAGGGATGAAGAATTTCTCAGCTAAGCATGCCAGCAGCTCATGTATATAATCCTGTACATGGAAGATTTTCTAGAGTGGTATCACAGTGAGAGCAGATGGATTCCAAGAAGTAAATACTACATGAATTATCTGCCCTTACTCAAGATAGACACGAAGACAAATACTTGGGAGGGGGGGGGGGCTTTTTCACAGTGATTGTACAAAAATCAACAAAATAAAACATGGAGACATGGAAGGATAGGAGAGTTGGGTTTGAATATTAAAAAAGAGATACAATACCATTATGTTCCTTTAAAGAAATTCAGCTTTAAAGAAGATCTATCATATTTTGTTTACGGTTCTGTCTCCTATGGGACAGATTACATGTAGTACCTGTCGCATGTTGCTAGGTGCTTCTTAACCCTAATTATGAGATCTGACCTGCTCCCCCTCCCCTCCTGCTGCAGCTTATCCAACAATAGCTACGAAGAAGCGGTAACTTGCCTAGGTTCTGAGCACTGTCCCAAGACAAGCAACGGCAAGAGGAATGAAGAGGCTGACACCCCTCCTTCCTTTTCATTACTCTTGCCATTACTTGTTTAGGGAAAGTACTCAGAATTGTGATAAGCTACCGTTATTCAGCATTCATCTCCTTCCTAGCGGTTTCAGATTGGCTGTGGCAGGAGGGGAGGAGGTGCAGGTTTGACCTCATAGTTAGGGTTAGGAAGCACCTAGCTGCAAGGGACATGGTACTACATCAGAAAAAAAAATCTGCTTTTCCTCTTTATGAATAACAGCTTGCTGGAGATCCTGGCAGCAGGATGCCAGTTATTTAGCAGGAAAGCCCCTAAACCAGGATCACTTTTGTCACCCAGTTTGTTCTCGTCCCATAATGCCCCCACTAGAACTTGACTGCATTCATTAGGCTCTTTCAAAATGTGTCAGTACCTTTGGATAGTGCAGATTTTATGTCAAGACCAAAGTGATAAATTCTCACGTTACAGGTGATAGTTTTCCCATTAAACAATTTATCAGTTGTAATTCATAGAATGTAATATATGTCATACAACGGACCCCATACTCATTACAATACATAGGTGCACTATTCATCCTTTCAGACAACGCACTGGGGAACATTATTGTGACACTAATAATTTAAATGCAAAACAGCTGTCTTTGGTATCTAAAAATTTTAGGGAGCTACATGGGGGGAGTATGACAGGTTTTCAATTCCATGGAATGAATTATGAAGCCCATTAGAGGAGGACGCTCCTACAGAAGGCTTCTAGAACGAGAAGCCTGGTGGATTGACAAATTAGACACAAAAATGCCAAATTGAATGAATCAACGGTGAGACATTAGTCTATTTTTAAAATAGTATAATAATTTTCTATGACTCTGTGTCATTTATTGATTTATCCTGTTATTATACCCCCATGTTAATTTTCTTTGTAGCCTTCTTTTTTTTAAGTGGTATATCAGTGTTGTCTATTTATGTTTTTAACTCTTACCTGTGATTGATTCTGCTCATTGTGGGCAGATGTTTTATACAGTGCCTTGAATAAGTATTCATACCCCTTGAAATTTTGCACATTTTGTCATGTTACAATCAAAAACGTAAATTTATTTTATTGGGATTTTATGTGATAGACCAACATAAAGTGGCACATAATTGTGAAGTGGAAGGAAAATGATAAATGGTTTTCATTTTTTTTTTACAAATATCTGAAAAGTTTGGCATGAATTTACATTCAGCCCCCTTTACTCTGATACCCCTAACTAAAATCTAGTGGAACCAAATGCCTTCAGAAGTCACCTAATTAGTAGATAGAGATCACCTGTGTGTAATTTAATCTCAGTATAAATACAGCTGTTCCGTGAAGCCCTCAGAGGTTTGTTAGAGAACCTTAGTGAACAAACAGCATCATGAAGGCCAAGGAACACACCAGACAGGTCAGGGAAAAAGTTGTGGAGAAGTTTAAAGCAGGGTTACAGTATCTCACAAAAGTGAGTACACCCCTTACATTTTTGTAAATATTTTATTATATCTTTTCATGTGACAACACTGAAGAAATGACACTTTGCAACAATGTAAAGTAGTGAGTGTACAGCTTGTATAACAGTGTAAATTTGCTGTCCCCTCAAAATAACTCAACACACAGCCATGAATGTCCAAACCACTGGCAGCAAAAGTGAGTACACCCCTAAGTGAAAATGTCCAAATTAGGCCCAATTAGCCATTTTCCCTCATGTGACTTGTTAGTGTTAGAAGATCTCGGGTGTAAATGGGGAACAGGTGTGTTAAATTTGGTGTTATCGCTCTCACTCTCTCAGTAGGAAGAGGAAAGCCATTATTAAAAGCATAAGAAGTCCTGTTTGCAGTTTGCGAGAAGCCATCTGGGGGACACAGCAAACATGTGGAAGATGGTGCTCTGGTCAGATGAGACAGAAATGTTACTTTTTGGCCTAAAAGCTATGTGTGGGGGAAAACTAACACTGCACATCAACCTGAACACACCATCCTCTCCGTGAAACATGGTGGTGGCAGAATCATGTTGTGGGGATGCTTTTCTTCAGCAAGGACAGGGAAGCTGGTCAGAATTGATGGGAAGATGGATGGAGTCAAATACAGGGCAACCTTAAAAGACTTGAGACTGGGGCGGAGGTTCAACTTCCAGCAGGACAACGACCCTAAACATACAGCTTCAATGGAATGGTTAAGATCAAATCATATTCATGTTTTAGAAAGGCCCAGTCAAAGTCCAGACCTAAATCCAATAGAGAATCTGTGGCAAGACTTGAAAATTGCTGTTCATAGACGCTCTCCATCCAATCTGACAGAGCTTGAGCTATTTTGCAAAGAAGAATGGGCAAAAATTTCACTCTAGATGTGCAAAGCTGGTAGAGACATCCCCAAAAAGACTTGCAGCTGTAATTGCAGCAAAAGGTGGTTCTACAAAGTATTGACACATATTTATTTGTAAAACGTTTTGAATACCATTTATCATTTTCTTTCACTTCACAATTATGTGCCACTTTGTGCTGGTCTATCACATAAAATTCCAAAAAAATACATTTATGTTTTTGGTTGTAACATGACAAAATGTGGGAAATTTCAAGGGGTATGAATACTTTTTCAAGACACTGTATAGAGGCAGCAGTTTGATGTGTAGTTTGCTCTTTTTTGGACTGAAACGCATTAGCACTGCTGTGTTCCTTAGATTTTATACCCTGTTCTCAATAAAGAATATTGTACAGCCCTGTGATCGATCACCGGCTTTCATCATATTGTTCACGTCTTGCATGCAAGAGCTTCAGCCGCAGCACTGATCTCCACTCACAGCTGTGTTGGAACACCTGGGTCTAGCAGCGCAGTGAGTTTTGTGATTACAAAGTACTATATGTCCCATAGGATATGGAACAGTAAAAAACAAATTATTATAGATATAGAAGATATAAGAATTATAAAGGGCTTAATTTTCTGATCAGTGCTGTTCTTACTGCAAAAAGACCTTCTTCAAAACATTTTGACCATGTTTGCTGTATTGGAATTAATACTGCATATTGGTTTGCAGCTAATAAAGATATTTAGTGTTGGAAATTACAAAAATGACAGTATGGTTAACATCCTCCCTCTCCATCCCTAGTAGCCCCATTTCCTTCTCCAAAGAACACTTAAAGCGGTGTTCCACCCAAAAAAATAAAATTAAGAGCCAGCAGCAACAAATACTGCAGCTGCTGGCTTTTAACAATAGGACACTTACCTGTCCTGGAGTCCAGCGATGTCGGCACCGCAGCTGATGTTTCCATCAGCTGTCAGGTGCTGCTGCCACCATTGCGGGTAAGGGTACCCGGCAGTGTAGCCTTATGGCTTCACGCCGGGAAATCTACTGCACATGCGCGAGGCCCCGCTCCTCTCTCCTACTGGCCCGGCGACAGGAAGAGGAGGAGGGAGGAGGGAGCCCCGCGATTATGTCACGCGGCCGCGGCCCAGACTCCCAGAAGTGGGAACAGGATACCTGTGTAAGACAGGTATCCTGTCCCCCCTCCCCCCTGAAAGGTGCCAATTGTGGCACCAGAGGGTGGGAGGAGACAAATGAGCGGAAGTTCCACTTTTGGGTGGAACTCCGCTTTAAGTACCCATAGACCTATTAGCACAATTGAACCACTTTGAGGTAGTAAGTTCAACAAATGTAACTGATGATTCTTAAAATAAAGCACCCATACACTAAATAGTTAAGTGCAGCTTAAACAATACTTGTACCGAGGTAAACAGCATCCTCTAGTTAATGCAACTAAAACTATTAGCAAATTATATCAATGAATGATAATTGCATTTACAGGGAACTGCATTTACAGGGAATTGCAATCATTACAGGGAACCTATAACTTATGGTATACAGGACATAAGCTTACACATAAGAACCATTATAACATACACTGCACATGACCCACTGCCCTCTACATTTATTAAGCCTATGCTTCATCCAGTTCTCAATGTACTTGGGTATTCAGAAAAGCCATTGCTTTTTGCTAATATGAATGTAGGTTGTAATCCTTATTGTTGGCTTTCCAAAGTGATGTCTACCATCCAGGAAAGGATATGCTACCTAGGACAGATGTGAGATAATGTGTTTATTATTTTATAAATATGATGCCCTTTGCTGAAATACTTGCTTTCAATTTAGATATTTCTCTAGTACAACTTGTCTACCTCCCAGCCTAGGAAGGATGTGAGATTATTTTTTTATTCTTTTATAAATATGATGCATATCCTAAAAGTGCAGCGCTAAATAAAATTACCATGTGCAAAACACCATATATGAAATCTCAAAATTGAAGGCAAGTATTTCAGCAAAGGGCACCATATTTATAAAAACAAGTACTATATAGAAAAAAATCTGCTCTAGTGTGTTATCAAAAGTAAATACAGCAGCTGTGCACTAAAACCTAAATACCAGGTTAATCAAATATGTATATCCTAAAAGTGCAGCGCTAAATAAAATTACCATGTGCCAAACACCATATATGATATAGTGCAAAACCTTTGAAGTAAAAAATGTTTGATCGATCAATTATCTACTAGTTGTGCCACATCCTGAATTCGAGTTTAAAGCAAAGGAAATTCCCCTAGCGGACTTTAAAGGCACATTTTTTAAGAAAATATTTAAAAGGGTATGTAAAGTAGATAACAGTTTATTAGTTACAAACAATAATCAAGTGAATCACATAGTTACATAGTTAAAAACAAGGAATGCATTTCCATAAATATAGAAATTAATGATACCAATACATGTGCACCCGACGCGTTTCGGAGTTGCTTATGCCTCCTTCTTCAGGGGTGATTGTAGGGTTTGCAACAAGAATTTTCTATATGGGAAATAATATGTATAACATAGACATGATGAGTGCACAATAAAGGATCGTAAATACAAAATCTATAGTTGTATGAGTCTGTATACATACACATTCATTTCTCTGTTTACACTTACATTGGTATCTATGGAAATAGGTTATGCATTCCAAGATGAATTAAAAGGAACATAGATATGTTGACGTACTGCCCATCGGACACGCTCCCTGGTCGTGGTGTGTAGAACTTTAATGAAGTATAGCAGGAATATTCACATAACCACTGTCGAGGTGGAGGTAGAGACGTATAGATATATAGGGTGGTTTTATTCTTCCTTCCAGTAGGAAGAAAGGCCCATGGTTAGCGGGCGTATGACAGTTTAGATCTGAGACCACACTGGGGCCAAATGTGTATCCTGTAAATCATGAAGATATATATATATGTAAGGATGTGCATACATATGGATAGCCAAAGTAGTACATGGAGAATCCAAAGGCTGTATCCTACCTGATCCGCCTACAATAATGGGGGGCAGTAACTGGTGGTGGATATGGATCAGATGTGGTCCAGAAAGCTGAAGAATCAACATAGAAATGGAAAGTATATTAGAACCCTGGGGAAGGGAGGGGGGGGGGGGGGAAGGGGGAGGGGAGGGGGAAAAAAGGAGGGGGAAGGAAAAGAGGGAGAGGAGGGGGGGGGGGGGGGGAAAGGGAAGGAGGGGGAAGGAAAAGAGGGAGGGGAGGGGGGGGGGGGGAAAGAAAAGAGAAAAGGAAGGAAAAGAAAAGAAAAGCAAGGAAAAGAAAGGAGAAGAGGGGGGGGGGCAGTTCGGAAAGGAGGGGGAGGGGGAAGAAGAAGGAGGGAAAAGGGGGGGGACAAAAGGAGGAAGGGGAAGGAGAAAAAGAGAAAGAAGAAGAAGAAGAAAAAGAAAATGTAGTGGGTAGGAAGGCAGAAAAGAAAGATGTATGGCATCTAGATAACGTAAATGACAAATGATTTCAATGAGGGAGGATGGATCACCAGGCATGTCATAAGAGAAGGGAAAGCCCCAGAACATAGTAGATAGCGGGTGAAGCAGATAATAGTATGATAGACAGCAGGCAGGGTTCACAACCAGTGACTTCAACATAGGAATCCATGTCAGTAGGTAGGGGATAAATTACTAACCAAGTGTCACAGCACCTCGCACCAAAAGCGTCCTGTCTGCAGCAGATGACGCCTGGTGTGGGCTGGAGCCGGGTATATAAAGTCCTCCCCACCTATCAGCTGTTGATGGAGGAGATACAACAGCTGATTGTGGTGAGGGAGGGGCGGATACACTAGGGCTGGCCCCCCGGGTGGAACGCGCGCCGCCAGGCATACACAGCGCATGCGGACGCAGACGTCGTGAGGCGTGGCCACGCCCACTGCACCCGCCGGCACGTCCGGCTTCCCCAACGGACTGCGCATGTCCGTTGGGGTCGCAAGATGGAGGACAGATGATTCTGTACCTCACACAGCGCCACCATGAGTCCAAACATCGCTCAGGCGGCTCTTTTCGTGCCGGGCGGATCACAGATCATAATGTGAAACTAATAAGAGATAGGTATAAGTTAATACAACTGAACAAAGGAAAACAGTGTCAAATCTTTTGCTATCACAGGGAAGCAGGGCCGATAGGCAGTGCAGTACGGGTTAGGAATGTGATCTGATGGAGGAAAACATTTCAAACATGACAAAATAGTAATCCTATACAGATATTAAGGGTACAATTCGAGGGCATGTTATACAGATAGAGTGATATCAGGTATATATGCATATAGTCTAGACATCAATAACCTAGGGTGTCATACAGTATACATAATAGAAAACAACATTACAATACATGACCTAGAATGGCATAATGTATAATATAGAGACTGTATGTCCTATAGTATAATTAGGGTTGCCCCTATATGCGGGTCAAGGGGGGGGCCCCAGTATGTAATGGTCGGGCTCGATTGCTGTGTCGAATGTTGGGTATGGAATCTTTTTTTCAATTAGTGGGTATGGGAGGCAGATATATAGGGGGGTATCTCAAAGCGTATGGGGGGCCTAATAGCCAATAACAAAGTCCCCTATGTTTGAGGGTAGTGATAGATGGGATAGGTGTAGTTAGCTGGTCTATAATGTCACCCCAAGCGTATAGTTGTCTGTGGGGTGGTCCTCCCTATTGTTCTCTACCGCCGGAGGAAAAGCCTTCGAGGAAGGGTTTAAACCAAATGGTTTCGTTTAGGCCTGGGGGTTCGGTAGCCCTTAGGTTATATATCCATCGAGACTCTAATTGCAGCAATGTCTTGTTCCAGTCCCCTCCCCTTGACTCTGGATGTACCCGATCCAAGATGAGAAATTTGATTTTCGGGCATATGCCATTATGTACTGTTAGAGTGTGTCTCCCCAGTGGGAGATCCGGATCACCAGTTTCCATGCTTACTAGATGTCTATATGCCCTCTTCCAAAATTCTGTCTTGGTTTTTCCTACATAAAAACAAGTACATTCACACAGGAGTAAGTAGACAACCCCAAAAGTCCTGCAATTGGCAAAGTGTTTGGGGTGGAAGGATTGACCATTTGGAAGGGTCGGGTTTCTAGTTGTAAACATGTATTTACAGTATCTACATTTGCCACACATAAATGTCCCCTTATATTTACAGTGTATCTTAATGTTCTCTGCCTTGAATTCACTGGCTGTGATTTTGTCTCCCAGGGAGGTGGTTCTTTTAAATGTGTGTTTATTATTTTATAAATATGATGCCCTTTGCTGAAATACTTGCTTTCAATTTAGATATTTCTCTAGTACAACTTGTCTACCTCCCAGCCTAGGAAGGATGTGAGATTATTTTTTTATTCTTTTATAAATATGATGCATATCCTAAAAGTGCAGCGCTAAATAAAATTACCATGTGCAAAACACCATATATGAAATCTCAAAATTGAAGGCAAGTATTTCAGCAAAGGGCACCATATTTATAAAAACAAGTACTATATAGAAAAAAATCTGCTCTAGTGTGTTATCAAAAGTAAATACAGCAGCTGTGCACTAAAACCTAAATACCAGGTTAATCAAATATGTATATCCTAAAAGTGCAGCGCTAAATAAAATTACCATGTGCCAAACACCATATATGATATAGTGCAAAACCTTTGAAGTGAACAGAAAATCCAATCAAAATATTATTCAATCCAAAAATGTCCTTTTTCAAAAGTGCAAAATATATTACATTCATAAAGTGCAAAGTTCATAAATTGATCACTATATAGTAAAAGTAAAGTAAAGTAAAAAAAAATCGCAATAGGCGTATATTGATTAGTTTGTGCAAAAATTATCACGTCTACAAAATAGGGGATAGATTTATGACATTTTTATTAATATTTTTTTTTATTAGTAATGGCGGCGATCTGCGATTTTTATCGTGGCTGCGACATTGCGGCGGACAGATCGCACACTTTTGACACTATTTTGGGACCATTGGCACGGTTCTATAAAAATTCACTGATTACTGTGTAAATGTCACTGGCAGGGAAGGGGGTTAAACACTAGGGGGCGATCAAGGGGTTAACTGTGTTCATTCCCTCAGCATGTTCTAACTGTAGGGGGGATGGGCTCACTAGAACATGACAGAGATCACTGCTCCCGATCACTGGGAGCAGTAGATCCCTGTCATGTTGCTAGGCAGAACAGGGAAATGCCTTGTTTACATAGACATCTCCCCATTCTGGCTCACAGTGCCACGATCGCGGGCCACCGGTGGACATCGAGTCCGCGGGACCCACGGCAGACTCCCACGGTGGGCACACGCGCGCTAGCAGCGACGTACGGGTACGTTGTTTTGCGCACCCGTGCCACTTTGCCGACGTATATCGGCGTGAGCTGGTCGGTAAGTGGTTAAATTCATTATTTTCCTCAAGATTCTACAAACAATACCCCATAAAGACAATGTGAAAGAACTTTGTTTGAAATCTTTGCAAATTTATTAAAAATAAAAAAATGAAAAAAAATCACATGTACATAAGTATCACAGCCTTTGCCATGACACTGAAAATTAAGCTCAGGTGCATCTTGTTTCCACTGATCATCCTTGAGATGTTTCTACAACTTGATTGGAGTCTACCTGTGGTAAATTCAGTTGATTTGGAAAGGCACACACCTGTCTATATGAGGTGCCACGGTTAACAGTACATGTTAGAGCACAAACCAAGCCATGAAGTCAAAGGAATTGTCTGTAGACCTCCAAGACAGGATTGTGTCGATGCACAGATCTGGGGAAGGGTACAGAAAAAATTCTGCAGCTTTGAAGATCCTCCATCATTCGTAAATGGAAGAAGTTTGGAACCACCAGGATCCCTAGAGCGGGCCGCCAGGCTAAACTGAGCAATTGGGGGAGAATGGCTTTAGTCAGGAAGGTGACCAAGAACCTGATGGTCACTCTGACCAAGCTCCAGCGTTTCACTGTGGAGAAAAGAGAACCTTCCAGAAGAACAACTATCTCTGCAGCACTCCACCGATCGGGCCTGTATGGTAGGATGCCCAGACGGAAGCCACTCCTCAGTAAAAGGCACATGACAGCCCACCTGGAGTTTGCCAAAAGGCACCTGAACGACTCTCAGACCATGAGAAAAAAATTCTCTGGTCTGATGAAACAAAGATTGAACTCTTTGGCCTGAATGGCAAGTGTCATGTCTGGAGGAAACCAAGCACTGCTCATCACCTGGCCAATACCATACCTATGGTGAAGCATGGGGGTGGCAGAATCATGCTGTGGGGATGTTTTTCAGGGGCAGGAACTGGAAGACTAGTCAGGATCAAAGGAAAGATGAATGCAGCAATGTACAGAGACAATCTTGATGAAAACCTGCTCCAGAGCGCTCTGGACCTCAGACTGGGGAGAAGATTCATCTTCCAACAGGACAATGACCCTAAGCACACAGCCAATATAACAAAGGAGTGGCTATGGGATAACTCTGTCAGAGAAAATTGAGTACTGTCCGTGATACTTTTTTTATTTGCACTAAAATACAATTTTTCAGGACAAGCTTTCGGGGTATGTCCCCTTCTTCAAGGTCCAAGCAGTACTGATTCACAAATTTTTAAGCAGAATGTTAAAGAAAAAAAGGAAAAAAAAAAAGAACTAAGAATGATACTTCTTTTTGACACGAAGAATAATGGCCTGAATTTAGATATTGGTTTCCTTACACATTATGCTAAAGTTTTACGACCGCTCTGTGATTAGTATTCCCCCCCCCCTTGCATTCCCCCCTAGCTCTCCCTCTGTCTTATCTCACTAACTCTGCTGCTATCTTTATTACCATTGATTTGTATGTGTTTTGTTTTCTCTTTTTTTTTTTTCCTTTTTTTCTTTAACATTCTGCTTAAAAATTTGTGAATCAGTACTGCTTGGACCTTGAAGAAGGGGACATACCCCGAAAGCTTGTCCTGAAAAATTGTATGTTAGTGCAAATAAAAAAAGTATCACGGACAGCACTCAATTTTCTCTGTCACAATTGCACTAATACGGCTACAACAAATCAAGGATAACTCTGTGAATGTCGTTGAGTGGCCCAGCCAGAGCCCAGACTTGAATCTGAATGAACATCTCTGGAGAGATCTGAAAATGGCTGTGCACCGACTCTCCCCATCCAACATGATGGAACTTGAGAGGTCCTGCAAAGAAGAATGGGAGAAACTGCCCAAAAATAGGTGTACCAAGCTTGTAGCATCATACTCAAAAAGACTTGAGGCTGTAATTGGTGCCAAAGGCTGTGAATACTTATGTATTTTTTTCGTTTTTTATTTTTAATAAATTTGCAAAGATTTCAAACAAACTTCTTTCACGTTGTCATTATGGGGTATTGTTTGTAAAATTTCGAGGAAAATTATTAATTTAATCCATTGTGAAAAAAGGCTGTAACATAACGAAATGTGGAAAAAGTGAAGCAATGTGATTACTTTCCGGATGCACTGTATACTGTTAAATTACAACCAAATAAGCATCCTAACCATTTAGCCAGTCTTGCAATCCAGGCACCTTTGTTAGACAGCAAAACCAGATCCCTGACTTCATCAGAAGTGAAGTAATACTGCGTAATTAACAATTCTTTACTAGCCTGCTGCTTGGACAATAGAAGAACAGCAGAACACTGATAAGATCATCACTGTGCTCTCCACTTATGTACCCTAAGCATTTTAGACAGCAACGTGAATACCAATAGATGTGACAGGTTTGCGTTAAAGGGCAACCTCACCTGTTTAGTGCCTGTTCTGCCTGGTGTAATTGCTAGGACCCATGGTTCTGCTCTCTCTCAGGAGCATTGGCATCAGCTCCTGTATGAGCAAAGCTTGCAAACAGAATAGAACCTCTGTCTGTCAGGTTTTTATTGCAGTCCTGTTTCCACTGGAGAAATAAAATGAGGGAAAATCTCTCCAATACAAAATGATTTGGATGGAGTTTTAATTTTCATTTTGAGACCACACTATTTTATGTATGGTTCCTGTGAGCTTTCGTGTCTATCTGGGTCCACAACAGCTTATAGTATGTTACTGATAAAATGTGTCATTTTTATCCTGAATACTTCATGAATTGGCTACTAGTAATAATGTTACCTGGGTGTCATTAATTTGGTCTATCTGAGGATCCTCCATACATCATGTGATGTGTCTGGATGAGTTGCATTAGGTTTCAGTCTGTAAAAATATTGAATCTAAAGAATTCCTTTAAAGCAAAAGGTTTAAATGAGGTACATGATTGGATTGTGTTTAGGGCCTGTCGTCTGTATTCATACCAACATTTTCTGCATTAATTCTAAAGTCTGCTTCTACTTCCAGTAAGTATTGATTGTGTTACTACAAAAGGACATCTCCACGCTGATTACATTGTATATCTTCTCTAGGTAATCAATAGCTTCATTTTATTTACTAATACAGTGTCAGATATAGCAAATTACATAGGAGGTTCTAAACATTGGGTGACAGCCTTCATACTGAAATACCACAAGATGGCAGTATACACCAGTTTCCAGCCTGTTCCCTATGAACAACCTGCCACTATCTACTGTATCTTGAAGAAAATATTTAGTAGTCAACATTTAAATGCAGATTTTAATATAAAAAAAGGAAATCAAACACAAACCATATGTATTAAAATATATTTTTAAAACATGTGCAATGCAGTTTGACAATAGACTGCACTAAAGAAGAAAATCAGACATTGGATTATTTAAAGTGAGATTATTGTACAGCAGAAGTAAAAATAATAAATTAAGTTACTGTAATATCTAAATCTCTTAATTTTTTTTAACACCAATACACTTTGCTGATTTATTTTTCTACCTATCCACATTAAGTTAGTTATGATAAGCATAACATTTAACTGCTTCAGCTCCGAAAGGTTTGGGTGCGTTGCTTTAACTGACAAGTGCGCAATCTTGCCGCGCTGCACCCAAACAAAATTGACGTCCTTTTTTTCCTACAAAAAGAGCTTTCTTTTGGTGGCATTTGATCATCTCTGCGTTTTGTTTTTTTTTTTTGCACTGTAAACAAAAAAAGAGTGATAATTTTGAAAAAAAACACAATATTTTTGCTATAATTTGCTATAATACTTTTTGCTATAATAAATATCCGCAATTTTTTTTAAAAAAAGTGATTTTTTTTCTCCGTTTAGGCCGATATGTATTCTTCTACATATTTTTGGTAATAAAAATCGCAATAAGCGTATATTGATTGGTTTGCGCAAAAGTTATAGTGTCTACAAAATGGAAAGATTTATGGCATTCTTTATTATTATTATTTTTTTTTTACTAGTAATGGCGGTGATCTGCGATTTTTATCAAGACTACAACATTATGGTGGACACATCAGACACTTTTGACACATTTTTGGGACCACTGGCATTTATACAGTGATCAGTGCTAAAAAAAATGCACCGATTATTGTAAAAATGTCACTGGCAGGGAAGGGGTTAACACTAGGGGGCGATCAAGGGGTTATCTGTGTTTTAACTGAAGGGGGGAGGGGACTGTCTAAGGAAGATAACGGATTGCTGGTTATACTTTGTATGAACACAAGATCAGTCTCTTCTCCTCTCAGAGAACCAGGATCACGGTTCATTGGTGTGTCATGAGCGATCGAGGGAGCCCGGCAGTCATTGCGCCCGCCGGGCACTTGCATCTGCCCCGGGGGGCAGGAAGTGGGTGTGCACGCGCCCCTAGTGGCCACAGGGCAAAGCGACGTCGTTTCGCCAAGCCGTGTCATTCTGCCACAGTAAAACTGCGGCGGCTGTTCGGCAAGTGGTTAATATTATATTATAATATGATATATAATATATTAATATTACACAGGATTTATATAATGCCAACAGTTTGCATAGTGCTTTACAAAATAAAGGAAGACAGTACAGATACAATTGACTACAGGAGGGTTAGGAGGGCCCTGTGCATGAGAGCTTACAATCTAAAAATAAGTTGCATTGATCTCCTACCTTGTTGCATCATGCCAAACAGGTTGAAACCTTGCAATCATGTTTAATTAGTGTAGAACCAATCACAAATGGCCATTTATAGCCAGGATTTCCACTTACTAAATTGTGATAATACAGTAGTGATAGTAGATCATCTGATACTACAAAGAAACCATCCATTTTGTTAAATGAGAGTGGGATTTTCACCAGGACCATTTGTTTCTTTCTAATAAAAATGATAGTTTATTGATCATATTAGCAATGTTATACAATTGACTGTCATATTGAACAATTGTATTGATACTTTGACCCGTAACAAGTCTGTACTCCAGGAACTCTGACTTGACTGAATGTTTTATTTAGAGCACTGTTAGAGGGAGATCATAATGACAATCTCTGTATTGGGAGTCTGTACAGATTTTCCTAACCACTTGACTTCTGGAAGATTCACCCCCCTTCATGACCAGGCCATTTTTGCGATAAGACACTGCGTTATTTTAACTGACAATTGGGCAGTTATGTGACATTGAACACAAATAAAATTTATGTCATAGAGCTTTCTTTTGGGGGTATTTGATCACCACTGCGTTTTTTATTTTTTGCTCTCTAAACAAAAAAAGGCAGACAATTTTGAAAAAAGAAAAAAAACAATATTATTTTACTTTTTGCTATATAACGTATCCAATCAAAAAATGTAAAAAAATCAAATTTTTTCATAAATTTAGGCCATATTCTGCTACATGTTTTTGGTAAAAGAAAATCCCACTAAGCGTATATTGATTGGTTTACGTGAACATTATAGTGTCTACAAACTATGGTATATATTTATGGAATCTATATTTATTTAATTTTTTTATACTAATAATGGTGGTGATCAGCAACTTATAGTGGGACTGCGATGTTGCGGCCGACAATCGGACACTAACTGACACTTTTGACACTTTGTTGGAACCAGTGAAACTGATACAGTGATCAGTGCTAAAAATATGCACTGTCACAGTATTAATGAGGCTGGCTGGGAAGGGGTTAAACAACTAGGGCGATCAAAGGTTTAACTGTGTGCCTAGCCAGTGTTTTTGTGTACTGTTTTAGGTGCTTTTACTAGAGGAAATGATGGATTTTATTCCCTGCTTTGCAGGAACACAATATCCATCCCTTACCCCGTCAGATCGGAGACCAGCCTTGTTTAGATAGACAGATCTCCATTCTGTGTGTTGATCAATCACAGTAGAAGCAGCCCGCCAGCAGAGGGTGCGAGCCCCCTGCAGGTGGAAGTGCAGAATCACGTATATATACGTGATCCTGCACAGTAGAGCCACTCTGTAGCAGTCTAGATTTCTTTATCACCTCCTGAGGATAACTATTCTATTGCTATTATCCCAATTCTGTCTCAGCTGTTAAATCAATCTTAACCTCCCTGGCGGTATTCCAGAGTGTGGCTTGGGGTGGATTTTCAGTACCAAAAGCGGTAACCCAGAGCCACACTCGGGATCACATCGCAGGATCCAGGTACAGTTCTTTACCTTGTCCCCAGGATCCTGCGATGTCTCCTCCGCTCGATCTATCACAGCACAGGGCTCTGTTCCCTGCGAGCGTTGCGACGCATGGGGACGGAGCACGGCGCCACATTCAAAAAGTGAAACACACACAATACATATACAGTACCCTGTAATCTTACAGATTACATTACTGTATCAAATTATTTCACATCCCTTTTGTCCCTGGTGCTTTGTCCAGTGCCCTGCATGCAGTTTTATATTATAAATACTTACTCTGCCTGCAAACTGGAGATTGTCCATAGCAACCAAAAAGTGTTCCTTTACATCAAAAGCGGTTTTAGACCAGCTAGAAAACAGCAATAATAAATTAGAATCCCTTGCAGAATTGAGCGATTCGTGGGGAAATCCGTCATCAAACACTGAAAATAATGACAGAGACAATTCTGCAACTGAGCAAATTTCAGTGTTTTTGATTTTATTACATTATTGAATGATTTTTATTATTATTATATTATTGTTTGTTATAATTATTTATAGTTATATATTATGTTATAATTTATGATTTCGTGTTTCAAACTTTATCATACCCGGGCTGTCTACTAGACTTTTGTTTGGACAGATTTGAGTGTGTTATTCCTAAAAATTACAGGCCTACAATATAAATCGCCAAATTTCCATGCAAAACATTGTACTGCTTTGAGCATTAAAAATCTGAAATAATCATACCGCCAGGGAGGTTATACAGTTAGAAAACTATAGGATTCCGTGCTCGACTAGAGCAACAGCAGGCATCATGACACGTCTACAAGAATGACTGCTTGAACAAGAGGGTTCAAATTAAAATACACATTTTGGACAAAGAAGTTCTCTTGATAGCCCTCCCTTATCGAAAGCTTCTCTGTGCTGTGCTCCTTTAGTGGCTTGTTCATCAGCCGGTGCCCAGAGAAGAAAGCCAATCTTTGTGTTGGCTTGTGTAGGAGTTTACACAGGATTAAGACTTTCCCCCTGTCATTATGTGAAAATGCTCTGGTCTACTGATTGGTCACTTAGACATTTTAGAACTGCATTGTGAAAAAAAAAGTGCAGAAGACCACAAGCTTCTCTTACTGAAAGCACATGGCATTTCCAAGAGCTCCAGCGATTGAATAGAACAACAGTTTGGGGGAATTGGCAAAGTGACAGGTTTAATTTACAATGTTACTAAACCCAGGACCCTGAATTCACTATATCTGGTCTCCCACAGTACACAGAATATGTAAATGCAATTATTCTAGTAAATATAAACTGCTAAATACCTTTTCTCATCATCAGTATATAGCACTTTTATCAGTATCTGGTTAAAGCTTGTAGGAGGAGTTTTCATTCTCCCCTAATTGTCCTATGAGGCTTATGCCCTGTACACACGGTCAGATTTTCAGACGGAAAATGTGTGATAGGACCTTGTTGTCGGAAATTCCGACCGTGTGTGGGCTTCATCACTGTCAGAGAATCTAATTGACCAGACTGTGTGGACTGCACAGAGGAGACCAGAAACGCATGTAAGTGGAAAAAATGGTGTTTATTAAACAAGTGATAAGTAAAAGAAATATAAACAGTACAAAACCAACACAACAACCCACTACAAACAACAATATATACAAGTAAATGGAGATACCGTAATCGTAAACAAAGCCAAGCCAAGGTCATACACAGGGAAGTCAGCAGATGGGTAAGGACGGGAAACCAGCAGGAAGGGGAGAGGATGGATGGTAAAGCTGCAGGGTAGGGATCCAAGGGAATCAGGAGGGACAAGAACAGGATGGGCCTGGGATAGGGATCGGATCGGATCAGAGCAGAGCGGGACGGGACAGAGCAGGTACACAAACAGGATGCAGGCAGCAAGGTCAAGGCACAGGGAGAAAGATACCAAGGCGAGCATGTGAGGGCTTGCCGGGTATTAATAGGGCTGCCTATAATTGGCTTCAAGTCACACCTGAGCGCAGGGAATGTTGTCTGCTCCATACTGCCAGGATCCATCCGCTGGTGGACATCAGTACTGCGGCCAAAAGATGAAATGACACCAGCAGGGAAATATTCTCCTGACAGTTCAACACTGCCAGGAGACACCTGCTGGTGGACCCCAGTACTGCATGCCAAATGATATATCTTACCAGCGGATGGACCCTTTCCTGACATTACCCCTCCCTAAAGGAGCGGCCTCCGGACGCTCCAACTGGTCTTAATTGTCCATGGTCTATGGCATCAGGCAGAATGGTGGAAGAAGGCATTTCAGGCTGGTCATCAGGCACATCCGGGCAGATGGCTGGCATGTCAGAGTCATTGAGCTGGGCAGCGGACAGGAACAACTTGAGCTGGGCAGCAGACAGGAACAACTTGAGCTGGGCAGCAGACAGGAACAACTTGAGCTGGGCAGCAGACAGGAACAACTTGAGCTGGGCAGCAGACAGGAACAACTTGAGCTGGGCAGCAGACAGGAACAACTTGAGCTGGGCAGCAGACAGGAACAACTTGAGCTGGGCAGCAGACAGGAACAACTTGAGCTCGGCAGCAGACAGGAACAACTTGAGCTGGGCAGCAGACAGGAACAACTTGAGCTGGGCAGCAGACAGGAACAACTTGAGCTGGGCAGCAGACAGGAACAACTTGAGCTGGGCAGCAGACAGGAACAACTTGAGCTGGGCAGCAGACAGGAACAACCCGAGCTGGGCAGCAGACAGGAACAAGCCGAGCTGGGCAGCAGACAGGAACAAGCCGAGCTGGGCAGCAGGCTCCCGGACATCAGGCTGGAGGGCAGCAGGCACCCGGACATCAGGCTGGAGGGCAGCAGGCACCCGGACATCAGGCTGGAGGGCAGCAGGCACCCGGACATCAGGCTGGAGGGCAGCAGGCACCCGGACATCAGGCTGGAGGGCAGCAGGCACCCGGACATCAGGCTGGAGGGCAGCAGGCACCCGGACATCAGGCTGGAGGGCAGCAGAAAAACGGACATCAGGCTGGAGGGCAGCAGACACCCGGACATCAGGTAGAAATGCAGAAACCAAGACATCAGGCTGAAAAGCAAGCTTCGGGACATCAGGCTGGGAGGCAGGCATGAAGACATCAGACTGGGGAGCGGGCACTGGAACTTTAGACTGGGCAGCAGACACAGGCGCTGGCACATCGGGCAGAACAGCAGGTGCTGGCATACCAGGCTGAACAATGGGTACATCGGACTGGACAGTAGTCACTGAAGCGTCAGACTGGAACATGGGCACTGAGATGTCAGGCTGAGCAGCAGGCACTGGGACCTCAAACTGGACAGCGGGCACAGGCATTGGCACAACAGGTTGAGTAGAAGACACTGGCGCATCAGGCTCGATAGCAGGCACTGGACTGTCAGGCTGGGTAGCAGGCAGAGGTTTGACAGAATCAGGTGGGTTAGTTGGTGTGAAAGCAAGTTGGGTTACTGGCAGGATCGTGTGGGTAGGAAAGAATTTTTGTTTCTTTTTTGGTTTAGCCCGTGCAGTCTTGTATGTAGGTGCAGGGCTGAAAGAAAAGAACGTAGCTGGATCGAAGAAAGACCAAGGAACTGTAGCTAGAGTGGGGTTTTGTGGGACTGTTACAGGTGGAGGAGGAGAGACAGGTGGATTGAAGGCGGGATAGGTGCTACACTTGGAGACTGGGTAGTAGTATTTGGTAGGGGGTTGAGTAAACTGGGCTGTAGCTGAGGTTGCCATAGGCGACGGGGAGATACATTTTTGGGAAGACAGATGATTAATGGCAGGGCTGGAATATTGTGGCTTAGCTAAAGACAGGAGATCTGACCATGCCTGCAGCACAGGTTGAACAAACGCTGATTCACACACAGCCTGACTAATCAAGGATTGCACCGACTGGATGCAATTAGACAACACTTGCTGGGAACGAGAGGAATAATGTTCCATAAAATAGGCTGGATCATCCTCTAACAACCAAACCAGGGATTCAACTTGGCCATAATTGAAGGGGGGCGAAAAATCATCACTTCCCTCGGGAATACATGACAGGGCTGGTTTTGCACATAACTGGATCAGGGGCTGAACATCCTCAAAAAACATATAACCCTGATCCACTAGGGAATGAGCTGATCGGATAGTTTCCATCAGCTGGTCACTAGTCCACCCTTTTAAAATCTGGCGACAATATTCACCATCCTCTTCTGCTAGCAGAGAATAATAAATGATTTCATCGAAATCCATATTAGCAGACCCAATACACCAGGATGGTTTCCTCAATGCAGCCACGTCTGGTCAGGGATGGCTTTGATATACTGTCAGAGAATCTAATTGACCAGACTGTGTGGACTGCACAGAGGAGACCAGAAACACATGTAAGTGAAAAAATGGTGTTTATTAAACAAGTGATAAGTAAAAGAAATATAAACAGTACAAAACCAACACAACAACCCACTACAAACAACAATATATACAAGTAAATGGAGATACCGTAATCGTAAACAAAGCCAAGCCAAGGTCATACACAGGGAAGTCAGCAGATGGGTAAGGACGGGAAACCAGCAGGAAGGGGAGAGGATGGATGGTAAAGCTGCAGGGTAGGGATCCAAGGGAATCAGGAGGGACAAGAACAGGATGGGCCTGGGATAGGGATCGGATCAGAGCAGAGCGGGACGGGACAGAGCAGGTACACAAACAGGATGCAGGCAGCAAGGTCAAGGCACAGGGAGAAAGATACCAAGGCGAGCATGTGAGGGCTTGCCGGGTATTAATAGGGCTGCCTATAATTGGCTTCAAGTCACACCTGAGCGCAGGGAATGTTGTCTGCTCCATACTGCCAGGATCCATCCGCTGGTGGACATCAGTACTGCGGCCAAAAGATGAAATGACACCAGCAGGGAAATATTCTCCTGACAGTTCAACACTGCCAGGAGACACCTGCTGGTGGACCCCAGTACTGCATGCCAAATGATATATCTTACCAGCGGATGGACCCTTTCCTGACATTACCCCTCCCTAAAGGAGCGGCCTCCGGACGCTCCAACTGGTCTTAATTGTCCATGGTCTATGGCATCAGGCAGAATGGTGGAAGAAGGCATTTCAGGCTGGTCATCAGGCACATCCGGGCAGATGGCTGGCATGTCAGAGTCATTGAGCTGGGCAGCGGACAGGAACAACTTGAGCTGGGCAGCAGACAGGAACAACTTGAGCTGGGCAGCAGACAGGAACAACTTGAGCTGGGCAGCAGACAGGAACAACTTGAGCTGGGCAGCAGACAGGAACAACTTGAGCTGGGCAGCAGACAGGAACAACTTGAGCTGGGCAGCAGACAGGAGATACCTGCTGGTGGACCCCAGTACTGCATGCCAAATGATATATCTTACCAGCGGATGGACCCTTTCCTGACAATCACACATTTTCTATCGGAATTTCCGACACACAAAGTTTGAGAGCTTGTACACAAATCCAACGCACAAAGTGCCACGCATGCTCAGAATAAATTAAGAGACGAAAGCTATTGGCTACTGTCCCGTTTACAGTCCCGACGTACGTGTTTTACGTCACCGCGTTCAGAATGATCGGATTTTCCGACAACTTTGTGTGACCGTGTGTATGCAAAACAAGTTTGAGCCAACATCTGTCGGAAAAAATCCATGGATTTTGTTGTCGAAATGTTCGATCAATGTCCGACCATGTGTACGGTACTGTTTAGATTACTGTGAAGATTACTGTTCACCTTTTAATCAAGATCGATTCACCTATTGGGTGCCTCTTGGGATTGATGGACATTTTCTTTGTTACCAAGGACATTTAAGCGCTGCATTTCTCTATTTCATACTTGTACATTGTCACCCACAATTTATGCTAGCTGGTGTCTGCCTGTCATTTTTAACCTGAGCGCAAGATTATCTATTTTTATATCCTATGAGGCTGCAGCACCCCTGACCCTCTGTCTGGACAGTGCTGATTGATCCTGTGCTGATCACATGCACCCTCCCAAAAAAAAAAATTCTTCAGCAATACACCCCAAACTGAGCAAACTGAGAAAATTATAAACAGACTTGCATTGGGTAGCCCTGTCCTTGTTTGCTCAGGCGCTGATAACACTATGGTGTCATAATAATTTCTTGAAACCAAAGTGAGGCTAGAATATACACTGAGCAAAATTATAAATGCAACATTTTTGTGTTTGTCCCTATTTATCATGAGCTGAACGCAAAGATCTATGACTTTTTCTATGTACACAAAAGGCCTATTTCTCGCAAATATTGTTCACAAATCTGTCTAAATCTGTGTTAGTGAGCACTTCTCCTTTGCCGAGTTAATCCATCCACCTCACAGGTGTGGCATATCCAGATGCTGATTAGACAGCATGATCATTGCACAGGTGTGCCTTAGGCTGGCCACAATAAAAGGCCACTCTAAAATGTGCAGTTTTATCGTATGGGGGGGGGTCTGGGGGGCCTGAAAACCAGTCAGCATCTGGCGTGACAACCATTTGCCTCACGCAGTGCAGCACATCTCCTTCGCATAGAGTTGATCAGGTTGTTGATTGTGGCCTGTGAAATGTTGGTCCATTCCTCTTCAATGGCCGTGTGAAGTTGCTGGATATTGGCAGGAACTGCAACACGCTGTCGTATACACTGATCCAGAGCATCCCAAACATGCTCAATGGGTGACATGTCTAGTGAGTATTCTGGCCATGCAAGAACTAGGATGTTTTCAGCTTCCAGGAACTGTGTACAGATCCTTGCAACATGGGGCCTTGCATTATCATTCTGAAACATGAGGTGATGGTTGTGGATGAATGGCACATCAATGGGCCTCAGGATCTCATCACGGTATCTCTGTGCATTCAAAATGCCATCAGTAAAATGCACCTGTGTTCGTTGTCCATAGCATACGCCTTCCCATACCATAACCCCACCGCCACCATGGGCCACTTGATCCACAACATTGACACCTGCAAACCGCTCACCCACACAAGGCCATACACGCTGTCTGCCATCTGCCCTGTACAGTGAAACCCGGGATTCATCCATGAAGAGAAAACCCTCTCCAAAGTGCTAGATGCCATTGAATGTGAGCATTTGCCCATTTAAGACGGTTATGACGGTTACGACGACGAACTTCAATCAGGTCACAACCAACCCCCGTTTACTCAAGCAATCACCGATAATCTCCCACCTGGCTGTCAGCATCAAGGAATGGAGAAGAATTGCCGCATGACCACAGAAGGCATATAAAGACCATGCTAAAGTTAATGAGGTACACAATTAAATACTCAATAATACATGGACATAAATAGGTCCAACATAGGGCTTACACAAGCTCAATATAATTACTTACCCAATGTGCACAGTATAGTGGCGAAAACCGAGGGCAGTACAGTAGGACTCCAGAACAAACAATACTGGAAAAGAAACATTTTATTTTTGAAGGAACCTATAGAACCTATGAAGGAACCTGAGGTCATGCACGTGGAAGGTACATGAAGCCGGCATCTCCGGTGTCCACAGTGCTGGAGCCCGGAGGACCGAACGGACACATCTTTACAGTGAGTGAATTATTTGTTTCCTGTGCTATTGTGATATTACCGCTTGCTATTAGATACTTATAGCTTTGTTTTTGCATGTATACTTGCTTATGTCAAGTGGTTTGAAGTGTTTCTATTAACCCTTTGTGGGGTCTTTCATGGTATTAAACATAGTCTCTGAGGCTATGTTCAGTTCCATACCTACCTAGCACATTGTGCAGCCAATACCTCAATGTGGTCTAGACTTGTGGATTTGTGTTGTGAATATGCCACTGTTTGACTTTGGGATCATTACATTTTGATCTATAGGTTCCTTAAAAAAATATATATATTTTCCAGTATTGTTTGTTCTGGCATCCTACCATACTGCCCTCCGTTTTATCCACTATACTGTGTACTTTGTTTAGGTAACTATGTTGAGCTTGTGTAAGCCCTATGATGGACTTATTTACAGTGCTGTAAAAAAGTATTTGCCCCTTCCTGATTTTTTATTTTTTTGCATATTTCTCACACTTAAATTATTCAGCTCATCAAATAAATTTTAATATTACACAAAGGTAACCCGAGTAAATCCAAGATGCAGTTTTTAAATTATTATTTAATTTATTAAGGGAAAAAAGCTCAAATTCAAAACTGCCTTGCCCTATGTGAAAAAGTAATTGACCCCTCTCATGCTGAATCATGAATAAACTGCAATTAACCACAATTTTTTGGAAAGCTGAGTTAAATTTCACTTGCCACACCCAGGCCTGATTACTGCCAGACCTGTTGAATCAAGAAATCTCATAATTAGAAGCTGTCTGACAAAGTGAAGCATGCTAACAGATCACAAAAAGACACACATCATGCCACAATCTAAAAAAATTCAAGAACAGATTAGAAACAAAGTAATGTACATGTATCGGTCTAGGAAGGGTTTTAAGGCCATTTCTAAGGCTTTGGAACACCAGTGAACCACGGGGAGAGCCATTATCCACAAATGGAGATAACTTGGCACAGTGGTAAACCTTCCAAGGAGTGGCTGGCCTATACAAATTACTTCAAGAGCATGACGATGACTCATCCAGGAAGTCATAAAAGAACCCAGAACAACATCTAAAGAACTGCAGGCCTCATTTGCCTCAGGTAAGATCAGTGTTCATGATTCAACAACAAGACTGGGTAAAAATGGCATCCATGGGAGAGTTCCAAGGCCAAAGCCACTGCTGACCAAAAAGAACACAAAAGCTCATCTCACATTTACCAAAAAACATCTTGATTATCTCCAAAACTTTTAGGTAAATAATCTGTGGACTGATGAGACAAAAATGTAACTTTTTACTTTTTTTTTGTAACTTTTAAAACGAATACAGCATTTCATAACAAGAACATCATACCAACAGTCAGACATGGTGATGGTGATGGTCTGGGGCTGCTTTTGTAGCTTCAGCACCTGGACGACTTACCATAATTGATGGAACCATGAATTCTGAGATCTACCAGAAAATTCTAAATGAGAATGTCCGGCCATCAGTTCGTGACCTCAACCTCAAGTGCACTTCGGTTGGTTCAAACAAAGCAAAATTTGGGTTTTTGAGTGGCCTAGTCAAAGCCCGGACTTAAGTCCAATTGAGATGCTTTATCATGACCTTACACAGGTCATTCATACTTGAAAACCCTCCA
Organism: Lithobates clamitans; assembly: GCA_037952925.1. Classification (NCBI taxonomy): domain Eukaryota; kingdom Metazoa; phylum Chordata; class Amphibia; order Anura; family Ranidae; genus Lithobates; species Lithobates clamitans. Next base: position 8,751,507 of record JBBGZY010000911.1, on the reverse strand, counting down.
ATGTGGCTGAATTAAAACAATTCTGCGAAGAAGAGTGGGCCAAAATTGCTGCACAGTAATGTGAAAGACTCATTGCCAGTTATCGCAAGCACTTGATTGCAGTTGTTGCCCCCAAGGGTGGCACAACCAGTTATTAAGTTTAGGGGGCAATTACTTTTTTACATAAAGCCAGGCAGGTTTGGACAGCTTTTTTACCCTAATACATTAAACCATCATTTAAAAACTGCATTTTGTATTTACTCGGGTTATCTTTGTGTAATAATAAAATTTGTTTGATGATGTGAGTCATTTAAGTGTGACAAATATGCAAAAAAATCAGAAAGGGGCAATAGTTTTTCACAGCATTGTATGTCCATGTATTTTTGAGCAATTAATTGTGTACCTCATTCACTTTAGCTTGGTCTTTATATGCCTTCTGTGGTCATGCGACAATCCTTCTCCATTCCTTGATGCTGACGGCCAGGTGGGAGTTTGTCGGTGATTGCTTGGGTAAGAGGGGGTTGGTTGTGACAGGATGAATGTTGTTTTATTGAAAATGTATGAATTATTGTATTAAAATATATTATGGTAATTCCAAGTGACTATTATGTATTTTTTCTTTGTTATAGTCCATTAATTACTAGTGTCTTACAAAGTCCCCTGAAGAAGCCATCACTGGTGAAACATGTTAGGAGAAGATACTACAGTACCAACTTCTGACTAACATATATAAGTTGACCATATTTTGGACATATTTTGTTAATTTTATTATCTTTTTGAATCTTGTTTCTGGCACCGCTATAATACCAATACCAATTCATTCCATGGTGTTATAATAATGTGCACGCTTTACTGCAACGTTTCCCATCACATTCTGAATGGCAACACAACGCATCTTATGATGGACGTACTGTAAATTGCAGTGCAACACAGTAATAGAAAGCGGAGTAACAATTTATTTGTGCTCACCAACATGGGCTTGCTGCAGCCCCCCTCTGTTTTTTCCTTCTCTTGTTTTCAGTTTTGTCTCTTTAAATACTGTCAGGACTTACTTTTCTTACATTTGATGGATAGAGAAGGTTCCTTGTGTGAGTTCCAGAAACACAGTCAGCTTGAGCCATCACCTATATAAAGGGTGAACCTGTGGTTCTGTGTTAGTTGGACTGGACTACACAACACAGGAAGCCCCACTACCTCCCTCCCATTGTCTGTCACTTCTTTTTTGGTTGGTCATCACTTCATTTAAGTGGGGGACTAAGTCATGTTTTTTGCACTTGAATTTTGATGGCTGAGAAAATTTGTCATTTAAAATTTTGATTGGTTTTATTAAAGAATTGTCTTCAACGTTTGATAATTTAAAGCACTAAAAGTGCATTGCCGAATGTGTCATTTGTGTTATTTATTGATATTTGTGTTCCCTTCCTGGTTTATTGCTGGTTTTGAAGTGCCATTTGCAATCCCATGTGCATTGCTGTGTGGTGGCTACCAAAAAATGGTGCTGCATTGCCATACGTTATGGTACGGTGCATGTTATCTCAACATCATAGAGTGAATGAGCCCTAAACAAAGAAGAACAGGGTGGGTGTGTGTGAACAAAACCACATATCTTGTGAAAAATTAAATATATATGCCTTGTGTTCTTGTTTGTAAATTATGATGTATTAAAGTAATACCTTAGTTGTCCCAATGTTCAGAAATCCTACCAATATACATTTCCAGCCTTCCCTGTAACATGGAACAGTGGGTTCAATTCATGAAACGTTATCTACCACTTTAGGATTGATGGTAAAATAGCTCATAGCGTTTCTCAAAAATTCCCTACAAAAAGCTTCTAAAATACCACATGCGCTATTTCTTGAAGTGGTGCAATATTTCAGTAGTAAAAAACTGTGGTATTTTAACGCCGGCACCTGCAGGTGTCCTTAGGAACCAGGGAATAGCTGGTTGTTAAAGAGCGAGCACCCTCCGGCGTCCCTAACAACCAGTAAATAGCTGGTTCTCAAGTAGCTGGCAGCTGACGCGTTTTTAACAACCAGTGACCCTTAACATAGCAGAGCTTTAACCAAGCATGCAGCCCTGTGCTCCTTTGTCCAGAGTGGGTGCATTGTAATACAGGAGGTGTGTTACTGGCCGGATCCAGCCAGGTCTGGCCAAAACCAAAAAAAAAAGGTGTGAGCCCCAACCCAATCCAAACTAGAACGTTGTTTGAGCATGCAACCTGGCAGGCCAGGAAAGGGAAGGGAGGAGTGTGCATCGATGAAGTCAAAAGGGGATCTATTATGCAGCTGGTGGGAAGTAAATTGAGCCCCTTGTCCTTTTCTCTCTGCCCCCAGGATTTTACAGAGACTTCCATTGCTAATCTGAACATACTACTTGTGCAAAGAAAAAAACTGCACTGTGTCCTAACCTCCAAATATAGCTACAGTTCAAAGTGGAATAAACACAAGCATAATTATATATATTAGGAGCTGCGCTCTAAATATTGACATGTAACCCAAAGAATGAGATACAAACAAACTTAAACATAAAAATCATCAAGTCCCATTAGTGAACCATGTGGCAAAAAACAAAAAAAACAAAAAAAGTCCTCCAATATGAATGAGAGATTTGAATATCCTACAATTTAAGAAAGGTGAGTGAACCAAACCACAATGTGTTGTGACTTTCTCCTGTGACTATGACAGACAAAGTGAATCCACCACCACAAAGAGTGCACGCTTACCAGCTGCACAAGCTTTAAAGCTTGTGGATAACACCCAGCCAGGGCCTTTTCCTCCAAGAACTTCAGGTCAAACCACAAGGAGCACCGGTGTGACACGTATGGAGGGGCGGAGTCCTGGTAATCGAGGCCAGGTGAGAAGCTACCGTCACTGCCCTCACCTGACTGGATTACCGGGACTCATTCACATTGGAAGACTTGTTTGTTTTTTTTGTCACATGGTTCTTGCTGATTTTTATTTTTAAGTTTGCTTGTATCTCATTCTTTGGGTTACATGTCAATATTTAGAGTGCAGCTCCCAATATATATATGAACATACTACTTGCCTGGCTGTTTCTGGCCTCAGTACTTTTATCAAGCATTGAGCTGAGAAGTCAGAACTTCTGATCTGCATGCTTTTTCTAAGTCAGGAATTATGGGAGTTTTTGGATGGACATAAATCTCATTTTCAAAATGAGAGTTCAGACATATACAGCTTTTCCTTAATATGGCATTCATTGGCCAAAACCACTTTGCTAACTAACTTTGCTAATATCTCAATAGAAGATGGATTTTTTTTCTCCATGCATCTGGGGATTGTTCAGACTGGGGCAAAAATCAAATAGATGATAGTGTTTGCGTAGTTTATGATAAAATAAATTCCATAATCTAAATCCTAATATAATTATTCTGGGAACCGTATATAAGAAGATATTTCATTCTATCATATCTATCATAAAAATATGTGCAGATTGATACACATTATCCAACACTGGAAATACTCTTGCAGCTATCTATAATAATATTGAGATATAATGTAAATGAACTCCACTTGTAACATCACAAAGAATAAATATAGCTAGATTTCACTGAATAATGGCAGTGTGCTCCTTTCAGGGCGAATACATTTAGTAGTATTAAGCCATATGTCTTCCATTTTGACCGGGATGACTCAACAAGGGGTGCATAGGGCCTCTGGCTGTTATACTGGTAACTGGCAGGATGTATTGGCACTAAAGACACCAACGCAATTTAGACAATCTTTACCTAAATTGGCTTATTACAATCAGGTTAAAGAACATTCCTATGTGTTATCTCACCCCTTTAGTCTTCTCTCACATTACTAACTTACTAACTGACATATCAGTATGGATGTCACACCACTTACTAAAACTACATTTTTCTAAATCTGAACACTTTTATATCCTCCTCTCCCCCATCACCTGTCCTTGCCCCTCACTTTTCCATCAAGATCAATAATACAACTATCAGTCCTTCTTTTTATGCTAGGGTGCTAGATGTCATCTTGGACTCTGATCTGTCCTTTCAGCCCCAAATCCAATCACTGTCTAAATCTTGCAGACCTCACCTCCATAACTTTTTCAAAATATGCCCCTTCTTAACCAATGAAACCACAACTTATTTTCTCCTCTCTGTTATCTCGGCTTGACTATTGCAACTTCATGCTCATTGGCCTATCTCTACGTAAGCTATGCCCACTTCAGTATTATAAATAATGCTGCCAGACTCATCTACCTTACCAACATTTCTGTGCCTGCCACCCCTCTCTGTCAGTCTCTTCACTTCCAATCACTCAATAAAAAAATTTCTAAATACTAACAACATATAAAGCCATCCACAACTCTTTTCAACATATTAACCAAATTGTCCTCTTTACTGTTCTCGAAACTTCCTGGCTTCTAGACTACCATTAATAGGGAAATACTAAGTTTTTAGTGTGAACTTTGAATACAATTTTTTTTTCCACAATGTCTAGAGCTACAGAGGTGTATGAGGCTTGTTTTAACGTTTACTGTTTGTTCAGGATATGTAAATGCTTTACCATGCATAGTATGGGCACAGGTTCACTTTAACCAACTCAATACCGCCATATACTATAAAAACCAGTAGGGAGGTGGACTCATTTTTCTGGAGCTCCATTTATTAACTGTTTTGCCAAAAATACCCAAAGGCGGCCAGTGCAACCTTTGTAGTCCTGTAATTGAGTTATCATTAGACAGCACAGATTACAGGCAAAGTGCATAGAGCCAATCAGAGTGGCTTTGTGCCTTGTGATCGCTGTAATGGCCAATCACAAATATAAACAGTGCCAAGGTTTACAATTGAGAGCCCTCCAACTCCTTGCAATCCTCCATCAATTCCCTACCCTCCTCCTCAGCACTTCTCTGCTGATCCTTAATGTGAATACACAGCTCCAACTGACCGCCAATAAAAGGAGGGTACACTGAACAGCAACAGAGGATACACTGGCCAACAATGGTATGAGGGAAAGCACAACTAACCACCAACAGTTATGGTACACTCGCTACTGATCGCCAACATTAAAGGGGGCACACACCATTGACCCCAACATAGAAAGGGGCACTCATTGCCATAATGCAACATTAACTTCTGACCACTGATATCTGCAAGCCATTCTGTTCATAGCATAGTCCTGACCCCTGCACTCTGGACTGTTTTGTCTAAAACTAAACAATTTGGGGGGCATTTAGGGCCTCAAGAAATGAGACAGTGAGAATATCAAGTTTTTTTTATCCTTCATATAGTTATAAAGTCATTATTAAATACCACTAAAGGAAAGCACTATCTGCTTAAAGTGGAGCTCCACCCAAAAGGGGAAGTTCCGCTTTAAGCACTCCCCCCTCCCCTGCCATATTTGGCATGTACTTTTTTGGGGGGTACCTAGTTTTGACAGGTACTTGAATTAGGCAATCCGGAAGTTCTCTACCCATCCCTCCCTGTAGTCTTCTGGGATACGACACAGGTCCCAGAAGATTGGCGGATCATTCAGCAGGCGCAGTGCGAGTTGCACATGCGTAGCGCGACTTGCGCATGCACAGTGCGCACCTGGCTGTGAAGCCGCAAACTGTCACTGCCGGGTGCCCACAGTTGAAATGTCAATGCCGGGGAGAAGGAGAAAAGCAATGGTTCGGTGACCACATCGCTGGATCCTGGGACAAGTGAGTTCGTATTTATTAAAAGTCAGCAGCTACACTTTTTGTAGCTGCTGACTTTTAATAGACACAAAAATGACTGAAGCTCCTCTTTCAGATAATCATTTGGGTACAGCGTTGCATGAGCAACTAATTGTCAGTCAAATACTCACAGCTTTGAAAATTTTAAAATGGCCTGGTAATTAAGGAGTATATACAAGCTTGCACCCAAATGATTCAAGCGTTGTACCTAAATGCTCGGCTGACCACCCTGTGACTCTCACTTAGGAGCTGTGTTTCAGGTATGCTCTGGGAGGGTAGGTTCTTAGAAGAAGTATATTCAATATTATATAAAACATGGATCTAAAACAACTAATTTAACTGTTTCCCAAGCTGGTTAAATTCAAGGTATGCCTTGAATGATACCTATTACAGTTACCTAATGTGCTTATGTTCGCTCTTATCCAAACTTTTAAGCCAGCTAATGGCTGGTGTCATAGCTGGTCACATGTGTAGCACTATATCAATTACAGATCAAACAGAGGCTAAGATGGCAGTTTCCTTGGCTGTAAAGCATAGGGAGAAGCTTTAGTTCCAATTTCATATGATAACTGTTTTTGTTTTCCTTCAGCATGATTGTGTGCATTTTACTTTTCATAATTTGATTGTATTGCTCATTGATAATATCATAACATTCTTATTTTTATTTTCATAATTTCAGTTACCCTAATTTCTGGATATTATTTTAGGTTTTGTTTCTTGTATCCAGTCTGATATCAATTATGCATTTACAATTATGAAGATAAAGATTATGACTTCATACAAATGTGTTGTCCCACTAAAAGGGGGTGAGGTTGCCTTCAGCTCATCCATAACTCTTAAAGACAGAAGCTGGCAAACGAATGCCATGGTTATTTTCTGTAAAAGATTTGTGCAGGTGGTCAGCTGACATACCCCCACACTGACCCATACGCCAAAGTCCTAGTTATGGCTCTGGACACAAAGGTTAAATCTCACCTCAAAGAGCCTATTGTGCACAGCTAAGTGAAAGGTCACAGTTCAGCAAAAAGAGATGGAAGCCAGGGGATAGAATCTAGAGGACACCCAGCGATAATCATACAATAGAATCCCCATGGGTGGAAGACATGTCTTATTCCCAGGCTGCTATTTTATTGTGACATAAAGGAACACTGTGATGGAATCGAAGCTGACTTTAATTGTTAATATTTAGGGAGAGAGCAAACTCTTGGTTTGATTACCTTTGAAAAGGTTCCTTCCTGACCAAATCTCTTTGTTTTATGTTTCCACCAGTTGTAAAGAATCCAAGCAACTGCTAGATCTTTTATAAAAAAAATGCTGTCTAAGCAATTTTTTTTCTTTTTATATATATATTTTTTTAACCTTTTTGAGATTTACAATAGTACAGTCAACTTTGTTTACACTCAGATGTATTTACAGGAAGCAGTGTTTCCAAGCCATTTCACAGGCAAGCGTAGATTGTCATAGAGAAAAGTACAAACATGAGAATGAACACTCTGGTTGACAGAATTAAAATTTTGTTAGGGGCTTTTGATGTAATGTTTTACTTAGTTACATAAAAAGCACCTTCAGCCGCCTCTGTATGAGGTTAATAGGGGAGACAACTGAGTGACTGCATATAACACATCACTCTCTCTCAGGTATAAGATTGGGGAGCGGTGGGTAGAGCATGGGGGGAGGGGTGGAATTCTGGATATCCCCCCTGCTGAGAGAGCCCACATGGTGTATAACCAGTACCTGCATTTGTGGTCTTCGTTTGCAGAAGATTTCCTCATATTGTGAAATTAGGGATCTCTCAAAAATGACCAATATATCATTGAGAAGGTAAAGTTTAACCAATAAAGTCATGCTTTGCTGAAATGTTCTTCAGTGCGGTTTGCAGTGGCCATGAGTTTCTCCATGAATTTGATTTTTGTTGACTTTTGAGAACTAAAAGCTAACTGGTGGGGACATTTCCAAGAGCGACACTGGTGTACTATTTATAGAACAAGGGAACATCTGAATTGATGTATTTTAGTATATATATCTATATTATTAGCAATAAAATCACCTAAATACTTTCTGTAGGTGTGGCTCATAGCTGTAGAATGATACTTTGGATCATTGCTGTATGCAAGACGGATCATGTATATTTTGGGATATTTTGATTAAGTGATCTGCCTAACATTACAGATGTAACTTTATAGCACATCATGTATAGATGTAATAAAATAAACTACTTTTTATGTAGGATCATTTCTTCAATGTTACATGAAATGCCTGTGTCTTTCCATCAATGTTTGGTCATCATTCACAGATCCAGAAGTCTGAGTGGGGCTCATGTTGTCATGTTACACCTGGGTCCATTACTACTGAGCGGCAGAGCTGTTTACATCTCTACATATACATTAATTAATGTTTTTTCCAGTTACCAAATTTAGGAGCGCTACTCATATACAAATTAGTAAAATTCCTAAACCAGACTCCCAGAATAAGAAGTCCATGCCCAGCCTTTCATACGATTGGAAGTCTGTGAGCCATGCAGTGCCTGTGCTCTTTACCTCTATAGACACTTACGATAGCTAAGAAGGTCCCCTTACTGCTTTCTTTTTAAAGTGCATATAAACCGAAAACCACAAATATAATACTGTATATTGCAGCTTACAAGTCTTTAGATCTGAATGCTGCATTATTTCTTTTTTTTTGTTATCTTCACTTGGTAATTCTAGGAGCCCTGGGGGCTACATTTTTTTTCTTCATCATATCTACAGAAGAGTAATGGTTTTCACCCAGGTTGAATTTCAAACACATCTTCCTCTCAGCTCATAGGAAGGGACAAGGACACTAAATTTCTAGAAAGATCAACAAGTATTTTCTGTACTTGCTGAAAATGTTATTAGCCTTAAAAATGAAAACCTATGCAGCTACCAAGTCTCAGGCTAAGTTCACACCAATGCAGCTGCGACTTGATCAGATTTTCAGTGATGCTGTCCAAAGGTGCCCGTGTGCGCCTTCATCCAGAGTGGTGGCTGCAGGTTAGATCACCAGGTGAAAACAGAGGGAGAATAGCCTAAACAAGAAAACTAATGCAGCATCCGCATCTAATGTTTGGTAGGCTGCAATGTATAAAATTTTTCGTTCTGAGTTTTAATACCACTTTAGGAGGAGGACTCAAAACCAAAAAAAATGGCGTGAGCTTGTTTGAGCATGAAACCTGGCATACCAGGAAAGAGGGAGGATGAGCATGCACTCCCCCCTCCTGATCCATAGCAGGCCACATGCCCTCAACATTGATGTCCTCATCAATATGGGAACAAGGTGCTTTGCTGAGGGGACCTCCCTGGCAAAGAATATCCCCATGTTGAGGACATGTGGCCTGGTATTGTTTAGGAGGGGGGCTTCACATTCATTTCTGCCCTTTCCTGGCCTGCCAGGCTGCATGCTCAGAAAAAAGGGTCTGGTATGGATTTTTATAGACGTTTTCACACAAACATAGGTTGGTAAACTGATTATCTTTCTATTTGGGTACTGTGTGCTAAACAGGATATGTTATGTTGATATGATATGATATGATATGGTAAAATGTTTTTACCATAGAAAGTAGTATTTTTTCCTAATTTCTCAATTTGGTCTCTAGACTGTGATTGGAGCCACATTGTGCCAGCATGTATTCTAAAGACATCTCTTGCCATTATTCAGGATTTCTGCAGATAGAAAAAAAATGAAAGGTTTAGCAAGTTTGTGTTTTGTATTGTGTGGATGGGAGTATGCTGGATGACCTGCCTGCCTGGACATACATATACCATACTGTGTTGGTGTTTATTCTATTACATGCATTTTTATTCAGATCATTGTTCTAGTAATAATATTGATTGTTCAAAGGATGTAGACCTGATCAGTCATTTCAGGTTATAAGCCAGTTCACTGTTGAACTTGTATAAGTCTTTGCACCAGTACCTGAAATTACAACAAACTGTTCTCTATTTATATCTGACAGTTGGAAACAGTTATATGGAGAACACGGGAAATACATCATTTCAGTTCATTCATCACTAATGGAGCAGGATAATGGAACAGTAAAGTGTGACACAGTGCTCGGGAAACAACCCTCAAATGCTTACTTGCGTAAGTCTTTTTTTTTCTTCTATTCGGACATAATCGGATTGATTCACTAAAACTGGAGAGTGTAAAATCTGGTGCAGCTGTGCCTGGTAGCCAGTCAGCTTCTAACTTCAGCTTCTTCAATTGGGCTTTGACAAAAAAAAAAAAAAAAAAAAACCCTGGGAGCTGATTGGCTTCTATGCAGAGGTGCACTAGATTTAGCACTCTCCAATTTTAGTAAATCAACCACCAATATGAAAATAAAATGAAAAATGTAAAAGCTGACCTGGCATAAAGTTTTAAGTTCTTCTTATCTTGTAGATTCACTCCCCAATTAAAAAAAAAAACCACAGTTAACCACTTCAGCTCTGGAAGGTTTACCCCTTCATGACCAGACCATTTTTTTGCGATACGGCACTGCGTTATTCTAACTGACAATTGTGCAGTTGTGCGACACTATACCCAAATAAAATTTATGTAATTTTTTCCCCACAAATACAGCTTTCTTTTGGTGGTATTTGATCACCTTTGCGGTTTTTATTTTTGTGCTAGAAACACATAAAGACAGACAACTTGAAAAATAAAAACAATTTTTTTTACTTTCTGCTTTAAAACATATCCAGTAAAAAAAATGGAACAAATCTAATTTCTTCATCAATTTAGGTAAATATGTATTCTGCTACATGTTTTTTGGTAAAAAAAAATCCTATTAAGCGTATATTGATTGGTTTGCGCAAAAGTTATAGCGTCTACAAACTATGGGATAGTTTTACGGAATTTGTATTGATTTAATTTTTTTCCTAGCAATGGCGGCGATCAGCGACTTATAGCGGGACTGCAACATTGCGGCAGAGAAATCGGACACTAAGTGACACTTTTAATACTTTTTTGGGGACCAGTGTCAACCATCACTGCTAAAGAATATGCACTGTCACTGTACTAATGACACTGGCAGGGAAGGGGTTAACAGGGGCGATCAGAGGGTTAAGTGTGTGCCTAGGGAGTACTTGCTAACTGTGTGGGGGAATGCTTTAACTGTAGGAAGACAGAGATCCGTGTTCCTGCTTAGCAGAAACACAAGATCTCTATCTTCCCCACTAACAGAACAGCGATCTGCTTTGTTTAACTAGGCAGACCGCCGTTCTGCCTCTCTCGAACGAGCGCCGGGTGCCGGTGGACATCGAGTCCGCTGGACCTGCTGATTGGCTCCCGCTGTGTCCAATCACAGAGGGAGCTGGTGGCCGGGGGAATAGCGCAATCACATACCTGTACGTGATTTTGCACAGGAGAGTCGCCGTCCCGCAGTATATGTACACAGGGCGGTCAGCAAGTGGTTAAAGTGTAACTAAAGACAGAACTTTTTTATTTTTATTTTGGATAGAGTTAGAGAGGCTTATGTAACCCTTGTCAGTTTTTCTTTGCCTGTCCTATAGTCACAGCAGGAAGTGAGAAGAAATTCCTTTTCGAAGTGAGGAATCCCAGGGCATCACCAATGTCCCCATTGGAAGATTTCCCTTCTGTTACTGTTCTGGTGTCAATCCAAAATTAGAAATTTTCTTCTACTTTCACTTTTACTGATAACATTAAATAGGACAAATAGAGAGGGTGAATCTCCCTAATGAGGGCACAGACAGCAATAAAAACTGACAGGTGTCCTAATCTCTCTACACTCTATCCAAAACTAAAAAAAAAAAAGTTTTGCCTTTAGTTACACTTTTAATAACAAAAAAATCTACAATATTTTATGCAAAAGGTACCTCCCTTATACCCTGACTCCCTGTATGTGCTGGTGATATCACTTCTTATTACCAAATCCCATTTGACAGTGCTCCAGCACTATGCAGGAGCATCTTCTTGCAAATTTTGGGTTTGGTGGCTTTACCAGTATGCTGGGATAAGGCTTAGTGATGTCACCTATGCCCAGGAGCCAGGGTTTATTTTTATTTTTTACTGATAATTCAGCTTTTTTTTCAGAGAAAATTGAGTACTGTCCGTGATACTTTTTTTATTTGCACTAACATACAATTTTTCAGGACAAGCTTTTGGGGTATGTTAGTGTAAATAAAAAAAAGTATCACGGACAGTACTCAATTTTCTCTGTTGCAATTGCACTAATATGACTACAATCACCTCAAGTATGTTTTTTTTTCTCCAAATGTAATTTTCTTTTATTATTATTATTTTTATGCAATAGGTAAGCAGATAAGTATTTTGATGCAAGGTTTGCTTTAAAGTGTTTTTTATAAGGTCAAAAACTTTTTTTTCGTTTTGGGTAGAATGTGGGAGAGTTAGGAACTTTGTAGGTTTTGATTGCTGTCTACACTCTGTTTGTCCTGGTGATCTCTGTCACTGGTACTGTTACACCAGAATTGGTGGGGTTTTTCTGTGCTGAGATATTACTAGAATTAATAGACTCACATAATGACAGAAGGAATTGCGCAGGAATCAAATGCTTCTCAGAGGGTCCTGAAACAGAGTAAACTTTTTCTAACAATAGAAACAACTTACACAATTGTGTGGGCAGTTTCAATTTATGACAATACTGTGACAAAGTCCATTGAGATTGTATTTGATATGATAAACCTGTCACATTGATATTTTTTGTGCAGTATGCTTGTTTTTGGTGGATGTATGTCTATACTATGCAACGTGAAGTGGTGAAGTGTGCTTGGAAGACTAATGTCCTGACTGCTATGTCCAGTACTATTGACATGTTTTAATGATATGGATGTACTGTATAATACATTTGTTCATACCAAAATATAAAATGTAAAAATAAAAGCAGTTTTATTAATACAAATATACAAAAATATACATATCAAGAAAAATCTACTACAGTCGTATAGAAGGATCAGTTTAACAATAAAATCAAGATTGTGCTGGTGAGCGAACCAAATATGTGTTCATGTAGTCTTCCACCGCTCAGGTGGACTGCTTTTATTTTTACTCCGTTGCCTTGAAAGTCCCACCACTTTTTGAGGGGTTATTTTCTTTTCTCCTTATGTTAGGGATGGCGGCAACTCTTGTGACATAATTGGATGGTATTCCCCACTTTTTTGATTCCAAAATATAAAATGTAAATCATTTTGTAAATATATTTTTAATGAAAAACATACTGAAAATATATATCTATATATATATAGAGAGATATATCTATATCTATATAGATCTATCTATCTATATATATATATATATATAGATATAGATATATATATATATCTCTATCTATCTATCTATCTATCTATCTATCTATCTATCTATCTATATATATATATATATATATATATATATATATATATATATATATATATCTTTGTTTATTTAATCAAAGTGCATGTCACCTGTTAAAAAAAAAAGCAGACAAAAGTTCTGATCTTTCAGTGCCCCATGCCTCCCCTTGGAGTTCTCCTCTCAATAACTATTGTCAACAAAATGGCAGTTGTTGACAAGTGTGTGTCTTAAAATCCTGAAATGTCTGACCTTAGATATGGGCCTTACAATTGATTAAACCTGAAGCTGTCATATCACGCTCAGCAAATAAGATGGGCAGTCCCAGTGGAGTGAAACTTGGGTGCCCTCTTTCATTTTGAATACGTGCACAAACTTATGTTTGGAAAAGTATGCATCCAAAATCCTACAAAACTTAATGTTTAAAGAATAATTTTCCAAGCAAGGCCTTTATGCTGCTCCAGATTGGCCTTTTATGCTGCTCCAGATCTCTAAAAACTATCAATATTTCTGCATTTCACTTATATTCTTGCACAAAACACATTCCTACGCCACTCATATTACACACCACCCTTATTAATACACACTATCCATATTACTACTCACCACATATATTCTTACACACCACCAATGTATCAGCACATTACTCATATTCCTGCACAACACACATATTCCTACCCACTAACCATATTCCTACCAACATCATATTTTTGCACATCACCCAAATTTTTACACTTCACCCATACCTATTCCTGCACACCACTAGGGATGAGCAAATCTGCCTGGGTTCAATTTGTGAGGGGATAGCCAAATCCATTTTGAAATAAAGTTCAACTTAGGTATGAGGGACATTCATGAAAGCTGCATGTAGTGTTATGTAACAATACGATTTTTACAGACAGAGTCAGTGACACTGTATTAGGGTATCAAATATTTTTGATGTGTAATTGGTTTTGGCAAATTTTTACATTTAGTTTGCCTTAAATAAAGTAGTAGCTGATTAATTAGCACTGCTTAGCAATAAGCACTGATTAATTTCAACTTGAAAAAGGGCTTTTTAGGTAGTTTTGGCTACAATACCTGTTTATTAATTCATGGTACAGTACTAAGCCTGAATTGAACAGTGGAAGTACTGTAGCAGCCACAACAGATTTAAAAGCTATAGGAAATAAAGCTAAAGCCCTCAACTTTGTACAGATTGGCCAGTGGCACAACAGTGTAATAGTATAGATTATGAGCTTCTTTTTTCACAGTACCACACTGTATTGCCCTAAGTTTAATAAAATATCAAAACAGAGTGTACAAAAACACTTTGAAACTACAAACCCACATTCCACAAATCCCTTACCATCCCTGTATCTCCAAATATTTCCAAAGAATTCAACATTTAGACTGCAGGTATATTTTTAAAATTGGATAGAGTCAGGACAGTTCAATGGGTAAAGAGACAAGGAAACTATTATCTTGCAATATAGACTAGAGTGTATTATATGAGACACAATAAACATCGTTCATGGGTTGGGCATTGTGTAGGAAGGATAGGTAGGATGAAATATGAGAGTTAAGGCAGGTTTTAAAAAAATAAATAAGGATTAGAGTGTATTATTTGAAAGACAATAGGCACAAATATTGTTCAGTGACTGGACAGTATGTAAGCAGCTTGGTAAGAATTCAATAGACGAGGCAAGTTTAATCTTGTGTATTATATGAGACACAATAATTATTGTTCATTGGCTGTACAATATGTAAGTAGGACAGATAGGATGATCAGAATGAAATATAAGAGGCAGAGCTGAGGCAGGTTATATCCTGAAATAAGATTGTATTTTTGAGAGACAATAGCCCCAATGATTGTACAGTATGTAAGCAGCTTGGTAATGTCAGAGTTAGGGAGTGACGAGGCATATTTTATTTTGAAATAGAAATTAGAGTCCTATATTTGAGAGACCTTAGCCACAAATATTATACAATAGCAGGACAATATATAAGCAGACTTGTTGGTCTGAAATATAAGAGGCAAGTTTGACTGAAATAAACAGAGTATATTATTTTAGAGACAATAGCCACAAATATTGTTCAGTGGCAGAATAGTATGTAAGCAGCTTGGTAAGACCGCAATAAAAGAGGGAGATACAAGGCAAGTTTTATCTTGTGTATTATATAAGACACAATAAATATTGTTTATTGGCTGTATAATATGTAAGTAGGCTAGGTAGGATGAAATATAAGAGGCAGAGCTAAGGCAGGTTTTATCTTGAAATAAGATTGTATTTTTGCGAGACAATAGTCCCAATGATTGTACAGTATGTAAGCAGCTTGATAATGTTACAATGTAGGGAGTGACTAGGCAGGTTTTATTTTGAAATAGAAAATAGAGTCCTATATTTGAGAGACCTTAGTCACAAATATTGTACAATGGCAGGACAGTATGCAAGCAGCCTTGTTAGTCTGAAAAATAAGAGGCAGGTTTGATTTTGAAAACAACATTAGAGTATATTATTTTAGAGACAATAGCAACAAATATTTTTGAGTGCCAGAGCACTGAAATAGACCAAAATCTTCAATATGCAACACAGGATTTTCCTAGCAGCAAACATAGAAATTTGGCAGCTCAGGTCCAGCTTCAGAAACATTATGTGGAACCTTTACAGAGTCGTAGCACTGGAATAGGCTGCAAATGTTGAGATGCACAGGATTTAGCTTGCAACAAACATTAGAAATTTGACAGCTGAGGTTCAGCTGTGTAAACATGGTGTGGAACCTACATGGTGTCGGAGCATTGAAATAGGCCACAAACATTGAGTTACACCAAAGGATTTTCCTTGCAGCAAACTGAGTTCCAGCTAAAGAGACATTTTGTAGCACCGTTACAGTACCAGAGTTTTAAGAATTAGTCTGTAGCATCAGCAACAGTTTTTTTTTCAGTAACTGATAATCCAAGGCTGGTTAATTTTAATGAAAGTGAGCCAGACACAGAGTCAGGGTATAGGTGAATTTGCTTTCATGTAGCAAATCCTCCTGCTGAGATGAGGGCCCTCTCAGACAGCACACTAAATGTGTGACACCCCTCAAACATAAAAAGCGTAATAAACCCTGAATTGGGGAAGGAGGGCCAGCCAATGGTCATATCATAAGATTTCACACTTAAGTTTTGCTAATGCCTGCAAATGAACAACTTCTTTTCAATTTTTGCCTTGATAAAATATCAGGTGCACAGCCAAAACTACCTAAAAAGGCTTTTTTTCAAGTTTAAATGAATCAGATTGGGGTGCTGCTGCTGTTAGACTGCCCATCATCCTAGAAACAAACCACATGCTTGCCCCCTGCAGTCCCAGCATTCAGAGGAAAAGGACAGAACTTCCTCCTCCAGACCTCTAATGGACCCTAATGTAAGGAGTGAGTCAGATTCTGGGCACCCTAATGTAAGGAATGGGGGGGGGGGTCTGGGCACCTTAATGTAAGGTGGGAGTTGGACTCTGGGCACTCTAATGTAAGGGGATAGGAACAACTCTGGGCATCCTAATGTAAAGGGGGGACAAATCTGGGGGCCCTAATGTAAGAGGGGGAAGTCTGGGGACCCTTTTGTAAGTGTGGGCTCTGGGAGCCCTGATTTAAGGGAGGGGATGCTGGGGACCCTGTTTTTAAAAGGGAGAAAACTCCGGGGACCCTGATGTAAGGGGGAGTCTCTTGGATGCTGATATAAGGTGGGGACTCTGGGGCTCTGATGTTAGAAGGGGGGGACCTTGCTTTAGGAAGGGGGCTCCGAGGACCCTGGTTTAAGGGGCACTTTAGGGACCCTGATGTAAGCAGGGGTGCCCTGATTAATTGAGGGACTCTGCAGCCCCTGATGTAAGGGGGGGTGTGGGGCCCCTGACTTAAGGGGAGGTTTTAGAGACCCTGATTTAAAGAGGGAGGACCCTGGAAACTCTGATTTACCGGGGGGACAGGACTCTTGGAGCCCTGACAGAAGGGGGATTCAGGGGGCCCCAATATGAGGAGGGAAATCTGAAGACCCTGATGTAAGCGAGGCTGTGGGGACCCTTATCTAGGGAGCGAACTCCTAAGGGCAAGAAGTGGTTAACCTCTTCCCTCCGATGAAAAGGCTATATGCAGCCTCTCGATGGGTGGGCTTTAATGCTGAGTGGCTGCATATATGCGTTCTTAGGTAAACACTTTGCTGTGCTGAGAGTGCGCTCCCTGCGTGCTCTCAGCACAGTAACTAGCAATTAACAGAAAGCTCCCGATGCATACTTGCCAATGCCGATGTGACTGCCAATCACATCGGTCACATGACTGGAATACCCACCTCTGCCTCCTGGCATTTAGAACCTGTTAAAGGTCCGGGAGGTGGCGGCAGGAAGGGGTTGAGGTAGGCTCAGACAAACAAAGTGATATCTTCCTGTGTGCAGAAACACAAATGCAATTGAAACATTTATTTTTTTTAAAAAAGATTCTTTGTTCTGAAGTTTGAGTATCTGTAATACTTCCACTTGACGTAGTAAGTAGTAGTATTTTGTATTTCTGTGGTATACATTATGTGTGCAGTGACTAGGCACAGATTCTGTTTAATTAATCCCCTTTTATGCTCCTCCCACTGTTAGGCGAAATCTGTCCAAGCCGACTGTTCAACAGTGACACACGTGAATTTTATTTTCGTGCTGTATCCCAGGATGCCCCAGATCTTTAATTATCCTAGTTGTGCTCACATTTTGTCACGCTGTTTTTACTTTTTTAATTGTAAAACCAGATTACTTGTGGGTATTGTCAATGTTTACATACTGTTTAAATTATTTCAGGTTGCCAGTAAACTCGCTTCATGCTTGGTCAGTAAAAAACACCATGGGGGGGGGGGCTTGGCAACTCTGATTGGCCCTTTTTACTTTAAATTCCATGGACATACCCTTTCGCTATAGGTTCTTTAATGTGGCTCCCTAGCTGCTTGGCCTTCCTATTTTGTGTCCTACCCTGTCTCATTCACTGGCGGTCTGGGACAGGGTACGACACCGTAAACCTATGTCCTCCCCACATACTCCATTAGCTCCCATATTTTTCAATCCTGAATTCTCCCCTGGAATGACTCCAATGCTATTTTTATGGTGGCTCAACAAAGGGCTCCTTAGGATAGGAGACTACCTTAAAGGGGACCAACCGCACTCGATACAATATCTTAAAGACACGTTTCAGATGCCCTCCGGCGAACTATTTAGATATAATCAAATTATTTCCTTTGTACGATCTAAACTTAACCGGTTGGATGGACCCCTGGTACTTACAAATTTTGAATTATCTTGCCAAACGAGGGGCCTTTTACGGGGAAGGATATCTACAATATATACTATCCTTACTGACCCGGTGACTAAGCTCCCTTACATAAATCAATGGGAACGGGACTTGAACGCCACGTCGGAATTATCGGATTGGCAAAATACCGCCTATGCTTTATCCAAAATATCAATCAATACAACATTAATTAAAGCAAATTATAAAACACTTCTAAGTTGGTATTTGGTCCCGACCAGAGTTACAAAGATGCACCCATCTGCGTCGCCCACCTGCTTCTGGCGTTGTGGCCAGATGGGTACAATATTCCATTTTTGGTGGCAATGCCCTGTGGTCACTAGATTTTGGATTCATATACCGTATTTATCGGCATATAACACGCACTTTTTTCCCCTGAAAATCAGGGGAAAATCGTGGGTGCGTGTTATAGGCCGATCCCCCCCCAATTGTGTGTGATCGAAAAGATCACGGCAATTGCCGCGATCGCCGCCGACATACACAGCCGTGTGGAAATTCAAATACGGCGCCGAGACTGCAGGGACTCGGCGGAGCGGAGCTACACATAGCCGAGAGTCCTCGGGTTTTCTCGGCGCCGCTTACAGTCCCGCCCATAGGGCGGAACTGGGCGGGACTGTAAGCGGCGCCAAGAAAACCTGAGGACTCTCGGCTATGTGTATCAGCGCTCCGCCGAGTCCCTGCAGTCTCGGCGCCATATTTAAATTTACACAGGGATGTGTATGACGGCAGGGATCGCGGCGATCCCACAAGGCTGCACGGGGGGGCAAGGCTGCACGGGGGGGCAAGGCTGCACTGGGGCAAGGCTGCATGGGGGCAAAGCTGCACTGGGGCAAGGCTGCACTGGAGAAAAGCTGCACTGACATGGCTGCACTGACATTGCTGCACTGACAAGGCTGCACTGACAAGGCTGCACTGGGGCAAAGCTGCACTGACAAGGCTGCAATGGACACTGGGGCAAGGCTGCACTGACAATTCTGCACTGGGGCAAAGCTGCACTGACAAGGCTGCACTGGGGCAAAGCTGCACTGACAAGGCTGCAATGGACACTGGGGCAAGGCTGCACTGACACTGACAAGGCTGCAGATGGACACCGATAACGCTGCATTGATGGGCATTTTAATGTAAGTTTTTTTTCCTTAAACTTCCCTCCTAAAAGTTTTTTTCCTTAAAATTCCCTCCTTAACTTGGGTGCGTGTTATACGCCGGCGCGTGTTATACGCCGATAAATACGGTATTTAATCTAGTATATTCTGTGACGGAGGTTAATATACGTAGATCCCTGGAACCAGCTCTTTTTCAAAAATGACCTGATGAGGTCCCCAAAAAAAAAATCGACAAAACTAATAGCATATATTTTTCTGGCAGCTAGGATTACTATTTCTAAACACTGGAAGCAGTCGATGGTTCCTCTTAATTACGTGAAGAATAAACTTAACTGGATCATGGTTAACGACAGACTTACCTGTGTCCTTCATAATTCTACCAAGAAATTCGATGCAACCTGGGACCCATGGATTCGCTATCTATCTACACCTTAAAGCGGTTCTGGCTGACCCTCTTTCTTAAAATTCATGTTGACCTGGTTATTGTTGCTAACTATAATGCCGCGTACACACAGTCGGACTTTTCAGCTACAAAAGTCCGACAGCCCGTTCGACGGACTTTTGGCAGACTTTCAACAGACTTTCCAACGACCAGACTTGCCTACACACGATCACACAAAAGTCCGACGGATTCGTACGTGATGAAGCACACCGGACTAAAATAAGGAAGTTGATAGCCAGTAGCCAATAGCTGCCCTAGCGTCGTTTTTTGTCCGTCGGACTAGCATACAGACGAGCGGATTTCTGGGTCCGGCGGAGTCACGACGTAAAGATATGAAGCATGTTCCAAATCTAAAGTCCGTCAGATTTGTGGCTGTAAAAGTCCGCTGAAAGTCCGGGGAAGCTCACACACGATCGGATTGTCCGCCGGACTCGGTCCGTCGGCATCCGTCGGACTTTTGTAGCCGAAAAGTCCGACCGTGTGTACGCGGCATAAGATGCTAGGACAGAACATATATCGCTATGCTGGCATGATACTAGTAGAAATGTATACAGGGGTTCCCTTTTTCCCTCCCCTCCCTCCCCTTCCCAATCCCCTCCCTTCTCTTTCTTCCCTCCCCTCTGTTCCTTACAACATACATTTTTCCCCCTGTACAAGTCATTCCTAATGCTATAAGTTAAAGTAGCTTAAGACAACCTGTAACCGGTCCCTACTCGGTTAGAAATGTATTTTTTTTTCCTTTGACTCTACAGTGAATGACTTAATATTTTGGGTTACATATTGTGTTACCGTATATGGTTAAGTTAATTGGCACTCCCGCCAAACACATTTTGCGTTAAGTTTGCTCTGTTTATTATCTAAAGGTCCTAAGTTTATGATTATTTGAAAAGGAGCGCTACTTGAGGGTGCTCGATTCTCAATCCTGTTTTTGTCACTTGTGCGTAATACAATATTGATACTTCAATAAAAATATTGAAAAATAAATTCCACGGACATTTTCAGGTTTGCATGTGCACATGCGCAATCGTCATGCACTCAACAAAGTAATCCTTTAACAGATCTGCTAGCTCATACACTCATGTTTAGGGTATATGTTGCAGTTTGCATTTGCAGTGTTCAGTGAACAGGAAAATAGTTCTGTCTGTGCCTCATAAGTAGAAAATTTTAACTAAGTACTGCATGTTTTGAGATTTGAGCAAAACACAAACGATTATAATATGACAAGCACCACGACTGCTTACTAGGATATGAAAGACTTGGGTGTCAAAAGAGCAGCGCACAAACTCTATGCTATGCTCTATGCTGCTAAGGCAGCCTAATTATGGATATGTTCTATTAAAATATGCCATGGAAGCCACAGTGTATTAAATTGTGTATGCACACTTTCATATATTGTACTCTATAATACACTATAACTTCTATTCAGTTTTTTTTTTCACAGTCAACTTCTGTAACAGTGTCATATAGCCCCCAAAACATCAGAGAATATCACTTAGATGGCATACTATTGAATGCACAAGCATGTGTTTCATAGTCATCCCTAGGTACACTTTTATATTTGCACACATTTCCATTAGCATTTCAAGCATATAGTTATTCTACCAAGCAGATACCATAGCATACGTGCAAATTCTTTAGTAAATCAGGCTCAGGTTGTCTAAAAGGGGATAACTACTGCTGTGTTGTTTGGTAGCTAACCCATATTGCTCTGAGAATTCTTTGTCATGTGAATGTTTATTCGTAAAACAATTATACATAAGACAAGTGTAGTGCTTGACCCGAATGAGCTACTGTTTCTAGGGTCCCCTATTTCCATGCCCATGAGTCTGGAAGTAGCACTATGCACTCTAATATACCTGGACTGAATAGGGTAAATATTTATCGCAACTATATATACATGAAGCATCCCAATGGCCAAAGGAAAAGAAACAGCAATTATTGCACAACAAATAGGTGAAACAATGGCAAAGAAAATATATTGTTGATAGCAAACAAGTGGAACAGAAAGTAACCCCTGCTCTACTTAAAGAGAGTTATACCACAATAACGGTCTGGCAGTCTACATAAAACCCTACCCCCCCCCCCCCCCAGCACATTGGGGCCCATATCTTTCATTGGAGCGCTCAGGATTAAGTTCCTTCAAACACACATAAAGGTGCCTACACTGTAACCCATGCGGGCAGCACTGTTCTTCTTTATATCAAGGTGTAGTGGGGGTTGGCCAGTGGCCTCTCGACAACTCCTATTTGTCAGCTGACCTCTCTCCACCCCCTGGTTTTGGCACAAGAAAGTCAGTGTCCGAAGCATTTTCCCTGACAATCAGGCTGTCATGAACAGTTGTGACCAGATTGTGTGGACTGCAAAGAGAAAACCAAAACACATGTAAAGTGAATAAGAATAATGTTTATTTAAGATAAGTGATATAAATAAACAAACACCCCAAATACAAATAGTGCTCAACCAACCAACAGAAACCCACAGACAACAGATAATATATACAGCCAAAGGGAAGTACCGAAATCAAACACGTTAGCCAGGCCAGGGTCATACACAGGGGATCAGCAACTGAACAAGGGCAGGATAGGAGAGGGAGATAATGGATGGGATATGGCTACAAGGGAATAGGAACACAGGAGGGACAGGATCAGGATGGGCTCGGATACAGGTTTAGGTTCAGGTTCAGATACAGGTTACAGATACAGGTTACAGGTCAGGGCACAAGGAAGAAAGATACCAAGGCAAGCATGTGAGGGCTTGCCGGGTATTTATAAGGCTGCAGTAATTGACCTCATGTTACACCTGAGCGCAGAGGGTGCTGTCTTCTCCACACTGCCGGAGTACACCCGCTGGTGGACACCGGTACTACGGCCCAAGGATGCAACAGTGCCACCAGCAGGTGAGTCCTCTTATTACAAGTCCTAGGTGTTGGAAGACACCCGCTGATGGACACTGGTACTGCAATCCAAGAGACTGATAGCGCCACCAACGAGTAAACCTTTTCATGACACCGGCTCAGTCAGTGTCAGTAACTTTCTCTGGTTCTAGGTAACATCTGCCAAGTCCATGCAGCTGCTCCTTTTATGTCAGCTCTGCGGATCGGGGCTACAGAGGAAAAAAAACATTTCAAAATGTATAAACTTACAGTGAAAAATAAAGTGAATCTTTACTAACAATAATAATAATAACATATGTAGATAAAGTACATACAAGTCCATAAAATAAAGTGCTCTATTTGTGCTTGTCTTTGTCTTTTGGAATATGGCTCTGATGACACAAGAGTAATATTGTATAGAAGGGTATTCCCACCTGCACGTAAGAAGGTTGATTAAACATAGATTAGAACTAATCAAATTAGCTCCTAATAATATGTGACATAAATCATCCACAGTAAAACTGAAAATGGACATCTGAGCATCAGAGCAAAGAGGTGCAAATAATGATCAGTCCCCACACTGCAGATGTTTGATGTCAGTGGCAAACATGGTGTAGGAAGAATTGTTGACATGATGTAGGGAAAGCAGATTGAGAGGCAGAGTGAGTGATCGTATATCACTGTGTTTGTGCTTATCTTGTACCGGGGAGGCTGGGCCATAATTTAAAGTGCATTAAGATGCCACTTAACTGAGGAATTGATGTTAGTTAAAAGCCAAGTTTATGTAGGTCTGGCATTTTTTAGAGGCCCTCTGTCACAGGTGAGGAGGGGTGCACTATCACATACAAGACAAACAACCTTCTCACTTCAGTCTGCACACATTTCAAATTCCCAATCCCAGTGGAATAAATAATGGATTATGCTGTGATGTATATATAGGCATTAAATGAAGACTCCAGTGTAACTGAAAAGCAAGATAATAATTTCTTTTTTATCATTTAAGGTTTTATTGTGTGCACCAGCAAAGACAATACAAATCCAGCATTGATATATGGTACAATAATCATAAACTGTTACACAAACCAATAATAAAGTAAAACCATATGCTAGGTACAAAGCATATAGGGTGATGCCAACACGGCGACAAAAAAGCGACATTAGTCTGACATAGAATGCAACAGTGTAAGACACTAAAATCACCCAGAGGCTGGTGTACACAAACAAATTTTCCAACAGAAAGAAAAAGGCATTACGTCACCACAGAAGGTAAAAGACAAGAAGGCGAGAGCAAGAAGGAAAAGAGAATAAGCAAGCTCAATAGTGAAAGACAGGCATTGAACAGGAAAACCTAGAAGAAAGGGAGAGGAACAAAAAAAGGGAGAGGGGGAGGTTGGGGAAGAAAATGGTTGGGAACACATGCACAGTCACAGCTGCTCATCCGAGGAGGCCACAAGTGTGTTGTGGTCTTGTGAGTACCGGAAATCGTGCCAGTAAAACCAGGTTTTAAAGATAATGATTTCAAATGAGGATTTGTTGTAGTAATATAGGGGGATATTTATGAAAGGAAAATCATCTTTGCACTGCAAGTGCACTTGGAAGTGCAGTCGCTCTAAATCTAAGGGGTAGATCTAAAATGAGTGGAAGCTCTGCTGATTTTATCATCCAATCATGTGCAAGCTAAAATGCTGTTTTTTATGTTCCTTGCATGTCCCCCTCGGATCTACAGCGACTTTACTTCCAAGTGCACTTTTAGTGCACTTGCAGTGCAAAGTGAATTTTCCTTTAGTAAATAACCCCCATAGTAATGAAAGATTTTCACAAACTTGCATTGCCAATTAACCATACATAAAAGTAGGGAAGGATTGGTCTGGGGGCAAACTTTCATTGTAGGGACAAATTTCTGTAGGCTAAAGAAAGGGGTAACATTCAAAGTGTGCCGTAGTGTCACACAATTGGTGAACAGGGTAAAAGGTGGGTATTCTAAAAGGACATGGTTTGTTGACACACCTTTTTACATCTACCAGCATCAGCTTCCCTTGCTGCTCTTAGTATTTGGCCAAATGATATCTCAGAGTTGCAGGGAAATTGGCCAGATGCCGTGACCATAGATGCTGTTAATGTGGAGCAGGTAGCAAAGTACTGTGTCTTCTCATTGATGTTGCTAGCCATTTTGATGTGTCCTATACCCTAATCTCTCTACTGTTACAAGTTCTACAATGAATAGATTACAAAAAGATAAACCCGTAGACTGTTTATTGGAGCCGGAGTGAATGAACTGTTGCTTGGGTGGATGGTGGCCTCTGTGCCGTTTGGGGGAGAACCAGGTAAAACCAGCGGCCCCTGCAGGGGTAGCTCTACAGTGGAAATTGTGTAGTCCCACTGCCAGCAGATAGATAATTTGCATGCCTCAGAGGTTCTCTCTCTGTCCTGTCTGCAGTTCCTAGAGCTGTACCTGCCTTCTTTGTCCAGTGTTTTCAGGCAGGTAGGGTGACATCCCAAAATACAGCTACAGATGGAAGATGAGCAGACACCCGAAAAAAAGATCGGAGTCAGTGGGAGGCAGCACTGCATTAATAAAATAAGAGAAATCCCTACTCCTGACATGCACTGTCTGTGTTGTGAGCCACTTGAGAACTATTAGCCTGGTAAAGAAATGATTGCAATGGTGCTTGAAGTGGAGTGGGTAGGTGGCAGCAGTTGACACAGTCCTCTTTACCACATACTTGGATATGCTGCATTTCATGGGAACACCTTGCTCTCATGCACAAACTCAGGGTAACTACCATGCCATTTTATCACTTTGCTTTTTTCAACTAGTCATTGAGTATCTATCTTCAGTTCACCCTATCTGAATACACAGTATTCACGGATATTATTTCTATTTAACATAGATCCGTTGAATATTTTTACTTTTGTTCATCGCCTCAATACACCATGAAGACTGGTGATCTGTGCTTTGGGGATCCTGTGGGTGCACCCTACTGGTGCAAGGCCTTTGACTACCTCAGCTCCCAGAAGAGACTAATCGTTCTGGCCCTGGTTCCATACTCACCACATACCAATGTATGTGATGAGTATGGAACCAGGGCCAGAACGATTAGTCTCTCCTGGGAGCTGAGGTAGTCAAAGGCCGTGCACCAGTAGGTAAGTACCCAGGATTGGCAACTTTGCCTGTTCCTGTTATTGGCAACTTTGCCTGTTCCTGTTCCTTTTATTCTCAGTGCCATAGTAGACTAACTATGCCCTGTTTTTTGTAGATATCTTTGAGCATCCACCCCAGAGGAAGTGCTTATACACGAAACGCATTGGAAATGCATCGGTCATTCAGGATACAGTCATATGCCTGCCAATAGGAATCAATCTAGATCCACTCTTCCATGAATGCCAGATTTGTGGAGTGCACGACTAATAGTTGTCCTGTGGACAGATTCTCCCACCTGAGCTGTGGATCTCTGCAGCTCCTCCAGAGTTACCATGGGCCTCTTGGCTGCTTCTTTAAATAAATGCTCTCCTTGCACAGCCTGTCAGTTTAAGTGGACGGCCATGTCTTGGTAGGTCTGCAGTTGTGCCATATTCTTTCCATTTTCGGATGATGGATTGAACAGTGCTCTGTGAGATGTTCAAAGCTTGGGATATTTTTTTAGAACGTAACTCTGCTTTAAACTTCTCCACAACTTTATCCCTGACCTGTCTAGTATGTTCCTTGGACTTCATGATGCTGTTTGTTCACTAAGGTTCTCTAACAAACCTCTGAGGGCTTCACAGAACAGCTGTATTTATACTGAGATTAAATTATACACAGGTGGACTCTTTTTACTAATTAGGTGACTTCTGAAGGCAATTGGTTCCACTAGATTTTAATTAGGGGTATTAGAGTAAAGAGGGCTGAATACAAATGCACTCCACACTTTTCAGATATTTATTTGTAAAAAATTTAAAATCATTTATCATTGTGTTGGTCTATCACGTAAAATCCCAATAAAATACATTTACGTTTTTGGTTGTAACATGACAAAATGTGGAAAACTTAAAGGGGTATGAATACTTTTTCAAAGCACTGTATATGAATACAGTAAAAGTACGTGTGGTCAAAAGCAATAAGAAGAAGCACCTATTTGTATCTGCTACCAATAGGCACAGGCCTACTGTGCCTATTGATAAGTCTTGTTAGACGTATTTTTAAGTTTTTAATTATTTTTGTTAGGTTTTGAAAATGTTAAAGTGGAGTTCCACCCACCTTTACAACTCTTCAGCATCCCTCACTAAACTGTGCACTGTAAACGAATTGGATATTTTAAAAAAAATTTTCTCAGCACCTACTGTATATCTGCTGTATTCATTTTTCACTTCCTCCTCCCTGGCCGCGGCCCATCGCATCATTTCCTGTTTGCAATGTCTTCTGGGAAGGGGCGGCAACTTCCTCTGACACTGCCGTTGCTATGGAAACCTGATCTGAAACCTATTACACTGCTTGTGCTGCACTGAGCATGTGCGAGATCTGCAAGGATGAGATCCAGGAAGAAATACAGCCTGGCTTCAGATGCCCACACTTAAGATTTGTGGAGTCCGACTCAATCCAGAGATCTCAGACTTTATGAAATTTCTTGGGGCAACCCCGGGATTAAAAACTGGCTTTGTAAAGGGGGATTACTGAGTTTACTAAGGATTTTCAGAAATCTAGAGTAGGGGCTTTATTTGATTTCACCTTTAGTACAATGGATTTCCTAGTGTAAAATAACAGGTTGTGAGTACTCCAGTAGAGGCCAAGGATTCCATTAGACTTTATATACATATATCCACCAGCAATGGGATTTGGATAGTAGTCAAGTTTAAAAGAAACTGGAGGAGTTCAGACCAAGATCTCTGTATCTGGGGACAGATCAAAAACATGTGCAGGTAGTCAGTAGGGATGAGCTTCGTGTTCGAGTCGAACATTGGCTGTTCGATCGTTCGGCGAATTGCGAAGGATATGGGCCGTTCGCGCCAAATTCGTGTGGTGCGTCACGGCCCATAATTCACTGCGGCATCGCAGTGCATTGCTGGCTGATGATTGGCCAAGCATGAACTATGACCCGCATGCTTGGCCAATCACAGCGCTGTCTGTAGAGAGAGCTGTAATTGGCCAAAGCTTTGGCAAATTATGGCTCAGAGGGTTTAGAACACGCCCCACACTATATAAGGCCGCCTGCACGGTGGCCCTGTGTAGTGTGTTCCGGCTTGACAGAGAGATAGACAGAGAGAGAGACAGTGTCATTTGATTTAAGTTAGATAGATTAGGCAGGACAGTCAGTCAGTTAGCTGCAATTACAGTGTATTGTGTATATACATGCATCCCAGGTGTTGTGTGTATATATATATATATATATATATATATATATATATATATATATATATATATATACACACTGTATTCGGTTTAGCTACATCTGTTTCTGTTATCTTCCTACTGACAGGCAGGCTTGTGTTGTTACAGTATTTACAGCTACCTGAAGAAAATTGCTGATGTTCTTTTGATCCTATTAGTACCACAGTCAGGCAGCTAGACTATTTACAGTTAGTGTAGTGCGTCCTCCTCACAGTCTTCAGCTAAAGCTACAAGTTAGTTTAGTGTGACCTCTGCACAGTGTTCAGCTAAAGCTACAAGTTAGTGTAATGCGTCCTCCTCACAGTGTTCAGCTAAAACTACAAGTTAGTTTAGTGCGTCCTCCTCACAGTGTTCAGCTAAAACTACAAGTTAGTATAGTGCATCCTCTGAACAGTGTTCAGCTAAAGCTACAAGTTAGTGTAGTGCACAGTGTTCAGCTAAAGCTACAAGTTAGTGTAGTGCACAGTGTTCAGCTAAAGCTACAAGTTAGTGTAGTGCACAGTGTTCAGCTAAAGCTACAAGTTAGTGTAGTGCGTCCTCTGAACAGTGTTCAGCTAAAGCTACAAGTTAGTGTAGTGCGACCTCTGCACAGTGTTCAGCTAAAGCTACAAGTTAGTGTAGTGCGTCCTCACAGTTTTCAGCTAAAGCTACAAGTTAGTGTAGTGCGTCCTCTGAACAGTGTTCGGCTAAAGCTACAAGTTAGTTTAGTGTGACCTCTGCACAGTGTTCAGCTAAAGCTACAAGTTAGTGTAGCACGTCCTCCTCACAGTGTTCAGCTAAAGCTACAAGTTAGTGTAGTGCGTCCTCTGAACAGTGTTCAGCTAAAGCTACAAGTTAGTTTAGTGTGACCTCTGCACAGTGTTCAGCTAAAGCTACAAGTTAGTGTAGTGCGTCCTCCTCACAGTTTTCAGCTAAAGCTACAAGTAAGTGTAGTGCGTCCTCCTCACAGTGTTCAGCTAAAGCTACAAGTAAGTTTAGTGTGACCTCTGCACAGTGTTCAGCTAAAGCTACAAGTTAGTGTAGTGCGTCCTCCTCACAGTGTTCAGCTAAAGCTACAAGTTAGTGTAGTGCGTCCTCCTCACAGTGTTCAGCTAAAGCTACAAGTTAGTGTAGTGCGACCTCTGCACAATGTTCAGCTAAAGCTACAAGTTAGTGTAGTGCGTCCTCTGAGCAGTGTTCAGCTAAAGCTACAAGTTAGTGTAGTGCGACCTCTGCACAGTGTCCAGCTAAAGCTACCTGTAGAAGGTTGGTGGTGTTTTCCTGATCCTATCACTACCGCAGGCAGCTACATTATTTACACGTTAGTGTAGTGCGACCTCTGCACAGTGTTCAGCTAAAGCTACCTGTAAAAGGTTGGTGGTGTTTTCCTGATCTTATCGCTACCGCAGGCAGCTAAATTATTTTCAAGGTAGTGTAGTGCGACCTCTGCACAGTGTTCAGCTAAAGCTACCTGTAGAAGGTTGGTGGTGTTTTCCTGATCCTATCACTACTGCAGGCAGCTAAATTATTTACACATTAGTGTAGTGCAACCTCTGCACAGTGTTCAACTAAAGCTACCTGTAGAAAGTTGGAGGTGTTCTCATACTACAGGCAGGCAGTTGATTTTGCTAGCTGCAGTATCAGTATATATATATATATATATATATATATATATATATATATATATATATATCTCTATATCCCAGCTTGGTGCAGCTACAGGTCATTAGTATGTCTGGAAGGCCAACAAGGAGAGGCAGACAGTCACAAGCCAATAAAAGAGGGCAAGCAGGCTCTGTGTCTAGAGGCAACAGTGCTGGTCGTGGAGACGGTGCATCTTCATCAGCACGTGGCCGTGGGACACGCTTGGCCTATTTTTCAGCAGCTGGCCGTGTTGAGCCGCAACATGCGGAAGACTTGGTCGAGTGGATGACCAAGCCGTCCTCATCCTCCTCATCCTCTCTCACCCATGTTCAGGGTACTTTGTCTGGCAAAGCAGCTGCCAATGTGGCCTCTTCCCTCGGCTCAATGGCCTCAGTGACCACTTCCCTAGCCCCACCATGTCCTCCTGAGGAGTCCCTCGAACTGTTTGACCACAGTGTTGGGTACATGCTCCAGGAGGATGCCCAGCGTTTAGAATGCTCTGATGATGATACTGAGCTCGATTAAGGCAGTAACATGAGCATGGACAGAGGGGGTGCCCAAGAAGGACAGCAATCTGGCAGTCATGCTCCCCCTGCAGCAGCATACTGCCAGGTTTGCTCCAGTGATGAGGAGGGAGGGGATGATGAGGTCACTGACTCAATGTGGGTGCCTGATAGGAGGGAGGAGGAGGAGGAGGACCAGCGAGGCAGGATGCTCTCCAGGGGCCAGCCTAAGGGCAGCACACTGACTGCATCACACCGCAAAGCTCTGCATGTGCAGGACACTGCTGTCTCTGCGCGTTATTCTAAAAGTTCTTTGGTGTGGGCCTCTTTTGAGATGAATGCATCAGATCGCACCGCTGCTATTTGCAACATATGTATCAAGCGTATCTCGCATGGCCAAAACATCTCCCGCTTGGGCACCACATGCTTGACCAGACATATGTTGACCTGCCATGCAGTTCGTTGGCAAGCGTATCTAAAAGACCCACACCAAAGAACAAAGCGGACCTCTCCTTGCTCCTCATCACCTGAGATCTCCAACCCCACTATACCTTCAGTCCTCTCTGAGACCTGCACTGAGAGGAATGAAGGTGTAGAATTAGGTGTGTCACAGCCAAGTACTTGTGGGCAATCTGCTTTCAGTACACAGACGTCAGATTGTGCCAGGCAAATTTCCCTGCCCCAGCTGCTGCACCGCCGAAAGAAGTTCGCTCCCTGCCATCCACATGCCCAGTGGTTGAATGCTAGCTTGGCAAAATTGCTAGCACTTCAACTGCTACCTTTTCAGTTGGTAGACTCTGCCCCCTTCCGTGAGTTTGTGGAATGTGCGGTTCCTCAGTGGCAGGTACCCAAACGCCACTTTTTCTCATGGGAGGCGATTCTGGTTCTCTACCGGCATGTGGAAGGCAATGTCTTGGCCTTGCTGGACAGGGCGGTCAGCGGTAAGGTGCATATTACCGCTGACTCATGGTCCAGCAGGCATGGACAGGGACGTTACCTAAGTTTCACGGCGCATGAGGACTTCCTTAGCTCTCAAGGCCCCCTTGCCCGCCGATCACACAGGAAGAGGACGAGAACGGTGAGGAGGAGGAGGATTGTGTCAGTATGGAGGTGGAGCCTGGCACTCAGCATCAGCAGCAGTCTTTAAGGGATCAGTCCCAAGAAACACATAGACTTGTACGTGGCTGGGAGGAGGTGGCTGAGGACCATGTCGTCCTTAGTGACCGAATGCCTCAGCAAACCTACGCTGCATGGCCTCCCTGATCCTGCAAAGCCTGCGTAAGGATCCTCGTATTCGTGGTATCAAGGAGAAGGACCAATACTGGCTGGCAACCCTCCTTGATCCACGTTACAAGAGTAAGTTTGCGGACCTTATCTTGCCATCGCAGAGGGAGCAGAGGATGAAACATCTTCGGGAGGCCTTGCAGAAAGGTCTGTGCAATGCGTTCCCAGAGACTGGGAGGTTACAAACTCCTGTTTCTGGACAACGTGTTGCTGAGGCTTCTTGTCATTTAAAGAAGGAGCGGTGGAGAAGGTGGCCGTCTGACCGATGCGTTCAGACAATTTTTTAGTCCGCAGCCCCAAGGTATGATCGATTTCAGCAACCATCGCCAGCGTCTGTTTTACATGGTGCAGGAATACCTAGGGGCAAGATCTGACTTGGACACCTTTCCCACCGAAAATCCTCTGGGTTACTGGGTCTTGAGGATGGATCACTGATCAGAGCTTGCACAGTATGCAATTGAGCTACTGGCCTGTCCTGCATCCAGCATTCTTTTGGAACGCACATTCAGTGCTGCTGGAGGCTTTGTAACCGATCACAGGGTGCGTCTGTCCACCGACTCAGTCGATCGACTGACCTTCATAAAAATGAATCAGTCTTGGATTAGCACCAGCTACCAAGCACCTGATGCTGATGTAACCGAATAATTTTTTTTGAAATGTCAGATCCCTTTAAAGACTGCCTATGCTGATGCTGAGTGGCTATCCTGTTATGCTGAGTAATTATCTTCCTATTCAATGATCATGCTGATAGCTTGTAAGAACATTTTTGGTTCTGGACGCCGCCACCAGTGCCTAAGGACCAATTTTTAAGCCTCTGTTTAACAGGGGCATGTAATTACAATTTTTGATGCAATTCTTTGCAGCAGGGCTAGTTCCTGCACTCCAACTAGAGTATCTGTGAGGGGTTGCAGTGTTGTGGCACCAGCACCAGTGACTAAGGCCCAATTTTTCAGCCCCTGTTCAACAGGGACATGTAATTAGAATTCTTGATCTAATATTTCACAGCAGGGCCCATTTCTGCGCCCACCAAGATTAACTGTGAGGACTTACAGTGTTGTGGCACCAGCACCACCACCACCACCAAAGGCCCAATTTTTCAGCCCCTGTTCAACAGGGGCATGTAATTACAATTCTTGATCTAATATTTCACAGCAGGGCCCGTTCCAGCGCCCACCAAGAGTAACTGTGAGGACTCACAGTGTTGTGGCACCAGCACCACCATCACCAAAGGCCCAATTTTTCTGGCCCTGTTCAACAGGGGCATGTAATTACAATTCTTGATCTAATATTTCACAGCAGGGCCCTTTGAGGGCTTACAGTGTTGAGGCCGCAACAACACCTAAGGCCCAAATTTCTGCTAAGTATATAGGGCAGGCCCCTACTTTCAAATATCCAACTTACAAACAACTCCTACTTGCAAATGGAAGGAGACAACAGGAAGTGAGATGAAATCTACCCCATAGGAAGGGAAATTCTCTCCTGTAAGAGTTAATATGGGAAAAACTTTTCTCCTTTCCACTGATGCTTTATCATCAATCCTTGTTTCACTAAAAACCCCAAATTTTCAAAAAACATTTGTCATTGGGACAAAAAGTGAGGTGAAATCTTCTGAAGAGGAGCACAGACAGCAAAACAAATGTCACAGGGGTGATAACCCTTCCTTATGTTTTCCAAAAAGCTTAAAAACAGATTTTTTGGCTGGAGCTACACTTTAAAAATGTACCAGTTCAAAATTACAAACAGATTCTACTTAACAACAAACCTACAGTCCCTGTCTTGTTTGCACTGCCTGTATACTGCTGTTCAGAGTATATAGGGCCTGGTGGCTCCACGTCTTTCCTTTTTTTAATTTGGGTGCGGGGTTCCCCTTAATATCCATACAGGACCCAAAGGGTCTGGTAATGGACTGGAGGGTACCCATGCCGTTTGTCTCACTGATTTTCATCCATATTGCCAGGACCCGACATTACATTAAAGACGCAAGCAGTTTTAAATGACTTTTTTTCCTTTAAAAATGTCATTTTGTGCAGGGACTGTTCTAAGCACGGGAAACACGCGCCACTTTACAGGCATACTATAGACACCCCCTCAGGTACGATATTTAAAGGAATATTTCACTTTTTTTTCTTACTTTAAGCATCAATAAAATCACTGCTCCCGAAAAAATGGCCGTTTTCAAAAGTTTTTTTTGCATTGATACATGTCCCCTAGGGCAGGACTCGGGTCCCCAAACCCTTTTTAGGACAATACCATGAAAATTAGCCTTTAAAATGAGCACTTTTGATTTCGAACGTTCGATATCCTGCTCGTCAGTCCTGCCTACTTAAACCGTCCAGTCCAGATGATCTCTGCCTTCACTTTAATCACATCTCTAGAGACGCTCTCTTGTGTTCCTGTTAAAGACTTGCTTGGCTGACATTCCTTCTGGCTCCAGATCTTGCTTGCTGTTCTACTACGCTCATCTATGGCTCCCTGACATTTTGGCTTGTCTGACTATCCGTTCCAGTTCATGAACTCTGGCTATGTTTTGACTACGTTTACTCTGTTTACCTTTTTTTATTATTATTTAACAAGTGTGATTTAACTGTACTTCATTCTCAGTCTGATTCATGGTTTCTGACAGGGAGACACATTTTGCACAAATGTTAGAGCTTAGTCATTACCAGGAAGGCAGCATATTTTATAGATATTGGATATAAAGGTTTTGTTAGCAATTATTCTATCAAAAAAGATTTAATCCTGGAGGCGTGAGAGCTAGTGCGAGCTACCCAAATTGAGAATGGTAAGAATGGAACAGCTGCAGGAATCTGAAAAAAGAGTTGCTTCAAGTTTTCTAAAGACTTCAGTGAGCCATTTTTGTAAATGTGTTCAAGGTACTTCACACCCTTGAATGCTCAAAGAGAAGGGTCCAGTACTGAAAAAAAATAAGCAAGAGTAGGATTTAGCCATAAGGGGGTATGGGGGAACCTACTTTTGGAAGCACTGGCCAGCCTAGGATTAACCTGGGTCCATGCACTGATTACTACCCTCATAGGGGGTGTAATGGAAAGAGGAACATTAGTAGCCCTTAAAAGGATATTCCTATATGCCTCATAGGTACCCAAATGGGCCGCTTTCAAGACCACTGAGGCATTAGAGTGGTCCGTTACCACCCAACGGTGTGCAGTAAGTAAGGAGAACAGGTAGCAAATACAGGTGTAAATCAATACGGGCAAGTCAAACCCCCCTGAGTTCAGGGTCTTTTCAGGACTGACCCCCATAAAAATGCCAAAACCTGCATTTTAAATTGTTTGAACACTGATCTAGGGATCCACAGACCCAGTACATAGAGTAATGGGGGAAACATTTTCATTTTTACTAAATTAATCCTGCCAATCAGGGACATTAGTAAGTTACCCCATGCCCTCAATTTATGTTTTATGAGTTGGAATAACAGAAAAAGGTTTTGTTTAAGCCACAATGTCAGGGGAGATGATAATATCCAAAATCGAAAATGATACCATTTCACAGGTAGAGTTGTTAGATGTAATTTTTTTTAAGTTTCCACAAAAAATAATTCTTGAAATGCCAACAAATGTGGCTTTTTGTTTGGAATAAAATATATAAAGAGTTGTTTATTTGCTCAGTATTCGCAGTCTTTTACAAAATGACACTATACTTAGTTTGTGAGATAGGAAAGGTTCATAGTGCTTGTTTGTCCGGTAAAATGGTGCTGTAAAATGTGTGACAAGTGCTTCTTACATCATTGTAACCATAGAGCAAGGCCAGTGACGAGCAGAGACTGTTTGTTGATTTAGTGCTAAAAATGTCAAAAGGTATAGATAATGAGAGATAGGCTGAAGTGGTGTTTTTGTATTAAAAAAGGTGAAAACTGTAATGCATAAAATAGAACTGTAGTATGATTTTCCTAATTGTTGGATTAGTGAATGTTAGCAATTACATTTTGCAAGAACCCTTTGTGCTAAATGTTATTATCTTGACACAAATCACTGGATTTGTAATTAAACCACGTTTATTAATATTTTCTCCATTGTTTTGGCTCATCTCTGTGAAATAACTGGATAGGGCCTTAAAACTTTTGATTCTCAATTTTTTTGTTGAAATTGCAAAGCAATCGAAGACATAAAGTGGTGGTGTTATTTGAACATAATGAGATGGGATCCAAATTATCCTGAATGAACTTTGTAGGTGGGGATAAATTATCACCCTGTGTTATTTAAATGTTGTTTATATTGTAAAAATGCAATAGGCACTAATAAGGCAGTTATAGCAATGGTACTACATATGTTGCAGACCATACAGTCCTTGGGGGAGAGAATGTAATGTTTATCAGTAGGGCAAAGTTCACACTGTGATCCCCAAAAGACCCTGCAGATATCCAGCTGCTGGTGGGAGACTGTTCCAAGAAGCTCACAGAGGAGACACTGTAATAAAAAAATATTCTTCCCTTCCTCAACAGGTGCCTCCCCCTGATGTCTTCTCTCTCACTAACCAGCAGGGTACTGTCCCCATCTTTCTCTCACACTGTGGGCACACCAAATTACATAAAATCTTAAGGACTTCTGTGTCAAGATGGCCACCCAAAGCCTGTGGAATTTCTGCATTCAGCAAGAGATACTGTCCTTGCCAAAATGGCTGCCTGTAGCCCATAGCAGGAGACAAACTAGTCTTCATTGGTTTCCTGCCAGCCTAAAGAAACAACACAGTGCCAACTTCAGGTTGACAGATTTACTGCAGCCCAACACTTGCTTACAACCTGGTGGAAAAAATCCAGTTGCTTTCAACAGAATAGCTGTATTATTTTTTGATTAGGTCTTTCAATAAACAGTTTACAGCTGTCAACCTATTGCCCAGTTTCAACTACACAATCATCTGTATTCTGAAGGTTTACTGAACTCCTCAGGAAGGATGTACTGGAAATGGAGCAAGTACAAAGAAGGGCAATTAAGCTAATAAAGGGTCTGGAGGATATTAGTTATGAGGAAAGGTTGCGAGCACTGAACTTATTCTCTCTGGAGAAGAGACGCTTGAGAGGGGATATGATTTCAATTTATAAATACCGTACTGGTGACCCCACAATAGGGATAAAACTTTTTCACAGAAGGGAGTTTAACAAGACATGTGTCCACTCTTTCAAATTAGAAGAAAAGAGGTTTAACCTTAAACTACGTAGAGGGTTCTTTACTGTAAGAGCGGCAAAGATGTGGAATTCCCTTCCACAGGCGGTGGTCTCAGCGGGAAGCATCGATAGTTTCAAAAAACTATTAGATAAGCACCTGAACGACTGCAACATACAGGGATGTACAATCTAATACTGACATATAATTACACACATAGGTTGGACTTGATGGACTTGTGTATTTTTTCAACCTCACCTACTATGAGTCAAAATTTGCTGTGTTGACCCTTCTTTTTTAAGACCTCTGCAATTCACCCTGACATGCTGTCAATCAACTTCTGGGCCACATCCTGACTGACGACAGCCCATTCTTGCATAATCAATGCTTGGAGTTTGTCAGAATTTGTGGGGATTTTTTGTTCACCCGCCTCTTGAGGATTAACAAGTTCTCAATGGGATTAAGGTCTGGGGAGTTTCCTGGCCATGGACCCAAAATTTTGATGTTTTGTTCCCCAATCCACTTATTTTTCACTTTTGGCTTATGGCAAGGTGCTCCATCATGCTGGAAAAGGCATTGTTCCTCACCAAACTGTTCTTGGATGGCTGGGAGAAGTTGCTCTCGGAGGATGTTTTTGTACCATACTTTATTCATGACTGTGTTCTTAGGCAATATTGTGAGTGAGCCCACTACCTTGGCTGAGAAGCAACCCCACACATGAATGGTCTCAGGATGCTTTACTGTTGGCATGATGCAGGACTGATGGTAGCGCTCACCTTTTCTTCTCCAGACAAGGTTTTTTCCGGATGTCCCAAGCAATCGAAAAGAGGAAAATGACTTTACCCCAGTCCTCAACAGTCCAATCCCTGTACCTTTTGCATAATATCAGTCTGTCCCTGATGTTTTTCCTGGAGAGAAGTAGCTTCTTTGCTGCCCTTCTTGACACCAGGCCATCCTCCAAAAGTCTTTGCCTCACTGTGCGTATAGATGTACTCACACCTGCCTGCTGCCATTCCCAAGCAAGCTCTGCACCAGAGGTGCCCCGATCCCGCAGCTGAATTAACTGTAGGAGATGGTCCTGGTGTTTGCTGGACTTTCTTGGATGTCCTAAAGCCTTCTTCACAAATGCAGTGGAAATGTTTTTATGGGATTAAGTTCATTTTCATAGCAAAGAGGGACTTTGCAATTAATTGCAATTCATCTAATCACTCTTTATAACATTCTGGAGTATATGAAAATTGCCATCATAAAGACTGAGGCAGCAGACTTTGTGAAATTAATATTTGTGTCATTCTCAAAACTTTTGGCCATGGCCGCTGATAAGCCAGTACAACTGGCCCTGTTGTACCGGGCCCGGCCACAAAGGGGGGCCTGCGCAATCTAAACAGAGTGCAGAAAAAAAAAAGTCTTTCTCCAACTGTCCAGCTCCCCCTCTCTTCCGCTCCTCCCCCCTCCTCTCTCAGCTGCTGTTCAGCCGCTCTCAGTGAGCACTCACTCGGGCTAAACATCTCAGAGGCGGAGATCTTGTGAGATCCTGTAGTTTGAGTGGGCAGGAGGGGGTGTGGCCGACTTCGAGGATGATCGTTCCCGGCTTCTTCTGGTGTGGTGTACATACATGAGTTGCATTAACAATATATTGACAGTGGATCTGGAATTTCAGGGGACTGCAGGTTAGCCCACTCACATTAACTGCAATGTAAAGTCTAATGTCTGTTTTTTCAAAAGTGCAGTTCTCAACGCAGCACAGTGTCATCTGCATCCTACACGCAGTCATCTTAGACTCTAATTAACCACACCCCTTTAAGCCATGCCAAATAATTAAGCGTAATTAAAACCACGTCTGTTTTTCAGCTCCGTATGGTGCATATTTTTAAATAAGCCACGCTCACAATTTAGCCTTAATGAGTATACCCTAGCCTGTCTGTATAACCTAGTCTCTCTGTATAGGGGCAGGGCTGAAGGAGGGACTAGGGGTGGGGCTGAAGGGGGTCCCAAGATTTCTATCAGCGGCCCTGGCCGTGGCTATAATTCTCAGTGAGTGAAAAGTGGTTGAATCTGACCTAAAATTGCCTTGTTTATGGCTAGCTTAAAGTGGTAGTAAAGTGTTGAAAAATAAAAAAAATCTGGTCCCTGAAAGGTAATGTCATAATGCACATTATGAAAGACTTACCTTAAACCAAAGCCCTCCAGCGCTGCGCTGACAGTGCTTCCACCTTCACCCAGACTTCCTTACAGGTTTGCTGGCTCCGACAGTTGGAATGGCATGCGCAGAGGAGCCGCGGCACAGCGCTCATACTCAGTATGCCATCCCTTCAGTGTGTATTCGCAGGTGACGTCACCGGCTGCAGCAATAGTGAATAGCTCCTACACGTTGCACATATGGGAAAAATTCTTTGTACCTACAGGTAAGGCTTATTATAAGCTTACCTGTAGGTACAAGTCAGCAAGTGGTGTTTAGCATTGGTTATAGGTTGCCTTGATCTGTTCAGTAGCTTTTGCAATTGGAAGCTGAGTAAAAGTGATTATGATTGATGTATTCTGTCCACATCAAATTTGTTACTCAGTTTTTTCACAAGGTAAATAAAATAAAAATAATGATGTGGTATCATTAGCAAGGATATTTAAAATGAACCCAGTCATAACGGAGTGTTATCACTTCTATGGAGTTAAACAATGTGGGCTTTATAATGACAATAAACAGAGAGCTTTTCAGCTCTTCTCAGTGGTTAACACGGTCAGGCTATGGATGGGATATTATACTGTTTGCTCTTTCTGATTCATCAGCCAGCATTGCTTACTTTTCCATCCCGTAGTGAATATTTCATCCAACAAGGGAAATCAGAAAGGCTAGGACATGAAGTTCTAGCCTATATTCATTGTATGCACAAATTTCATATGTTTTCTAAATCACACAGTGGCAGAACAGTTAATAGATAATAGAAAGTCCACTGTGCACAAAAGGTTCAGCGCTTGTCAGCTCAAGACTTTTACCCACAGACATAAAGGTGTTGCAGAACCAACTGTGAAAAAAAAAAATTGGTACACATATACGGCGGAAAAGTGGTTCATTCCCGTGAATCCACGTACCCGTACATCGGCTACTTTAAAAGCCATAGCAGGCATAACGGCTGGGGACCCAATGTGCGGGGCCGGTAGGCGCGTGAGTCAGAACGGGGATTTAACACATAATTCCTTGTTCTGACAGGAGAGAAGAGACAGATCTGCTGTTGGTAGTAATTATGAACAGTGATATGTCTCCTCCTCCAGTCAGTCCTATCCCCCCAACGTTAGAAACACTCACGAAGGAACACATTTAACCCCTTGATTGCCCCTAGTGTTAACCCCTTCCCTGCAAGTGGCATTTACACAGTAATCAGTGCATTTTTATAACTCTGATCGCTGTATACATGTCAATGGTCCCAAAAAAAGTGTCTGATCTGTCTGCCGCAATGTCGCAGTCCCGCTAAAAATCGCAGATCACCGCAGTTACTAGTCATAATAATAATACAAATGCCATAAATCTATCCCCTATTTTGTAGACGCTATAACTTTTGCGCAAACCAATAAATATACGCTTATTGCAATTTTTTTTCACCAAAAATATGTAGAAGAATACATATTGGCCTAAACTGGTGAAGAAATTAGTTTTTTTTAAAAACGCAGGGGTGATCAAATACCACCAAAAGAAAGCTCTATTTGTGGGGAAAAAAGGACCTCAATTTTGTTT
This sequence comes from Lithobates clamitans, assembly GCA_037952925.1. Classification (NCBI taxonomy): domain Eukaryota; kingdom Metazoa; phylum Chordata; class Amphibia; order Anura; family Ranidae; genus Lithobates; species Lithobates clamitans. Next base: position 8,711,195 of record JBBGZY010000911.1, on the reverse strand, counting down.
GGGTGCAGTGTCGGAATTGTCGGTTAAAGCGACTCAATGCCGTATTGCAAAAAATGGCCTGGTTATTAAGGGGGAAAATCTTCCGGTCCTTAAGTGGTTAAAATGTAAGTTGCTAAACCTCTGGGTCTAGGTTTTAGTATTTTTTAATGCACCTTTTCAGATCAGAAATGCGTAAAACCAGAAGACTTTATATGCACACTTTGCATACCCAGTTAAAGCTCAACTGAATCTAAATCAGTACATTTGAGGTATATCAAAACAACAGGTGTACACAGTGCCATAATTAATTTTCTTTAGAAAGCAGCCACAGCCAGAAGAAGAAGTAGAAAAGCCTGTTCCCTGCGAGGATGCTACAGAGAAGAACCCTTGATTTCTGTGTGGAAGCAGTGGTCTCTCTGCACAGGTCCGGCACGTCCCCTGAGTCAGACCTATAGCTTTGCTAGGCTCATGCTCCATGTTGATTTGAAGAGTTCTGGCTCTAATTTAGCAGGGGGCAGGTTGGACCACTGCTTCCATACAGAGCAAGAGTCTTTCTCTACAGCATGCTAACAGGGAACACCGTTTTCTACTTAGGCTATGGCTGCTTATTAAAGAAAATGAACTGGAATACTTTTGTTTTGATGCATCTGGAATGCTAATTTAAAGCCTAAGTCTATTTAAAGGTGCTTTTTAAAAAAAAAAATCAGCACAAGGGACATTAACAATTAATATGAAGTGTCCTTGTACTGTCATAGTGGAAATCTTCTGTCCTCTGCCCTCCTTGCATACCCTGCAGCTGTAAAATTTTGATGCTGTAGAGGTTAATACAAGCTCTGGACCTTTGACAGGCACATACTGTATATCAAGAGTGCTGACTATGCCAACCCTTTCTGCTCCCCTCCTCCATTCATAGAAGATGTGCTATAGCTTCTGTGAATAAAAAGTGCTCTATGAATGGAGGACAGGTGGATGACTGAAAGGTCCTCCTCTATTTTCAGATAGCTTTTTATTCGTGGATGCTATAGTACAGCTTCTATGAATGGAGGAAGAGGGTGGGCATAGTCAGCTCCCTTGATAAGTGCCAATACCTCCCAATTTTTGAACTTCAGAATAAGGGGCAGTTTAGGGAAGAAGTGACCTGCGGCACACATATCACGCTGTGGGAAAAAAAATGGCGTGACCAAATGCTTAACAGTGGGAAGGGCTTAAGGGTGTTCTTAAACAAAATCTGGACTTCCTTGCACTTATAAAATATGCTTTGATTGCTGTGCCACAAGCAAGTGTCTCATGGAGACACATAAACCAATCTTTAAAAAAAAAATTATTTACAATCATTTAAAAAAAAAAAAGAAAAATAAATAAAGCTTCCATTGCATATGGTTTTCCACACACTGAAAATATACAGAGAGCTATTAAAATAGTGAGGGACTTTGACGCTATGACTATATTTATATGGTCACTGTTTGTATTTTTCCTGACCAGGGCAAAAATAAAGGAATTACAAAAAAATAGACAGGAACTGCATAATAACCTGCAACTGTTGAGACAATGAAGACTTTAGTGAGAAGCATATACTGTTATGTACAGTATTGTGTTTATAGTGCAAGGGTTAGGGAGTGCTACAGTCAGCATCGGGTTTAGGATATATAATGCAGACTGTAGGGGTTCAGGGAATGCAATACCGTCTGTTCATGGACTATGTAATGCACGGAGGCTGTAGTCAGTGCCGGGTTCAGCAGTACATGTCACTCAGAGAGCAGGGTCCAGGAGTACATTTTTTTTTTTCTTTTTTTTTTTTCCACTTCAGCGAAAGTTTTCCGAGAGACATTATTTCAACTTTATGTGTCAAACTTTATCTCTTCTCCTTTTTCACATCATTGTGGATTGTTTCCGTCACATCTTTATTATTTTTCCCTTCTAGGATATTCTTAAATATTTTTAAAAACCGACGACAAAACGCCTTCTATAATTATAAACCCTATTATTATCTTAGTCTCTCTCAGTCCCTCTTATTTCCCCCCGCCCCCCCCCTCCCCCTCGCCCCCCCCCTCCCCCTCCCCTGTGTCTGGTCCGTTCCTTTATGTTGTTTATTTATCCACTTGGCTCTGCACCTATTCTTTCTTTTATCCTATCTAAATAAATATCCGAGACTTTGTAGTTTTTCCAACTTTCCCATCTACTATTATCCCCTTTCTCTCCTCCTTCCATTTTGTAGTGATAATCTATTTCCTTTAGCCAGTTTCTAATGTCTGGTTTTCCACTTTTTAGCCAATTCTTGGGAATTAAGGCCTTGGCCGCATTCAGGAGGTTAGGTATTATTGATTTTCTATATTGTTTCTTAGGTTTATTCTAGATATGGAAGAGGCAAGTCCAAATATTTTGTTCTATTTCTTCTCCAGTTATTTCTTTTATGTTATTTAACACTTCCTTCCAGTACTCCATTATTATTGGGCATTCCCACCATATGTGTGTGATCGTTGCTATTTGGCCACATTTTCTCCAACACAAGGAGGTTCTATCTTGATGGAATTTGTGTATTCTTACTGGGGTCATATACCATCTTGATACTAGTTTATAATTCATTTCTATGGTCTTCATGTCCCAAGCCTTATTATATCCCATTTCTATCATTTTTTCCACTTTTTGGTTATCTATTTTTAAATTCATTTCTTTTTCCCATTGATTTATATATTCTGGTCTTTCTTGTGCTTCCAAATCTGTCAGTATACTATAAATTTTTGATGTTCCGTTTTTTAATGGTGTTTCATTGCTACATAGCTTTTCCAGTGCAGTTAATTTTGTTTCATCTCTCAGTGGGTGTGGTATTGTGCTTACTAGGTGCCTTAGTTGAGTATAATTCCATTCATTCATCTTCCATCCATTCCTTTCCTCTATTTCTACTCATGTTCTTATTTTGCCATTTCTAGTGATATCTTTCAGTTGTGGGTTACCTATTCCTTGGATTTCAAATATTTCCCTCCCAGGGGTGAAGAGATTCGATCCTGTGAGTGCTAACAGTGGTGAATTCTATTTCCATTCATTCTTTAAGTGGATGGTGTCCCAAATTTTAAATACATTTTTTGTTATTTCGTGCGTGTCGGTGTCCAATATTCTATATTTCCGTGGACAGACAGGAACTGCATAATAACCTGCAACTGTTGAGACAATGAAGACTTTAGTGAGAAGCATATACTGTTATGTACAGTATTGTGTTTATAGTGCAAGGGTTAGGGAGTGCTACAGTCAGCATCGGGTTTAGGATATATAATGCAGACTGTAGGGGTTCAGGGAATGCAATACCGTCTGTTCATGGACTATGTAATGCACGGAGGCTGTAGTCAGTGCCGGGTTCAGCAGTACATGTCACTCAGAGAGCAGGGTCCAGGAGTACATAATGCACAAAATGCAAGCAACAGGAGTGTGATGCACAGAATGAAGGGGTCAGAATTGTGTAATGAAGATGTAGCGCCCTGGGGTTTAGTCAGGGAGCTCCTCACTGAATTCCTTAGCAGGAGTAACTACCATAGTTAAATTGTTAGAGATCCATTGATTTCTCCCTAAGCTTGGCCTTGTTGTACTTCTATCACTAGGTGGCCGGGCACTTGGTAGTACTAGATATGAGAAGGGCAACCAAAGGTCAGGTTATGGGTATGTGGGTGTCCCGACCAATGAGCAGGGGTTTTCTTTAATCCCTTGGCCTGCTGGGAGAGCCTATATATTTGGGTGGAGTCAGGTGATCTATGTTCTGTGCCACCCGGACTGCTGTCTGGGTGGACATGTGTTGTCTGCCCCGGGCTGCTAAGCCGGAGATTGGGCCTATCCCGGGGGCATCTGGCTGCCAGGCTGTGTGAGGGCCTATCCAGAAGTAAGAGGGCAGCGCAGACTTGGGACTGTGGCTTGAAGTCCAACCAAAAGTGACGGTTCTCTCAGCCGGAGAACTTGTCAGTGGTCGGAGGTAGAAGGGAAGCTGTCACTACGAAGGGATCAGTCGCCTTTACCAGGGACCACAGTCATACCTCCCAACATTGAGATGGAAATGAGGGACACTTACCTACTTGCAAATGTATGTAGGCACAGGGAAACCCCCCCTGCCACACTCCTTTAAAGGAGAATTAACCAAAAACAAAAGGTTAATTAAATCCACAAGGGCTTTTTTTTGCCACTACTATTCCTTTATATTTGCTTTTAAAATTTACAAATGCAGCAAATTAGAATGTAGATCACATGTAATGTCATACCGCCGCTTCTGGAACCAAATATGTGCAGACCAACACAAATGCATTTCACATACTGAAAGCCACAGCAAAAAAACAAAGTCCCTGATTATGCCCAGACCAACCCAAATGCAGCTAGCACAAAATAAGCCACCCCCCTGTCCAAAATTAAGCACATCATCCAGCATGCTACAAAATTACAAATGGGACAAACACCCCCCTGTCCGGGGAGCAAACAAAGAGCCTAAAATGGGTAAAAGTTATACAACAAATACCATTGCAGTCTATGGGAACTGCCTTGTTAATTTTGCTAGTCCCCTTGGCTGGCTTATATTCTAGTTAATGGCCTTAAAATGGGTATGGGGGCCCAGGTCCCACCTTAAGGGACATATATCAATGTCACCAATTTGGACAACCCTAAAAACGAAACAAGGATAAATGCATTTAAAAATGCAAAATTCCTTAAAAGCTAGTAACTTGAAGGGGGGGGGGTACTCTGCCTGTAAAGTGGTGCACCTGTAGCATGTATCCAAAATGCTGCTTCAAAGATGTACGGCTTTAGAGAAAACTTACAAATCTACATTGCAGCTGCAAGATTTTAACCCCCTCAGAAAAAAATAGCCTCCCCCCCCATACATACAAGGCCATTTGGGTCTGTTAAGGCTTAATATGAGAACCCACACCTTAAAAAAACTACCCCAAAATAAAAAAAATATTGTGCCCCTCCCACACACTAACCAAACACACAGCAAGGCGGCCCATGAAAGGGGGGGTCGATGTTTGGGGGCAGGAGGGGCTCGGGCATCCCAAAAGTCAACCACCTTGTTCCCATATTCAGGGGACAAGGGCCTCTTCCACACAACCCTAGGCTGGGGTTGTGGGGGGCTGCAGGCAGGGGGCTTTACAGAATATGGAAAGCCCGTTTAAACTAGTGGGTACAAGGTGCTTTGTGGTTGGTATTGGGCTGGGCCCAACATGCCTCAAAGGTAGCCAGCTAAGTTGAGTGCATATGGCCTTGTTTGGTTCAGGAGGGGGTTGGGCGATCATTCTTCTTGCCCCTTTCCTAGCTGGCCCTGTTGTATGCTCTGGAAAAGGATGTGGTTTGGATTGGTGAAGGCAGCTCACAGCCTTTTGAGAATGGAGTGGAGTGTGGAGTTCCCCTTTAAAAGTAAAAGTTAGCCCATGGAAATCCAGGGGGGTTAGAGGGGAGAGACAAGAGCATTGGAGAATGGAGTGTGGAGTTCCACTTTAAAAGCAAAAGCTAGCCCAAGGAAATCCTATGCATTAGAGGGGGAAGGTTATTCACGCAGTTCTAAACGTACTTGCAGGCACAGCAGGCTTTCTCTGAAAAAGTTACTTTCTCCTTCTATTGTGGGCATATTTGTTATTTGGGCAGTTGTTACTAAACTTCCTCACATCACCCATAATACTGGCACCTCCATCTTCTGTCAATATTGAATTGGAGATGCCGTGCGCAGTGTCCATAGTGGTGCACAGATTGCATTCTCCCGTGCACCGAGATTGCTATAGTAAATGGCGGATTCGAGCTCTGTTACCGGCGCAGCATTTCGTAAATATGGAAATGTACATGGCGCCTCGCCGCGCGCCTGTACTGATGGCGCACGACTTTCGTAAATCACCCCCATTATGGAAAAACTGCAGCTGCATCATCCTCATGAGCATACTAAGTGTGTTGACTGTTCAAGGACCATCTAGTTGCTTATTTTGTACAATATGACCTGATGGCTAAAGGTTCAACACATGTTCATATGGGAAAAAAACAAAGGTTGAAAATAATATAGCAATACTAAATCGGGTTATTATATAAAGAGTAACACACTTTCTTTGGTCTTCTATGAGAAAATAAATTTAAAGGCAGCCATAATATCATGGCTGTGTCATGGCAAAGTAAGTGTTAAGCTAGCATTAATGAAGTAGAGGTCAGTTACAGAGAAGAGCAGTAATTAAAATATTGTATTACAAAGTGAGAATTTCAGTCTGTTTGTGTAATCAATAAGTATGGTGTCAGACAGCTGAGACCAGCCTGGGATTAAACCCCTATCTTAACAGAACTAATGTACCCCTTAACTAAACCAATCAATGGGGGACATCTGGGCTGGTTTCTTCATGTCCCTCTGGTCTGAGGGGTCTGTTATCACGACAGCTATTATATGTAGTCCAGTCTCTGTCTTTATGTTAGAAATGTTTTCAAAGCATAAGCTTAGCAGTGAATACATTATAGCATGTGTACATTTGGAACGTAGAGTCAGGGTCTTTATGGACAGGACAGAATGCCAATAGCAAACTGTAATGTCTGCTACTTCAGATCTGCGCTGTACTTAATCATGTCTCGCACTACACAGTAGTTAAAAAATAAGTACAAACCAAATTTCATTACTTAGAACAAATCTGGTAGAGATAGAGTGAGAAAGGGTTAGATCTTCTCTAAAGTTTTACTGTTTGTGTCCCTGCTAGGGAGATTTACCCCTGGTGATCATTGTCACTGAAACAGAAAGTGAAGAGAAATCTAATTTTTTTTAGCATTGTCACCAGAAGAAGAGGTTAGCCTAAAGCCTCGTACACACGATCGGATTTTCTGACGGGAATTGTGTGATGACAGGCTGTTGGCTTAAAATCCGACCGTTTGTACGATCCATCGGACAATTGTTGTCGGATTTTTCGCTGACAAATGTTGGATAGCAGGCTTTAAAATTTTCTGCAAACAAATGTCTGTTGTTGGATTTTCCAAGCGTGTGTACACAAGTCCATCAGACAAAAGTCCAAAGTACAAACACGCATGCTCGGAAGCAAGGACGAGCCAGGAGTGGTCGGTCTTGTAAACTAGCGTTCGTAATGGAGAATTAACATTCGTTACGTGGCAAATTATGGAATCATGAAATGCAGCGCACAATTCTCTTCTTCTTTAATGGGATAATAATGAAGCTTCTTTGCTGGTGATACTGATGGAGTTATTGCAAACGAATTTCCAAAGGTTTTTTTTTTCTAGTGATATCAAGAATAATATTATTATGCTTGTTATTTTTTTTTTTTAGGTGCAAGTTACCACAACACCATTATCCCGTAGTTTTTAAGATCAAAGATACAACTATGTTGGTGTCCCTTGTCAATTTTACATTGTATTTTTTTAAATGTAACTGCCTACTCCCAAATGTAATTTGAAGTAAAACACATAGCCAAGTATTATTCTACACAATATTTTTATTGTGCATTAAAAAAAGAAAACAAAGAAAATTAGACATGCTATCTGCCAATATTACTTAAACAAAAAGTGCATTCTATGCATCCAAAAATATAGAAGATATAACAAATCAAATCATTATTATTCAACCAAAAAATAAAATAAAAGCCTCATGCATATATATATATATATATATATATATATATATATACAGTATCTCAGTACACCCCTCACATTTTTGTAAATATTTTATTATATCTTTTCATGTAACAACACTGAAGAAATTACACTTTGTTACAATGTAAAGTAGTGAGTGTACATCTTGTATAACAGTGTAAATTTGTTGTCCTCTAAAAATAACTCAACACACAGCCATTAATGTCTAAACCTCTGGCAACAAAAGTGAGTACACCCCTAAGTGAAAATGTCCAAATTGGGCTTAAAGTGTCAATATTTTGTGTGGCCACCATTATTTTCCAGCACTGCCTTAACCCTCTTGGGCATGGAGTTCACCAGAGCTTCACAGGTTGCCCCTGGAGTCCCCTTCCACTCCTCCATGATGACATCACAGAGCTGGTGGATGTTAGAGACCTTGCGCTCCTCCACCTTCTGTTTGAGGATACCCCACAGATGCTCAATAGGGTTTAGGTCTGGAGACATGCTTGGCCAGTCCATCACCTTTCCCCTCTTATTTAGCTTATTTAGCAAGGCAGTGGTCGTCTTGGAGGTGTGTTTGGGGTTGTTGTCATGTTGGAATACTGCCCTGCGGCCCAGTCTCCGAAGGGAGGGGATCATGCTCTGCTTCAGTATGTTACAGTACATGTTGGCATTCATGGTTCCCTCAATGAACTGTAGCTCCCCAGTTCAGGCAGCACTCATGCAGCCCCAGACCATGACACTCCCACCACTATGCTTGACTGTAGGCAACAGACATGTGCGCTGTCAATAAGTTTGTTTTGTTTCGTTCCGTTCCATTTCGTATTAGCTGTTAATTCGTAATTTCGTAATTTGTGTCCGTGTGGATTCGTACTAAATCCAAATTTTTCGTTAGGTTCATTAACTTTTCGTAACAATTCCGAACGTTCGTTATGATGAATTTATCATTATGAGGGGCTCCCAACCATCCCTGTGCTGTGCTCATTATGAGGGGCTCCCACCATCCCTGTGCTGTGCTCATTATGGAGGGGCTCCCACCATCCCTGTGCTGTGCTGACTTCCTGGGTTTTTAACTTCATCATAGCGAATAAATGTAATTAATGAACATTCTTATTTTGTCCGATTCTGAATCTCCCATCGACTACCAGTACCAGTCTCCCACTCCCATATTAAAAAAGGTCATTTCCCAACCCTCACTCAGCAGCAGAATAAAACCTCTGATTGGTCAACAAAACACCAGTCACGTTTCTGTTGTAACGGAATTTGGATCCGAAATTCGTAAACGAAATTTCGTATTTCGTACAAAATTCGGAAGCATAGCAATTCGTATTTTGGATCCTCCCGAATGTGCTAATTTACAGAACTAATCGCACATGTCTAGTAGGCAAGACACACTTGTCTTTGTACTCCTCACCTGGTTGCCACCACACACGCTTGACACCATCCGAACTAAATAAGTTTATCTTGGTCTCATCAAACCACAGGACATGGTTCCAGTGATCCATATCCTTAGTCTTACAACAAAATATACTCTCCTATCAGAAGCAAGTATTAACAGCGCTAGTTTAAAGATCTAAAAGGAATTGCAATGTCACTAAACTCACCGTGTTTTATTTTTTATAACAGCAGCTTGTAATTTATTTTAGTGGATTCATTTCTATTCCTGATTTATTATACTGTGAGCGCTTGGACCTGAGCTGCTTGGCAAATCTGGTATTTGTTTTTTCATGTCCTTAGTCTGCTTGCCTTCTGCAGACTGTTTGCAGGCTTTCTTGTGCATCATCATCACGACAACCATGCAGACCAATTTGATGCAGTGTGCAGCGTATGGTCTGAGCATTGATAGGCTGACCCCCCCCCATCCCTTCAACCTCTGCAGCAATGCTGGCAGCACTCATACGTCTTTTTCCCAAAGACAACCTCTGGATATTACGCTGAGCACGTGCACTCAACCTCTTTGGTCGACCATGGCAAGGTCTGTTCTGAGTGGAACCTGTCCTGTTTAACCGCTGTATGGTCTTGGCCACCATGCTGCAACTCAGTTACAGGGTCTTGGCAATCTTCTTATAGCCTAGGCCAGTGTTTCTCAACTCCAGTCCTCAAGGCATCCCAACAGGTCATGTTTTTAGGCTTTCCATTATTTTGCACAGGTGATTTGATCAGTTTCACTGCCTTAGTAACTACAACAGCTGTTTCATCTGAGGGAAATCCTGAAAACATGACCTGTTGGGGCGCCTTGAGGACTGGAGTTGAGAAACACTGGCCTAGGCCATCTTTATGTAGAGCACCAATTCTTTTTTTCAGATCCTTGGAGAGTTCTTTGCCATGAGGTGCCATGTTAAACTTTCAGTGACCAGTATGAGAGAGTGAGAGCAATAACACCAAATTTAACACATCTGCTCTCCATTCACACCTGAGACCTTGTAACACTAACGAGTCACATGACACAGGGGAGGAAAAATGACTAATTGGGTCCAATTTGGACAGTTTCACTTAGGGGTGTACTCACTTTTGTTGCCAGCGGTTTAGACATTATTGGCTGTGTGTTGAATCATTTTGAGGGGACAGCAAACTTACACTGTTATACAAGCTGTAAACTCACTACTTTATATATATATATATATATATATATATATATATATATATATACATACACACAGTATACAGTATATACATACAGAATGGACTCTTAATATCAGTATTAGAGAAGTATGTTTTTTTTTTTTAATTCATTCTTACCTAGGTGGATCAAGCATCGGTCTGATGTTGCATCTGTCCCCTGGTGCCTCTAACAATACATTGTTTGGTTCTTACAGCTCCCCGAGCAGAGAGCTGGTGACTGTTCTGCTTTGCCCCTCCTCGCTCACTATAGCGTGGGGCTGTGGAGGGGGCAGAAGGGGCCGGCTCAGGCTCTCGCTGAGAGGCTCCATGGTCATGATGACGCCCGAGCCTGGACCGACTTTGTGACATCAGCAGAGAGCAGACTTTAGCCCGCTCTCGGGTGAAAACAGGTCACAGGAGTGCAAAACGAACTGCACTCCTGTGATCCATAGGAGAAGTACAGCCAAACGAGCTTTGGCTGTACTTCTCCTTTAAACCAAACTATCAAACTCCCCTTCAGGCTTCTGGACCTAGCCTTGGACCCGGATGGTAGATATGTTATAATTAATGCCAGGATACATTCCTTAACTTGGGCTATTGTTGGTCTATATTTGTCACCACCAGCTTCTTTATTGCTGTTGAATCAGATAACGACTAAAATGGCAGAGTTTGCTTCTGATCACGCGGTCATTCTGGGTGACTTTAATCAAGTTCCTGATTTATGGACAGGCTAACGGCTGCGGGCTCCTCCTGCTCAGGACTGGCTGGCTGGGCAGACACCTATGGGCTGACGGATGTGTGGAGGTGGAGACACCCCCAGACCTGAGCCTTCATGTGTCACTCAGTGTCTCATAGGACATTTACCTGTATAGACCTGGTCTTTGCGGGAAGGCCTGTCCTGCCTAGAGACACGGACATGAAAATATTGCCTAGGAGAATTTCAGATAATGCACCGCTGTTTTTGAGCCCGGACCTCTCTGTTGCCCCAACGGGACAGGTTGTGGAGACTCTCCAGATTCTGGGTCTCAGACAGCGGTGGACGCTCAATTTAGGGTTGAGTTGGCGGGCTACTGGGCAGTTAACCCTGGATCGGCAGATGCTATGATTGTGTGGGATGCCTTTTCGTCCAACACAAGAGGGCAGTACCAGAGCGTCATTGCCAGGATTCGTAGGGAACGCAGGGCAGACTTGACAAGGGCCGAGAGGAAGGCGACCACCCAGGAGGCATTGTACGTTAGATCTCGCGACACCCTCTATTATGCCCAGTTGCAGCTCCTGACTAAAGAGGTTCTCCATCTTTGCCCCTCTCTCACTCAAAAAAATGACTTGCTCCATCCCAAAGGATTTTTGAGCAGGGAGAGAGGTCGGGAAGATTGTTGGCCTGGCTCTCCAGGGAACAGTCTGGGGTTATTAGTGTACCTCATATCCTTGGCCCTACTGCCGACATTATTCACTCCCCTGATGGGATAAACCAGTGCTTTGTAGCTTTTTACCAAACCCTTTATAGCCCTAGGGCGGATTACGGGGAGGAAGACCTGACGGCCTACTTGGCAGACATTGACATACCAGTGTTCACATCGACTTACCATAATAGACTTGACACTCCCATCTTGGTGGAAGAAATCCTGAAGGCACTCAAAACCTTGCAGTCTGGTAAGACTCCTGGGCCTGATGGCATTTCTGTCGAGTTCTACAAACAGTACGCTGATGAACTTGCCACCAGACTGCACACCATGTTTCCTGAATCAGCAAAGATGGAGGCACTCCCCAACACTATGAGAGAAGCAGTTATAGTGGTGATTCCCAATCCAGGGAAGGACCCCTCACACTATGCTCTTCGTACCGCCCTATCTCCCTACTGAATGTTGACTTTCTTCAGAAGGTTGGAGGGGCTGCTGATTTCTTTTGTGTGGACTGGGAGACCTCCTAGAGTGGCAAAGCAAATATTGTATCTCCCTATGTCGGGAGTAAGTCTAGCGCTCCCAAACTTCCAACTATACTATTGGGCAGCCATCCTTGTTACAGTAAGATAGTGGTTCGCCCAGCCCAGACAGAACCCAGCGATCACACTGGAGGTGGCCATTCTGGGCTCCTATGCAGCCTTGAGTAACCTGGTATTCCGAGGATTGAAGGCCAGTCCCCTCATGACATATCTCATGCAGACCACGGTGAGGGTTTGGCAGGAGGCCAGGGTAGTTTATAGGCGACCTGCTCATATCTCCCCACATATGCTCTTATGCTACCACACCTAAATAGTATCCCGGACCCCACTGGGTGGGCTAAAAGGGGCATCACCACAATGAAACACATAATACTCAACGGCAGACTCGTGTCTTTTCGGGAACTAAGCTGACTCTACTCAATACCTGTCTTTTTTGAGTTTAGATACTGGCAGTTGCGACATGCTTTTGGGGCTCAATTTACTGAACCTTTGATCCTTGAGTCAGACTCTGTTGAGCGACTTCTGACCTCCAGTGTGATGGGGAAGCCTCTCTCCTCTCTGTACTTATACCTGACTAGATCCCGGGATAAATGGAGGGCGGATATTTTGTCCCTAGGTGAGGAAGAATGGGAAGAGTGCCTTTCCACGTTTATTCCCTCCATGATCGCAGCTAAAGATACAACTTAAGTTCTTCCATAGGGCCTATTACACCTCACAGAATTTGGCCGACATTTACCCTCAACGGGACCCAATTTGTCAAAGATACAACCAAGAGACAGGCACGTTCTGGCATAAGGTCTGGTCCTGTCCCAAACTTCACCCATATTGGACAGCTGTAGTCTCCACACTGAGTGGGATATGTGGGACAAGGATGCAGATGGATCCTCAGGTTCTACTACTAAGCCATATAGAGGATGTAGAAGGGGATAGATATTGCAAACTATATCTGACCTTCTCTCTGTACTATGCTAGACAGGAAATACTGCTAAAATGGAAGTCGGTGGAACCCCCCCCACTCACGCCTCTTGGCAGAGCTTGGTTAACTCTGTGTTGCCCCTGTACAGACTCACATATGAAAGCAGACAATGCCCAGGGAAATTTGATAAGGTATGGTCCACATGGATAGATGCATGTGGCTAATCTCTTAGGTCCTCTCTTGTACACTAACGGATGGCCCATTCTCCGCTGCCCCCCTCTCCCCTCCCTTCCATTCCCTTCCCCCCTTCTCCCCCTCTCACCCCATCTGTTCTTATCTAACTGTTATGTCTAAGGGTATGTGAAGCGACACAGTGATGCTGGATAGGACTGCTTACTAAAGATAGGTAGGGAATTGTCACTCCTGGGCTAGATGACACGGGATGGGAGGAACACCCTCTTTAGGAAATTGCTTTATTGTTGCCTCTGACCTGTATGCTGCTGTACTCCTAAAGTTGATTGTATTGTAATGCTGAATTTTTTCTGTAAAAAAAAAAAAAACTATCAAAAATGTACCCATGCCAGGCACTGGAGAGATTGCACGTCTGGATATAATATCATGTCTTGTGGATGAAAGGCGGAGAACAGACATGGATCACAGCTGTAGATTAGTCATGGGATTTAGGGAGGTCATGATGGGAGTTATAGTCTTGCAGGATATAATATGTGGTTCATAAAGGTCAAGCTGAGAAGACACATTAAATCTGGGATCAGCTACCTGTCGATCGGGGGAAACCAACAGGTAGATCATGATCAGGGCTGTGCCAATGCTTCTCTCCAGCCACTCTCCTTTTAATAGCAGAACGGAGTGAGAGGCAAAACAGTGCTGGATGGATGGCGGGAGCTGCTTTAGTTAACTTTGCAAGTTAACCAGCAGGTGATGGGTTGCTAGGCAATCCTAGCAACCAATCATCAGCTTGTTAACATGATAAGTTAACTCTGGCAAATGCCGATTCTGTCCTCCATTCAGCACTGTGCCTCTCACTTCACCCGTATGTACAGCTGGTGTAAGTTGGAGGGTGCTACCTATTGTGAAGGGGCAAATGTCTCCACTCAAACCCCCCCCCCCCCCAGGAGCTTTTTATTTCCTCCATGTTGTCCAGGTAATGACACAAATATAAATTTTCACAAAGTCCACTGCCTATACTCCAGAATGTTATGAAAAGTGCTCAGCTGGGGCGTGGCTTGCCGGCTTGTGTGGATGGCTGCTTAGATTAACAGCTCCACAGTTTATCCAGCTAAAGCGACTTAATTAGCGGCTCCTGTGAAGGGGATACATATCCATCAGCTGCCCAAAAACTCCAGCGCAGCGGACGGACATGCTGAAGAGGAGAAAATCATCTACACTCCCCAGGAAACTGACAGACTATTATGCCTTGTCAGACCTGATGAGCGGCCAAGATGGCACCGGCGGCCGCAGAGACATGACAGAGCGCCTCTCCTCACCATATCTCAATCAGAGCCTCACACTAACTCCGGAGCTACACCGATCCTCAGGCATACAGGGTGAGTGCTCTCCTCCCAACTCACCCACAACTTCCAGCCCTGCCAAAACTCGGCTCAGAACGGATGAGCCACAGCAGACAGCCTGTCACAGCTCCCTGCCTGTTCACTTTCCCTCCTCCACAAAAATCATCAGTGCTAGATACATTCCCTGCCTCAGATCAGCCACTATCTGAAAACACCATGAAGAACATGCTGCTCTCACTAAGACAAACACTATATACTGATCTTTCAACAGCTGTCTCCTCACTGTCACTAACTGTTAATCAGCATGATCAAGCCATAACACAAATGGATGCCAAGATGGGAGAATTATTCTCTGCTCACAATGAGCTAGTGGATGGCTTTGCAGATCATGAAAATGAACTTCAAATAATTAATCTGAAGCTCGCAGACCTGGAAGACTGCTCCAGACGAAATAATATTAAATTCCGTAATATTCCAGAATCGATCCAACAATCAGATCTGGTACAATTTCTGCAATCCCTAATGAGTGCCCTTTCGCCTGACCTCTCTGCTCGTGACATGGAAATTGACAGGGCACATAGACTACCGAAGCCATCTCACCTTCCTGCTTCCACACCCAGGGATGTTTTAGCCCGCATCCACTTTTTCACTGTTAAAGAAAAAGTCATGCACGCAGTTAAACGAACAACGAGACTCCCTGACCCTTTCGCCAACATCACTCTGTATGCTGATTTATTCAAAGCAACAATGGAAAATCGTAGACAGCTGTCGACTATAACCAAAGCACTTCAGAATCATAAGATACCCTACAAATGGGGCTTCACTACTAAACTACTCATTACTCATCAAAACGAAACGCATGTAGTTCGTACCCTCTCTATGGGTCTTACACTCCTGAAAAACTGGCACATCATCCCGGAGGAATGACCATGCCCTTCTGATCACCCTCCAATTCACATGGAGACCGGAGGAGACCCTCCAAATCCCTGACATCTACAACCCGTACCCTTCTACATACCCACTAAATAGCTGGGAAACTGTAACGCCTCTATCCAGTACTTGCCTGCCTGTTCAGAGATCCCTGTCCCACGTTGTGGACAAAAGTTCTCTCCCCCCTGCTGATTGTTTGCAGTAGTTTCACACATTGAGCCCAGGTCCCTTTTGTTACTGGGCTCTCCCTTTTTAATCACAGACCCTCTACCCACACCCCGCACCAATCAGTCTCTACCCACCTTTCTACCAAGCTATACCCGGGTCCAGGGGCGTTGCTAGGTCTACAAAAGATCTGGGGCTAGAGCCCATAGCAGCGTAGTAAAGAAAGTCATACGCTTGGGCGGGCATACACATGTATATACAGTAATATACGTGCGTGTGTATATATATCCCCAGAGAGCCCCCTTACTTCAGGGTCCCCAGAGATCCCCCCTTACATCAGGGCCCCCAGAGAGCCCCCCTTACATCAGGGTCCCCAGAAAGCCTCCTCCTTACATCAGAGTCCTCAGAGAGCCTCCCCCTTTCATCAGGGTACCCAGAGGGCCCCCCCACTTACATCAGGGTCCCCAGAGAGCCTCCCCCTTAAATCTGGGTCCCTAGAGAGCCTCTGCCTTAAAATCAGGGTTCTCAGAGAGCCTCTTACTTGCATCAGGGTCCCCAGAGAGCCCCCCATTTACATAAGGGTCCCCAGAGAGCCTCCCCTCCCCTCCCCTTGGGGACCCCAGCAGAGACTCGGGGCTATTGGCCCCAGATTCGGGGCTATAGCCCCAAAAGCCACCCCCTAGCGACGCCCCTGGTGGACATTATGTTAGGAAAGAGAGAGAGAGACAATGTGGGACAAACTAAGTGTAACACAGGCCGGCCGCCATGTTAGGCAAGAGAAAGGCAATGTGGGACAAACTAACTTAAGTATAACACAGGCCGGCCACCATGTTAGGCAAGTGAGAGAGAGACAATGTGGGACACAAAACTAACTTAAGTATAACACAGGCCGTCCGCCATGTTAGGCAAATGAGAGAGAGACAGTGTGGGACACAAAACTAGCTTAAGTATAACACAGGCGGGCCGCCATGTTAGGCAAATGAGAGAGAGACAATGTGGGACACAAAACTAACGTAAGTATAACACAGGCCGGCCGCCATGTTAGGCAAGTGAGAAAGAGACAATGTGGGACACAAAGCTAACTTAAGTATAACACAGGCCGTCTGCCATGTTAGGCAAATGGTGATGTATGCTAGTAGTACTGTACAGCAATCACTGGCCGACTGGGACGCATAAGAAGAAAGCAAGCAACAGTTAGAAATAGAGAAAAGCACTCACCGGCCGCCATGAGGGGACATAGTGTAAGGAGGACGCTCGCCATGTGGGGCAGCCATGCAGCAGGCGCAGCAGCAGCAAAACACATGTCATGAGGGAAACACCGCTGTGTGAAGAGGCCGCAACCTTATCCGGTTCCCGAGCTCCGCCCAAGCTGACGTCACTTCCGGTACTGGTTTCTGGTATCGGTGCATTTTCACAAGTACCGATACCCCCGAAAAATATGAAAAATGTCCTTTCATATTGTGAGTGCTGCCTATCTGTTGACCATCCATTTCCACAACTTCCTGGATTCCCTGCATGCTTTTTAACGTCTACGATTCTTGTTCATTTGATTTACTTTCTAAGGACTACAAATGCCATGGTACTTAACTGCCTGAAAGCTGTGATCATGTAGTGTGTTTCCTGTACTGACTGTGCCTCCTGAGACTCCTGTCTCAACACTTCTGTAGTTTAAAAGGCAGTCTCTGTAAAACGTGTGACACAGCAGTGTATATATTCAGGGCATAGTGAATATGCGTCAGACAATTCGAGGAAGTAAATAGATGGGATTCTTCAAATGTGAGTTTTCAACATCATTAAGATTAATAGAAGTAGGCTAGAAATACTTGAAACACAATGCGAAAATGAAAATATGATTTTACATTTTGACCTTAGATAATTGTTAATATTCTTGCTCTTTATAGGAAAAAAGTTGCTCCATATTGCCTCGTGAACTGCTCACATGATCACGTGGCTCAGTATTTCCTCATATCTCGGTGGAAGGAAAGGATTGAAATTTTGATTGGCTAAATCTTGATTATGTGACTAAGGGACCAAAGGATTCTAAAGTAGCATTTTTTTCCAAGGATGATAAAATCTTGTAACCTATTCTGTTACTTTTTTATCCATCCCAGTAGGTCTGTTCACAAAACATTATATTAACCTACAAGTAGGGGGTCCTTCTTAATATGCAGCTCACTAATTTTACTTTGACTTTACTGTATGCAAAACACTAATACCATATGCAAAAGTCACCTTCTCTTGTGTTTAATATCTTCTAGTTAGATTGTCAGCTCTGACCTCACAGCATCAGCGACATGTAGCACGGAACTTAATTAAACTAAAATAATAGATTAGACACAGGTTCAAGCCATTGCTATGAATTACAAGCTGGGGCAGCGTGAGCAAGTCACTGTAGCGGAAGAAGGTTCAATTAGAGATTTAGCAACTGTCCATTGCTGCAATTACTTTATTTGTGACTGATTTCAGTCTCCATTCTGATTACTACTATGTAACTGTATCCAGAAATATAAACCCTCTCATTGATCCTTTTTAATAAAAAAACTCTTGATCTAAAACATATTTCTTAACATCTCAAGAAAGAACAGGAAATGCTTCAGATTTTAATTAAAATATATATTATATTGCATTATTTTTTTCAGTACATTTAAAGAAAAACAACATTTTAATGACCATTAAACACAAGCACTCATAATGTTAAAGCATACTGCATCTAAACCATGCTACAAATGCAAGTTATAATAAATCCTCAGCTTGCTGTCCTAAAGCTGGGTACACACTATGAGAAAATCTGAAAACAACTGTAATATGAGGGACAATGGTTTAATGTGTACACAACTTTCAACATCCAATTCAATCTTTCGAAACAAAAATTTCCAAAGGGACAAACCCCAAAATTTTCGTATGTAAACACAGTGAATGATTTTTGTGTACTGCTTTCGTACGATTTAGGTACGAGAAAAATCAGACAGGAAAGGCTATGCATGATCAGAAACAATAAACAACAAAAAAAAAAGCTTGCGGTATGAGAATTTTCGTACATTATTTCCATCCTCGGTTCTGACTTGCTGTGAATCTTTGAGGAATACCGGACGATCGTTCGCCCAATTTTCTTTATAGTGTGTACCCACCTTTACATCTAACTTATCAGTTATGTACGCCTCAGACAGCTGCGGATAACTAGATACCTGTGGCCAGAGGTCACATGGGTAGCTTATTGGCTGACTATACCACAATGTTACCATTTAACAGTAGCCATGTGACAACCTCTTCTTCCAATGTCACAGATGTGCTACTAAATATTAATCCTCATATTAGGTGTTTAACATTAAAATAACTTGTGTTTCCAGTAAACTTTAGTTT
The DNA here is from genome assembly GCA_037952925.1 of Lithobates clamitans. NCBI lineage: Eukaryota > Metazoa > Chordata > Amphibia > Anura > Ranidae > Lithobates > Lithobates clamitans. Next base: position 8,692,204 of record JBBGZY010000911.1, on the reverse strand, counting down.
GTTTCAATTTATCAAAATTAGCCCACATTATCTTTGTTCATATCTACAATACTGGCATGTTGAATCTCTATTTTTGAAAATTCCATAATTGGACTGTACAATCAAGGTTTAAATAAAAAATTGTCAAAGCTATAGCTAAATGACTGGGTTATTCGATAATAAATTTGTTTATTGAACTTGATACAATAGGTCAGTCTTTCTCAACCAGAGGCTGCTACGAAGGCACACTAAAAACCTACCAGACTGTACCTGCATAGAGACAAATGAGTATTCAATTACACTCACTCAGTGGCGGAATTATAGGGGTCGCTGAGGTTGCCATGGCGACTGGGCCCCTTGCTGCAGGGTGCCCTTGAGAGCCCCCTGTATGCAGTACTTTGTTAGGAGGAGCGCAGACAAGCTCCCGGATTCTGAGCCGAACTGTATTCGGCACTGTGCAGGGAGCTGGTGACATTAAGAAAGTGAAAGCACAGTGCTGTGCTCTTTGTCTCCCCCTACAGTGCAGTACCCGGCAGGAAGAGCTAAGGTAAAGGACTGCCATTTTTTTTCTACTGTATGTGTGTTTATATGTATGTGTATGTATGTGTGTGTGTGTATGTACATGTATGTGTGCATCTATGTGTGTGAATGTGTGTGCATCTATGTATATGTGTGTGTATGTATGTGTATGTGTTTATATCAGTGGCGGTGCATCCATAGGGGCGCATGGGCACCGCCCCCTCCCTCCAGGCTCCCCTCTATCACAAATAGATAGATTCATGCATAGCGTGAATCTATCTATGGCCGCCACTGCCCCCCCTATTCAGACGCCTGGCCCCTTTTTGGACACCGGGCACCTGAATGACACCGGCGGGGGTGTTTTTAAAGCACTAATAGGCTTCAAAATAGGTGAACTGCGAGTGCCATGCTTGGCGCTCACAGTCCACCCAGGTGTGTAAGAAAAGCGAATAAATATTCGCTTTCCTAACACTGAACCGCCTCTCCACCAATCAGGTGCTCGGGTCTGTTACCCGTCACCTGATTGGCTGAAACAACAGGCGCCGCTATTGGATGCCTATCAGGAGGAGAGGATGGGAGGAGACGCATGGATGACCCCGCTCGTCGCCGTCACCCGCTGCCCCACCGAGACAGGGTAAGTGCCGGGCAGACTGCGAGCGGGCAGGGGGGTCACAGTGGCAGCATTTGATGGCACAGTGGCTGCGTTTCAGGGCACAGTGGCTGCTTTTCATAGGCACAGTGGTGGCAATTGATAGGCACAGTGACTGAGTTTGATGGGCACAGTGGCTGCGTTTGATGGGCACAGTGGCTGCGTTTCATAGGCACAGTGGTGACAATTGATGGGCACAGTGGTGGCAATTGATGGGCACAGTGGCTGCGTTTGATAGGCACAGTGACTGCGTTTGATGGGCACAGTGACTGCGTTTGATGGGCACAGTGACTGCGTTTGATGGGCACAGTGGCTGCGTTTGATAGGCACAGTGACTGCGTTTCATAGGCACAGTGGTGGCAATTGATGGGCACAGTGGTGGCAATTGATGGGCACAGTGGCTGCGTTTGATGGGCACAGTGGCTGCGTTTGATGGGCACAGTGGCTGCGTTTGATGGGCACAGTGGCTGCGTTTCATAGGCACAGTGGTGGCAATTGATAGGCACAGTGACTGCGTTTGAGGGCACAGTGGTGGCAATTGATGGGCACAGTGGCTGCATTTGATGGGCACAGTGACTGCGTTTGAGGGCACAGGGGTGGCAATTGATGGGCACAGTGGCTGCGTTTGATCGGCAAAGTGGCTGCGTTTGAGGGCACAGTGGTGGTAATTGATGGGCACAGTGGCAGCGTTTCATAGGCACAGTGACTGTGTTTGAGGGCACAGTGGTGGCAATTGATGTGCACAAGGGCTGCGTTTGATAGGCACAGTGACTGCGTTTGATGGGCACAGTGGCTGCGTTTGATGGGCACAATGGCTGCATATGAAGGGCACAGTGGTGGCAATTGATGGGCACAGTGGCTGCGTTTGATAGGCACAGTGACTGAGTTTGATGGGCACAGTGACTGAGTTTGATGGGCACAGTGACTGAGTTTGATGGGCACAGTGACTGAGTTTGATGGGCACAGTGGCTGCATATGATGGGCACAGTAGTGGCAATTGATGTGCACAGTGGCTGCGTTTGATGAGCACAGTGAGGCTGCAATTGATGCGTTTTTTTTAAAAGAATTTTTCAGTTTGCTTGCACCCCCCAAAAATGTTGAGCACCATCTGCCACTGGTTTATATGTGTGTGCATATGTGCATATGTGTGTATATATAAAATGTGTGTATGTATGTGTGTTTACATGTATATATGCACATTTTATGTATGCGCTTTTAATCCTGACCCCCTATATGTGTCCCATTAGAACTGATTTTTTTTTTTTGCTTGTCCATAGTACCAGCAAAAAAAATGCTGTTCCTCTGAAAAGTGATCCATGCTCAGATCGCTTTTCAGAGGCATTTGACAGCTGGTAAAGAGGCAATATGTTGCCTCCTGACCGCCTGTTTTAACCCCTTAAATGCATCATCACTATGCTGCAACTGCATGCAATGCACACAGTTGCAGGGTGGTTGCAGTGCAGCCACTTCAAGGGTGCTCTGACTGGAAAAAGATTGAGAAACACCGACATAGAGGAACCCATCTCTCCATTTTCCTCCTGCAGCCACTGAATGCCTGTGGGAGGGAGAGGAGGAGAAGCGGGGGGGGGAGAAATCGATTCCTTTACATGCAGCCACCCACTTGCGACCGGACCCTGGTGTTCCGCCATCGGGCTCGGAGAAAAGAGCCCTGTCCGGGGGTCAGGGGGGCCCTCCATGGTTTCTTGCATCGGGGCCCTGAAGATTCTAGTTACGCCTCTGCACTCACTGATTTTTTAAGCTGTCTGTAAGGGAGGCATTCTATCCACTGACCACCAGTATGTGGGTGTCTTTCTCCCACTTTTCACCAGTGTAAAGGAGTCCTTGCTTTCACTGACCATCAAAGGGTGTATCTCTTCCACTGACCATTAGTGTAAGTAGGACCTTCTTCACTGTCCAGCAAGTGAGCTCTACACAGACCATTAATGTAAAGGGCCCTTTTCTTCTGACCTATCATGTACAGGATCACTTGTCCAATAACCACAGAACATTCTTTATTCCTTTTTTCTCATTTTATCTACAATGTGGTACAACATACTGATCACACTAAGGTACCATAAGCTGTAGATAAAATCATTTTTAGCAGGTGTTCCCTTAGACTTAAAAATTATTTCAATCTTCGTCCATAGTAAAAAGGTTGAGGGAGGTTGCATTGGGTTTTTATCACGTAATCATCATCCAATTTTCATTACCGGATCAAAGCTCCAGTCATTTTTGTGTTTAATAACCACTTGCTTACTGGGCACTTAAACCCCCTTCCTGCCCACACCAATTTTCAGCTTTCAGCACTGTGAATGGCAATTGCGTGGTCATGCAACACTGTACCCAAATTAAGCTACATAACGTATACCTGCTGATCTTCAATAAACACACACTCACCTGTCCCAGGATCCAGCGACGTGGTCACCCAAACCATCACTTCTCTCACTCTCTCTCCATGGAGCCGGAATTTCAACTGTGGGCACCTGGCTGTGACTGCTTGCGGCTTCACAGCCGGGTGCGCCCCGTGCTTGTACGAGTCGCGCTGCACCTCTTGAATGGTCTGGCAGTGTTCTGGGACTTGTGACATGTCCCAGAAGACTGAAGGGAGGAAGGGGAGAGAGGATAATTTCCGCTCGGATCACCTAGGCAATCTGAGCAGAAGTGGGTACCTGTCAAAAGGGTGGTTGATGATTGGAATAAACTACCAACAGGTCAACAGTAAGCTTCAAACATGCTTTGGATAAACATAAATCTATAGTCAGACAACAAGGTTAATGAAAAAAGCAAAGAGAAAAAACAAACAAAACAAAAAAAAAGAATGGGCAGACTTTTATGGACTATTCAGTCTCTTTCTGCCATCGCTTTTCTATGTTTCTATGTTTGTAAAACTAGGTACCCCCCCCCAAAAAAAAAAAAAAATTACTTCACTGAAAGCATTTTCACTGAAAATGCTTTTAAATTGCAGGTTAAAAATAGGAAATGCTTGACTGACTGGTTTAGGATGATGTAACTCCTGCGCATGCGCACAAGATTTAATTTATCCTGGAACTGAGGCGTGATGAGAATGTACACTGGACTTCGCTTCTGCAGACATTTGTTTATGGATGAAGTCATCATGCTTCTTTTTTTGCATTGCAACTGTCAGCTATGAATAAAGTGGGAATATTCTTCCAAAACATGGTGGTGCAGATACATTCTAAGCTGTGACAAGCAGGTCCCTGAGTAGGTAGTTGTACTTCAACAAGTCAACTTGCATTGTAGGTTTGGTGGTCCTTTAACATGAGCGAGAGTTCTCTGTCTTGTGGTATTTTAGAAACTGGCTGTTAAAACGTTCATGTTGACCTTTCAGATGTTTATGTGATTTTGGAGTAGATCCTGGGGCCCAGTTATCGACAGACCAAAGCCTGAAAACAAATCTAGCTCTGAAGAGACAACCTTATCTTGGCATCATTGATTTTTAATTAAACCTCTACAAGCAGTTTAATCTTGTTATGGGATGTTAATTGACATTGTTCTTTACAATGCAAAAATAACACATTTGAAGCTTGGCTGCTCTCCTGTTGAAAACAATCAATATGTTGTCAAATACATGTAATGGATGTTATAATAAGACCACTGTTTGATCATGGAGCATAAAAATACCTGTTCTCTAAGGATAGTTAAATGTACAAAAATGGTTCCAGTCACAAACGTATGTATAGAAGACTGCTCTGTGCAATGGGTTTCACTAATGTGTTTGTTCACTAGCGGCTTGTTAATGTTTGACTAAGTAATAAAAACCTAATTTGTTTAGCTTAATCTATAAGCAGGCTCATGTATATACTTAAAACTTACAGATCATAATATCATAATATAAATACATTACACAGTATAATTAGAGATATCTGGAAACTAATGAAGAAACACTATATAATATTTATATATAAATATAAACTATATCACCAAATGATCTAAAAAATTTTTTTATTGCATCTGGGTTTTAAGAACTCGTAGATGCCTCCACACAAATCTATCACTGACAATTAAAGTGTAGCCAAACCCAAAAGTAAGAATGTATTATATCACAGTTTACCAGGTGAAATGGTGGTATGGCACAGGGACCTGGTGAAGTATACACATTATTACTTTATAAAATAAAATGAGATTGTAAAAAGTAAACATCTTCTTAGAATGTTCTACATCTATATGATAAAATGCATACATAAATACTAATTTTGTGGGTGCTGGCTCCCTAATTCCTAGGAGGAAGCTGCCACATTTAGTTGTGGTAATAATACCTTTGCTAATTGTTTTGTTCACACTGCAGCTGAAGGTTCACTTGGCTGAACACCCATTTGTTTGGCCATTCACACAATATTCTCCATAGACTCCATATACACAGTGCAGAAGTCCCCCTCATATTCTTTCCCCTGCTGGTTGAATGTTCTTAGCCTTAGTGCTAAGTTATTTTCTCTATTGATAAATGTTAGCTCTTATGGTGAAATGTTTTTATAGCTATTTTTCTATTCGGACTGAATGTAAGGTAATGATACATTCGCCCAGCGAAAGGCAATAAGTAAACTATTACACGCATATTAAAATCACTTTGGGTATTACTTGTTATGGGGCGTACACACGGTCGGACTTTTCATCTACAAAAGTCCAAAGGACGCCGACGGACTAAAGCTGGCTGGTAATCCGATCGTGTGTGGGCTTCCCCGGACTTTCAGCGGACTTTTTCAGCCTCAAATCCGACGGACTTTAGATTTGAAACATGCTTCAAATCTTTAGGTCATAACTACGACGGACCCCGAAATCCACTTGTCACGCTAGGGCAGCTATTGGCTACTGGCTATCAACTTCCTTATTTTAGTCCGGTGTACGTCATCACGTACAAATCCGTCTGACTTTTGTGTGGTCGTGTGTAGGCAAGTCTGTTCGTTAGAAAGTCTGCCGCAAGTCCGCCGCAAGTCCGCCAAAAGTCCGCCGGAAGTCTGTCGGACAGGCTGTCGGACTTTTGTAGATGAAAAGTCCGACCGTGTGTACGGGGCATAACACTCACATGAATGTTGAGACATTTGCAAAGCAATTTTACTTTTTATAAATAGACCTCCTATATGTAAGGACCTTTAAAAACCTTTACAGAAAGCCTCCTAGGTGAGATGTGAGCCTAGAACCTCATATCAATAGTCTAAAGCCTAGTGCACACCACTAGATTTTTTCGGTTGAACAAAAAAAAGTACAGTGGTCGGAGCCGCTAATCCTTCACAAGTGATTAGAGAACTGATCTTGATGAAGCTGGACTGGAAAAAAAGGTCTGGGGAAAAATGCTTGGGAATCCTGTATAGTAAAGAGATCAATGTGATTACAGTAACTTATTTTTAGGAGTGAAAGTAGAAACAGTAATCATATATAACCCCATAAATTATTTACTACAATTACTACATTATTTAAAACATGATTCCAGCCCCATTGTCAACATTTTGAGCTTTAAGGTCACATTTTCTCCCATTAAGCATGGCAAAAATTTGTCTTTAGGTTTGAACAGAGTAGGAAACACTAGTTAGTTCCTTTGAGGACATTTCCCTTCACTTCCTGTCCTGGAGACACAGCAGGTGCAATTGGAAGTGAGACGAAATTACCTTTTAAAAAGTTGGCATCAGAACAAGTGTCCCCATCGGAAGATTTCTCTTCTATTTCTATTCAGTTGACATCTATACCATTTTCTTAAATGTTGAAATTCCCATCTCTTCCTGTCTCGACGATAATGGTTACAAGGACAAAAAGCAGGTGCACCTCCCCAATGGGAGACTGCAAAACAGACAGACAGCAATACAATACAGTCAGCTGTTTGAACATTTCCCTACTCCTTACAAAACGTTATTATATATATATATATTTTTTTGCATTCAGATACACTAAATTTCTTTGTCCTCATTTTGTATTGTGTCCTTTCTAGCATTGCTGGTGGCATTTGGCGTTTTGCTATTCATCACTGGATTATATTATTTTGTAGCATACATCATCAGGTATGTCTGAATTTCAGAATTAATATTGTTAAAAGTTTATTCATTTTTTCAATGCATTTGCATTCGTTATTTCAATTAATACATTTCAATAATGTTTATTTGGTTTCAAGTTATACAATAAAATATATGGATCACAGTCATCAGAAGCGTCACATTACTACTCCAGAAAACCTCTTAATGAAATTATAAATTTAGGTCACAACTGAATATCATTAACATTTAGATTGTATCTACTATTGATATATCCCTTTCCATCCATAACGGTCCATTACAGTCCACAGTAAAATTTAAACGTAAACAGTATATTACTTCAGGAAATCAGGCTTTATGTTTATGTAAATGCTTCAAATGATCTAGTCCAATATTGCATGTGTAAAAAAGAAATAGAAAGCATGAAGAAGTGTAAAAGAAGAAATAGAAAGTCCTGTGAGGAGTGCCTGGGGTGGAAAATATCAGAGCCCAACCAGCCGCATCTCCTATTAGCGGAGCCAGGAAGAAGTATAAAATAGAACAAGAAGAAAAAGAACATGAAAATATGCCACTAATTCACACCTTAGCAACACCCGGGGGGGGGGTCGTGACCCCCACAAACCCCCCAAGCCGATAAGGAAAGCACCTCATTCCACATTGGCTTTCAGCCCTGAAGTTGTATTATATTTAGGGCTGGTTCACACCACATGCACAGTCCAGTGCATTTTTTCTGCATCAGAAATGCATGGACAGTAGGTTATATAATTTCCAATGGCATAGCATAGTCAACACCAGTGTGGTCAGTTCCAGTGCACTCCAGAAAAAAAGTAGAACATGCTGCATTTTGTCTGCACTCAACTGTACTGGAACACTGTAACACGTATCAAAAATGTACTGGAACACACATAAACGCACCAAAAACTCACCGGAATGCACATGTGCCCTTTTCAGGTGAAGAAAAAAAGAGAGGAAAAAATGCACTGGAAAGCATCAAAAATGCACTGGAAATGCATCAAAAACGTGCATGCAGAAAAGCATCCAGAATGCATCCTGACTCTGTTTCTATGGTGTAAACTGGTCCTCAGTCCAATGTTCCCCAGTGCTCTCAAAGAGTTGTTTGTAACTGAAAACACGATCTGAATTTTCATAGACCATTGTTCAGGATAACAAACATATTTTTCGGAAAGTCAATGTAGAAGTTTTCCATGTCTTAACAATAGATATTTTGATAGCTTGCTCCCGAAAAGCAATGGGGAGAGGAATCTGTGTGCATTCTAGCAAGTCTCCTTGGTACCAAGTACCATCTAGAGCAGTGGTTCTCAACCCTGTCCTCAAGTACCCCAACAGGCCATGTTTTGGGAATTTCTCTTAGATAAAATAGCTGTTCAAAATACCAAGCCATTGACTTGTAAAAAATTGTAGATGTCTGATTTTCAGTGCTCAGTGGTGCATTGGCGGCCCATTCAAATAAAAGGGCTCCCTTAATGAAATTTGCATTAGGTCACATCATACTTTGTGTTATTACACCACAAGGGACCAGATAGGTGTGAATAGACAAAAAAAAAGGTTTTATGTTTGAACAACATTCAGGATTTACAGTAGGTCACATTGTTAAATTTTAAGATCAATTTAAGGCAAAATAGTGATTACAGAGATAGTGATCTGTGGGGGAACAGTTGATACATAATGTGCAGGCTAGGGATGAACCGAACACCCCCCGGTTTGGTTCGCAGCAGAACATGCGAATAGGCAAAAAATTCACGCAAACACTGTTAAAGTCTATTGGATGTGAACATGAAAAATCAAAAGTGCTAATTTTAAAGGCTTATATGCATTATATATGCATTATTGCCATGAAAAGTGTTTGGGCACTCGGGTCCTGCCCCAGCGGACATGTATCAATGCAAAAAAAGTTTTAAAAATGGCTGTTTTTTCGGGAGCAGTGATTTTAATAATTGCTTAAAGTGAAACAATAAAAATAAAATATTCCTTTAAATATCGTGCCTGGGGGGGTGTCCTTAGTATGCGTGTAAAGTAGCGCATCTTTCCCATATTTATAACAATGCCACAGCAAAATGACATTTGTAAAGAAAAAAATATAAAACTGCTCGTGGCTGTAATGTATTGTCGGACCCCGGCAATATAGATAAAAATACCAAAAAAAATGGCATGGATGTCCCCTCCAAAATCCAGACCAAGCCCCTCAGGTCTGGTATGGATAGTAAGGGGAATCCTGCACCCAATTTTTTTTTAAAATGGCGTGGGGGTCCCCCAGGCCCCCAGGCACTATATACTCTGAACAGCAGTATATATACTATACGGCCTGCCCTATATACTTTGCAGAAAATTGGGCCTTAGGTAGTGGTGGTGCCACAACACTGTAACCCCTCACAGATACTTTTGTTGGGCGCAGGAACGGGCCCTGCTGTGAAATATTAGATCAAAAATTGTAATTACATGCCCCTGTTAAACAGGGGCAGAAAAATTGGGCCTTGGGTGGTGGTGCCACAACATGGTAACCTCTCACAGATACTCTTGTTGGGCACAGGAACGGGCCCTGCTGTGAAATATTAGAATCATATCAAATTCAATCAGTTACATCAGCATCAGGTGCTTGATAGCTGCTGATTCAAGACTAATTCATTTTTATGAATGTGAGCCTATCAATAGAGTCTGTGAACAGGCGCACTCTTTGATACGTTACAAACCCTCCAGCAGCACTGAATGTGCGTTCAGAAAGACCGCTGGATGCAGGACAGGCCAGTAGCTCAGTTGCATATTGAGCAAGTTCTAGCCAGTTTTCCATCCTCAAGACCCGTAACCCAGTGGATGCTCTGTTGGAAAGGTCTCCAAGTCTGCGGAGTGAAATAAAAAAGGATTTTATGCATTTTTTTAGGCCTGGCCTGAATGAGACATAAAATCTGGGGGAGTGTTGTCATTTTGAAGGCGTTGCTTCTGCCGAACCATATTAGGCCCTGGCATGCTAAAGCTCTGAACGAATTTTTGACAACAATGGGCTAATATTGGTCTCATAAAGTGTAGCTGGGTTTGAGGTAGCAAATAGACTTTTAGAAACCGTGAGAAGGAAGGAGATTCATAAGCTTTACACAAAGATAAAGATCTTTATTTAAATCCACTACATTTTGCATGAATAAAATAGCATATGCTAAATTCACAAAGTTAGCACACCAGGATGAAGGCTTGTACACATGTTGAGAATATCAGACGAATGATCAACCTTTTTTTTTTTTGCATGCTAATCTCATATCAAAAATGAAGAGATTACTCAATTTACGAAAATTCTCGTATACAACTTCGGAAGTGATGTAATGTACAGTATTAAATTGTATTGTACTGTATTCTTTCAGGTCCGAGTGTGCATAGTCTTGGCCATTACGATTTTTTTCGGATGAAAACTGTACTCATAAATTAAAATCGTACGATATGGTACCATACGAAAAACTTTTGTCCCTTCAGATAATTTTGGACGAACTGTTGTGATCGGCTCTTGAAAGCTGTGTACTAGCGATCTGATTATCGTACAATCACTTCGATAGTGGAATTTTTCGTGCAATTTTCTGATCGTGTGTACTAGCCTTAATTTTTATTTTATTTTTTAAAGTAGTAGAAGTTATTTTCAGCTAAGTCTTATGAGATTCGAAAAGCACAGGCAAGGGGTGGCTGAAAATAAAGATTCTTATCTTTGCGTAAATCTTTGCAAATTGAGCCTCAGATCTCCTTTCTTCCCACTGTTTCTGCTATTGTCTTCAGCTGTTTAAAACTCGCTTTTACAGCTATCTGGTCCTATGCCGAGCATAACGCACAATATGATATGCGTTAACATACGTTGCATTAAGGCAGCCCATTTATTGTAATGGGCTGCCAATGTTCCACAATGGATTGAAAATCAGACATCTACAAGTTTTTTGTAACACAGTGAACCACAATTCATGGTAGTGCATTAGTGTGCATTGCAATATGCTGTGCTTTGGTAGTGCATTGAGGTGCCGTTGAAAATGAATGGCAATGCAATGTGCTAAGATGTTTAATACATTGCCCTGCCATGTTATCACAAAACATTGGTGTGCATTGGCTCTAGTAGGCTTGTTATGAAGCTAAAGAATGTTCAAATGTACAAATATACTAAACATAGCAGTTCAAAGGCTTACATTTTCCTACACTAGATATGAGGAAGCCTCATATTATTTTTGTCCAGATCTATTACTGTTAGTAATCTCTTTGTCTACGTATCTCAGTCTACTTTTTTCTTCAACCCTGATATTATTGGCTGTGCCTCTATTTGCTATGCTTTTGTGTACTAGGAACTCTAGAAATCATTGAATGTGCTTAGGACACAGCCAAAACACAATCATTCTTCTAGGATTTTCATTTACTTGATGAACAGCATGAAGATTTTATAAAAGGGGTTGGCAAGTGGATTCAAGGGTCAAATGCCTCTTTTCTTTTCTTATAAATGAGGGTTGGCACTGAGAGCACGACTGCACCACTTGATATATTACAAATACTTGCAGGGGATTGCATACCTGAAGACACAGCTAATTTATTTGCACAGTGCTTCATATGCAGTGAAAAAAGTAATAAGATCACAACCTTAGTGCCAGCTTTTTGGTACCTGGGGTACAAGTATCCATGCAAATCACACCACATGTGTCTATTTTTTGACACGTTTCTGCCCTACTACCCCTAGGCTCCAGTGAACTGAGGCAATGGCCCAGTAGACCTCATTTCCACATGAAAAAGAATAATATGAAATAAGCACAAGTACCATATAATGTACAAATCACCAAAAATAACGATGAGCTACATTACATTAAAGAAGTGTAAAAGCATGTTTTGTTTCACTTCTAACTGTATGTACTGTCAATTTCCATGTGTACAATGCAACAAATAGTTGGTCTTATCTTTTACAGTATGCTTTGCCTTGTTGTTCTTTATGTCTCTTGAGTGGTAAACATAGTAGCCCTGGACACATTTTACAGAATGCTGCACTCCTTATTAATGTTTTACGCTTATAAATGCATTTGATTAAAGCTGGCAAGCATCAAGTATTCCATACCTTTCCTAACTTAAACAACTAATATATGGGGATAAATCATGTAAACCACAGCTAGTCATATGTTCTTTGTCAATAATTCACAGATCCCCTTTAATAGGCTGTTTGAAGAGGATTTTTCCTCTGAATCCATGTAAAGAACGCTAACCCTAACTATAACATGATTTGTTTTCATGGTAATTGAATTTTGACTTTACAGGTTAGGATGCACGCAAAGGTTTATTGAGGACTTTAGCAGGCGGACGTCTTATGTATTCAGCAATGTGAGTACAAAATCTTTAATGAGCCCTAGATAAAGTCTATTATTCAGCTACAAGATCATTTGTATTTCTATGTGATAGTACTTTAGAAATACAGAGAATGACTTTCATGTAGCATTGCACACCCTTTAGGGTTGACAGAGATCCTAAATTTAAAGTATATCTAACGTTAAAACATTTTTTTTTTTTCATTTTGAATACAGAAAGGAAAGGTTAATGTCCTTTTCAGGTTTTCTTGCCATCCCTGTACCATTGGTGAGATTCCCCTTCGGGCTGGGTTCACACTAGTGTGAATTGGAAGGCAGGTTTTCCTGCATCCAATTTGCATGACAGGAGAGTGTGACCGATTCTCAATGGAGACGGTTCACACATCTCCTTGGCGGCTGTGGAGTGGATTGCACAGGGGTCCTATGTGTCTTTGGCTCAGGTTCAGGTCCAAATATAGGCAAAAATTTGGGCCTGATTCATCCCTGAAACGAAATGAAAACAGGGACACACCGGACCCCTGCTGTGAGCCGCATTCGTTTTAAGTGTGAACCCAGCCTCAGTTTACTGTCACAGGGAAACAACAGGAAGTGTGAGGAAAACTCTCCAAAGTGGAATTCTGGAATATTGCAAGATTTCCACTGTATCCCTGTTCCGTTGAGAAATCAAAATTTTACATTTTTTCCTACTTTCTACACCGATGACAATGGTCACCAGGACAAATAGAAAAGAGGGACTCTCCCCAGTGGAGACACAGTCAGGAATAAAAACTTGACATGGGTTCTAACCCCCTCATTATTTAAAAAAAAAAAAGCCTTTTTGGCCTTACACACTTTAATGAGACTTTTAGACACTCTTGGGATAGTAGATTACATTTTCAATACTATTAATATATTAAATACCACCCCTTGAAATGGGGCATGAAATAGATACCTACATCCCATAGAATCACTTTTTTACCATTTGCATTCTGTAAATTAGGAAACCGTTCCAGCAATTATACATCATATTTTCATACAACAGTTAAAACAAGCCAATATTAATCAAAACAGCATAAAACATAACTTTAATTCAGTGAATTGCCTTGACATATTGCACTTTAAAAAAAATTTTTATACAGATTCCCAAATTCAAACATTCATTTCAGCCAAGGGACAATTTCCGTCATGTTTTTCAGGCAAAGTCCACTTCTTCAGGATTTATTGATCAATAGGGCTATTTTAATTATCTGCAATATATAATATGCGTACCTTAATATTTCAAAACACCATATGCCTCTACTTAAATCTCAATAGTCTCAGTCTTCATTAAGCTGGTTCTAAAGACTCATGGCTTTTTACCTTCATGCATTCTATGCATTCTTTAACCTAATACTAACATGAGCCCCATCGCGATCCAGCGACGTGCATGGGAGCCTCGGCTCTCCGTGGACTTTAACTTCTCATTGGCTGAGGCAGCAGCAGGAGCCATTGGCTCCCACTGCTGTCAATCACAGTGAGTGAGCCAATCAGGAGAGGTTGGGGCAGGGCCGAGGCTCTGTGTGTGAATGGACATGCAAAGCCGTGGTGCCCCCAGAGCAAGCTTCTTGCTATGGGAGGCAGAGAGAAGCTAATAAAGGGGTGCACATTTGGATAAGGCAGGCAGAGAGAAGCTAATAAAGGAGCGCACAGTTGGAAAAGGCAGGTAGCGAAAAGCTAATGAAGAGGCGCATAGTTGCTTGCTATTGGAGCACTTGGCAGGAGCGCCGGAGAGGGACCTGAGAAGAGGAGGATCCAGGTTGCTCTGTGCAAAACCAAATGGTATGTGATTCAAACATATATGTGACAAAATGACACAAACTCTAACATAATAGATGTGAATGGATATTAAGCGAGTGCTAATATAGTGACTGCACTACACACAAATGTCCAAGTTGAACGAAATCATGAAATACAGTCCAATTAGGTTTGTGATCCTAAACACATGTGGGAAGTTCCTGGCATTCCTGGGAACCTTGGAGTGAAAAAATGAAAGCAAACACCACCACCGTGAAAGAGGGAGGAGGCTTACCAGATAATATTGACTTGGCGGGGCATATACCACCCAGGTCAACAGGGCTTATTGGGTTCAAACCACCCAATGGGGGACAGCAGATCCTGGAACTCCGTCAGTCGATCAGCCTTAGACGGTCATGAGATGTTAGCAGGAGGCTCCAGGAGTCTCGGGGAGCATGAAAACTTATTGTCACAGGAAGGGTATCATACCGTTTAAAAAGGAGGTGGTTCAAAAATATAAATTCAACACTCACATTTGGAAGAAATTGAGACAGCATGTAAAAGCATGATGCGATGCTAACATCCAGCTAACATCTCATGACCGTCTAAGAGGGAAGGTCAAAAGATACAAGAGGTAATAACTGTGGGTGATGTGCTGATTGAGAAGATAAATGTACAGTTGTTAGGTGGGGGCCAGATAGGCTTCTCTGAAGAGATGAGTTTTCAGGGATCGTCTGAAAGTGGATAAAGTAGGAGAAAATCGGACGGATTGGGGTAGAGCATTCCAAAGGATGGGGGAGGCTCTGGAGAAGTCCTGAAGGCGAGCATGGAATGAGGTGACAAGGGAGTTTGAGAGCAGGAGGTCTTGGGAGGAGCGAAGAGAACGATTAGGTTGGTATTTTGTGACTAGGTTAGAGATGTAGCTGGGGGCCAGGTTGTGGATGGCTTTGTAAGTTATAGTTAGTATCTTGAATTTAATTCGGTGACTAAGTGGCAGCCAATGGGTGGATTGGCAGAGGGGTGTAGCAGACGATGAGCGGTTTGTGTGGTGGATGAGCCTGGCAGCAGCGTTCATGACGGACTGAAGTGGGGATAGTCTATTTAGAGGTAAACCAATGAGGAGGGAGTTGCAGTAGTCGAGGCGGGAGATGACCAGGGAGTGGATTAGAAGCTTTGTGGTGACATTGGTTAGGAAGGGGCGTATCTTGGAGATGTTGCGGAGATTGAGGCGGCAAGCTTTGGATAGTGATAGAATGTGGGGTCGAAAGGTTAGTTCAGAGTCCAGGATTACACCTAGGACCCTGGCGTGGGGAGATGGGTTGATAGTTGAGCCGTTGATATTGACAGGGAAAGCAGGGGAAGTGGCACCTGAGGGAGGAAATATCATGAGCTCGGTTTTGGATAGGTTGAGTTTGAGGAAGTGATGTGACATCCAGGCTGATATGTCTGCTAGTAAGTTGGTAATGCGTGAGGAGACAGATGGAGAGAGCTGGGGGGTGGAGAGATAGATTTGGGTGTTATCAGCGTAGAGATGATATTGAAAGCCATGGGAGGCAATCAACTGACCCAAGGAGGTGGTGTAGATTGAGAAAAGGAGAGGTCCAAGAACAGAACCTTGGGGGACCCCAACGGAAAAAGGAAGAGGAGAGGAGGAAGTATAGTTGTAAGTGACACTGAAGGAGCGGTGTGATAGGTAGGATGAGAACCAGCGAAGAGTACAGTCACGGAGACCAAAGGAGTGGAGTTTTTTTGAGGAGGAGGGGGTGGTCCACTGTGTCAAAGGCAGCAGAGAGATCCAGGAGAAGTAGTACAGAATAGTGTTCATTGGCTTTAGCCATTAGTAACATCACTTTTAGTTCCATATTTCTTACAAAGTGGCAGCTGAAAAAACCTCAACCATTCATATTAGGTCTGCATGTCAAGTCTTTGAGACATACTGTATATCTTGTCAGGTGGGAAGAAAAAAAGGAGAATAAGGGGAAGTATGTCCTTACCCCCAGAGTGGGAAAAGTAAGGAAAAACAAAATTATCCTGATAGAATGACTACATAAAATGCATACCTCAACCTCTCAAAAAACAAAACAAAAAAACAACACAATTGTATCCAAAAAGCACATAATCATTTGAGTGATGTGTATTTTGCATAGCTTTTAAATTTCACATTATAAACCATAAATATAAAAGACTTCCCTACTTTAAATAATATGCTTATGACTAATTAGAAGCCTTGTTGGTCGATTGGAAGTACACAGATCCTGCCAGATTTTTTCTTAGCAGACATTATGCCTAATTTGTTCTCAGCTCTCATGCTCCACATGTAATCCTGAACCTTCATGGCTAGAAGTAAAAGGGAAAACACTGGAAGCGCCACCTAAGTGCAGTATTAAAAACCTGAGTTTTAATGGCAAGGTATACAAACACACTTACAAGACGTAAGAAGAATATAAGCTTATCTGTATTGGTGGTCCTGGGGGCTCCTAAGGTATGGAAGGAGTTCCTGGTGCGTGGCTTTGTTGATATTTGGTCCGCAGAACGTCCTGTGGCCACCAGGAGAGAGACCAGAACCAGCGTGGAACGCACGGAAGTGATGTCACGGGTCGCAGGATCACATCCGTAGGAGCTATCACAGGGAAAGTGGATGGGCTGGCAGGCTACGTGCTCGGAGCATCAGCTCCTTCTATTGGCCTGGGGTAACAGTGACTCAGCAGTACTATTTATACGTTGGTGCTGGGGACAACAGATCCCAGCGCGGATGTGTATGTGAGAGCAGCCACACTGAAAAAACAAATTTATCTGAATGGTTGCAATGGGGCTAAAGTGTCAAGATCAATTTAAACAACTGCCAAAAAAATTGCACCATAAATTGCACATAAAACAAGTATAAATTAATGATAAAGGATCAATGATTACAAATTAATATTGAATTAACAGAAAAACATATATATATATATATATATATATATATATATATATATATATATATATATATATATATATATATATATATATATATTTACGTTTTTCTGTTAAGCCGCCCTTGTCATCTCATTACTATACTCTTACCCTTGGACTAATGCTTTGCCTATGGACTGAAGATCTCCTTAGGATATAGACTCATTAATATTGATTTTTATTATTACCATTTTTGCCATTTTACCACACTGTACCTTGTACTTACAGTTATTGTTACCATTAATTCATGGCTAGAAGAGCTGAAATCCAGTGAATGAAAGTGGTAGGCTAGGTACAGTCAGGCTGGGGAGGAAAGAGACTAGTTGATGCTGGATGTCCTGCAGCTCTGGAAATGAGGTGAGCTCTATCTGGCTTGCTGTAGCTTCTAATCCAAACTGGCAAAAACTCACAGAGTGTGGTGAATGAGGCTAAGCAATTTCAGTACAGGAGAGGAGACTGTACAATGGTACAAGCCTGAATAAAAAGTAGTCATTATGTTTCCTAGGAGTTATAGTCTGCTGTGATGAGCAGAATTTCTTCATTTCTAAGACAAATGAAACCTCAATACTCAAAGGCTGGCAGCGTGGGTAGGAAGATGTGGCCCAGCTGGCCAAATAGTGTAATAACGATAAAATGAAATCAAGCTGATAGCCAGAGAGCTTCTGCCATTCATCATGGATGGCAGGAATTGAGTTTGCTGCTGAGATGTTACACCCTGTAGATGCTGGAGCATGTTTTCAAACTCTTGATCCACCATAATAAATAGTCACATTTCACATGGGAGCCGGTCAGTGCGAGTCTCTGGAAGAATGTAAAGGCCTCAGTCCCCTACTCATGATCAGGGGGTTCTGTGCCCTATTCCTCCTAGCAAGTCTGGAAGGAGTGGCACCCCTTGTGCCAGGGTTGTTTTACCAGTAGTGAAATAAAATTAAAAATAATATGATTCCCTACGTTGTAAATATGAAGCTTGATGGTAACACACATCTAAAAAAAAATATAAATTTAAAAAAATATAAAAATGAAGGAACACCATCATTTAAATGTTACAAAGATTATAACAGAATATGTAAAAAGGAAATCAAGGAAGCAAAAATTCAAAACGAACGACAGATTGCAAAAATTTGTAGGACAAACCCTAAAAATTTCTTCAGATATATTATTAGTAAAAAGGTCAGGTCAAGTGAGTGACTGGGGACAAAGAGAAGGCAAATTTATTAAATACCATCTTCAGCTCTGTGTATACAAAGGAGCATGAGGGAGCTCATGTTCATAATAGGGATGGTATTGACATAGCCCAAAATGAACCACTATGGCTTAAAACTGATATGGTCCAGAAATATTCAGACAGAATAAAGGTTAATAAGGCACTTTTGTCATTTTCAAAGCCATTGTTTCTATTTTTTAGGGACTCTTTATTGACTGACATAGTAGTACCACTGGATTGGCGTAAGACCAATCTGGTGCCTATATTTAAAAAGGGATCAAAGTCTTTACCAAGTAACTATAGACCTGTTATGCCGCGTACACACGAGCAGACTTTTCGACTGGGCTGGTCCGACGGACCGAGTCCGGCAGACAATTTGACCGTGTGTGGGCTTCATCTGACCTGCAGTGGACTTTTTCAGTCGAAAATCTGACTTTAGATTTGGAACATGTTTCCCTTTTTAAGTGGCTTGCTATGGGGGCATGAGAAGAAGAGGAGGAGCCAAGATTGCCAACGAGGGACCCCATAAAAGGAGGTTTGGGGTTGCTCTGTGCAATACCATTGCACAGAGCAGGTGAGTATGACATGTTTATTATTTTAGTTTAAAAAAATCTACCTTTAGTAACACTTTAACTGAAGCTTTTTTTTCAAGGCCGTTTTTTGTTTTTTATGGAAAAATTGTAAAAAAAATAAAAATTAAATAGAAGTGTGGAATATGTTCTTTTACCATGATAAATAATATATCGGTGGCATGGTATTCAGACTATATGACATGAAGACCTTAATGAAAGATTTCTGAGACTTAATGTAAAGTTTTATATAATTGCAAGTTCTTCCAGCTGAAGATAAGCAAATCCTGGAATATAATTCAAGTAACACTGTGGGGGTCATTTACTATAGCGCCGAAAAATGATCCTGCAGTCCCAGAAAATAGCGCCCAATTAAGGCCAATTAAGACTTCAACTCTCAGAAACTGGGCGCTAATGCAAATGGAAAGCAGAGTTATTGCTGGCAAATAGGTATGGGCAAACGGTTCAGCCCGAGCATAAGTTCGGGCCGAACTTTGGTTGTTCGGGTGTTCGGGCGAACACCGAACAATATGCGTTGTTTGGGGAAAATTTGAAAGCCGTCAGAACACAGTTAAAGTCTATGGGACAAGAATATGAAAAATCAAAAGTGCTCATTTTAAAGGCTTATATGCAAGTTATTGTCAGAAAGAGTGTTTGGGGACCTGGGTCCTGTATAAATGTAATTTTTTTTTTTTTTTAAACGGCCATTTTTTCGGTACGTTGTACCCCTACCCATTCACCAAAAAAAGCAGTGAAATGTGACAAAAAACAATAGCCGGCTTTTGACAATTCCTTGTAAAATAGCTATGAGTGGTCTTCTCCCCCGAACCGTTTCTCTTGCCGTCATCTTCTCCTGGTGCTGACTCTCTCGCCGTCATCTTCTGTCACCGTCTTCTGTCACTACCGTCTACTTCTTCCGCTGCTGTGTTCTTCCTCGCCGCCGTGTTCTTTCTCGCTGCCGTCCTCCTCCGTTGTGTTGTCCCTCGTTGTCTGGCATCTCTTACACAGCCATGGGGCATGACCATCCATTGACGTCACACTGAGAGCCCGCCCCCTTTATTTTTGGAAAAATATCAAAATCAACTAATGGTCACACCCCATGGTTGTGTAAGGTCCATAAAGACATGGATGAGCGAGTTTGGGGTGGAGGAACTTGACTGGCCTGCACAGAGTCCTGACCTCAACCCAATAGAACACCTTTTGGCTGAATTAGAGCAGAGACTGCGAGCCAGGCCTTCTCATCCAACATCAGTGCCTGGGCTCACAAATGGACTTCTGGAAGAATGGTCAAACATTCCCATAGACACACTAAACCTTGTACACAGCCTTCCTAGAAGCTGTTCTAGCTGCAAAGGGTGGACCAAATCAAATTTTAACCCTACGGACTAATGCCCCGTACACGGTCGGATTTTCCGATGGAAAATGTCCGATCGGAGCGTGTTGTCAGAAATTCCGACCGTGTGTGGGCTCCATCGGACATTTTCCATCGGATTTTCCGACACACAAAGTTGGAGAGCAGGAGATAAAATTTTCCGCCAACAAAATCTGATCGCGTCAATTCCGACCGTGTGTGGCCTGTTCCGACGCACAAAGTGCCAGGCATGCTCAGAAGAAATTCCAAGACGGAACAGCTCGTTCTGAAAAACTTGCGTTCGCAATGGATACAGCACTTTCGTCACGCTGCAATGTTAAAAATGGTTTAATACAGCGCACTCTCTTCTTCTTTATAATGTGACAAGAATGAAGGTTTTGCTGCTCATATTCACACAGACTTCTCACAAAGTTTTATTTTTGTTTTTTTTATTGGGATTCCCTGAATATATTGTTATTAGTTGTCACATCTGACAGAATTATTTTTTTTTTTATTTAATTTTTTTTGGGATTTTAAGCCTTTTTTTTAATTTAATGTTTAGATTTTTTTCAAAGGCTGATCTTTGTTCAATGTTATTTTTATTTCTACTCCAGAATATTTTTGGGTGTGTTTTGTGTGTCAAGTTACCCCAACGCCATTGATATCTTTTATTATTTAATCTCAAGGAGATTGTTTGTTGTTGGTGTCCCTTGTACATTTCACATTGTATATTTGAAATGTACCTGAATCCTCACAAACAAACTGTCATTTTTGAAGTAAAACACATAGGAGAGTATAATTCAAAACAAAAATCCTTTATTAAGGGATCAGAACCAAACAAAGAGGAAGGCAACACTGGATCAACAGGAGAAATTAGCGAAGCCTGGGACCCCCACGGCAGACATCAATTCTTGAACATCAAAATTGGTGGCCTGAGGAGTCCATATGTAAGGGAGGGCAGTCTGGTCCAGAATTCGCAGAGATCTGGAAAGCAGCAGATGACATGTGTGTCCCCAGGCTGTGGTACCACAAGAGGCTGCATTTTTTGGCCGACCAGACTGGATCCAGGGTCCTCACTTTCTGGTCTTCCTTTCACGCTTCCTTCCCGGCTGTGGCTGTGCTGTTGGAGATGTGGCAGGAGGAGGAGTAGGACCTGGAGGAGGACTGGGAGGACCTGGAGGAGAGGGAGGACGAGGAGGAGGACCTGCAGGAGGAGGAGGAGGACCATCGCAAAGGTGTGTCTGAGCTGTCATTTGTCATAAGAGCCTCCGATATGAGCGCCTCACACATGACTTGTTGGCCCTCCTCCATCCTCTGCATTTTATATGCAATGATGGCAGCAATGTCCTCCTCCACTGTCTGTCGTGCTCCCAGGACCTCTGTAGCCCTCCAAAAGAGTCCTCTGGTAGCCTCCTCTAGGGCACTCCTCCTACTGCCACTTTCTCTTTCCAGTGGGGGTGGAGGGACCTGCAGATCAGCCAGCCGGCTCGGCTCGGCCCGGCCACCTCCTGGCTGAGACTTCCCTGTGTATGAAAAATGGACATGGTTTTAGTTTTTGCTTCATCAATCACAATCCTAAATTAGTACTCCCAACTAACATCTAGTTAACATCATTGATTGGACAAGCAGAAATATTGAGAGGAATGCTATACCTGGCTCAATCTGGGCTCCTCCACATGGGGCCTGGAAGGCCCAGGTTGGGCGTCAGAAGCCTCAGCCGGGGGGGAAGGAAGCGTGGAAGGAAGACTGGAGAGGGATGACCTGGGTTCAGTCTGGCCTGCCAGAAAATTTAGCCTGTCGTAGTACAACATCCTGGGGACATAGATGTCATCTGCTGCTCGGGATCTCTGTGAATCCAGGACTTTCTTGCGCTCCCTTAGATATGTGCTCCTCAGGCCACCAATTAATTTCTTTAACCACTTGAGCCCCGGACCATTATGCTGCCTAAGGACCAGAGGTCTTTTTCCAATTTGGCACTGCGTCGCTTTAACTGCTAATTGCGCAGTCATGCAATGCTGTACCCAAACGAAATTTGCGTCCTTTTCTTCCCACAAATAGAGCTTTCTTTTGATGGTATTTGATCACCTCTGCCGTTTTTTTTTTTTGCTCTATAAACGGAAAAAGACCGAAAATTTTGAAAAAAAATGATATTTTCTACTTTTTGTTATAAAAAAAATCCAATAAACTCAATTTTAGTCATACATTTAGGCCAAAATTTATTCGGCCACATGTCTTTGGTAAAAAAAAAGTTAATAAGCGTATATTTATTGGTTTGCGCAAAAGTTATAGCGTCTACAAACTAGGGTACATTTTCTGGAATTTACACAGCTTTTAGTTTATGACTGCCTATGTCATTTCATGAGGTGCTAAAATGGCAGGGCAGTACAAAACCCCCCCAAATGACCCCATTTTGGAAAGTAGACACCCCAAGGAAATTGCTGAGAGGCATGTAGAACCCATTGAATATTTATTTTTTTTGTCCCAAGTGATTGAATAATGACAAAAAAAAAAAAAAAAAAAAAATATTTACAAAAAGTTGTCACTAAATGATATATTGCTCACACAGGCCATGGGCCTATGTGGAATTGCACCCCAAAATACATTCAGCTGTTTCTCCTGAGTATGGGGATACCACATGTGTGGGACTTTTTGGGAGCCTAGCCGCATACGGGGCCCCGAAAACCAATCACCGCCTTCAGGATTTCTAAGGGCATAAATTTTTGATTTCATTCCTCACTACCTATCACAGTTTTGAAGGCCATAAAATGCCCAGATGGCACAAAACCCCCCCAAATGACCCCATTTTGGAAAGTAGACACTCCAAGCTATTTGCGGAGAGGCATGTTGAGTCCATGGAATACTTTCTTTTTTGACACAAGTTGCGGGAAAGTGACGATTTTTTTTTTTTTGCACAAAGTTGTCACTAAATGATATATTTCTCACACAGGCCATGGGCATATGTGGAATTGCACCCCAAAATACATTTAGCTGCTTCTCCTGAGTATGGGGATACCACATGTGTGGGACTTTTTGGGAGCCTAGCCGCATACGGGGCCCCGAAAACCAAGCACCGCCTTCAGGATTTCTAAGGGCATAATGTTGTGATTTGACTCCTCACTACCTATCACAGTTTTGAAGGCCATAAAATGCCAAGATGGCACAAAACCCCCCCAAATGACCCCATTTTGGAAAGTAGACACCCCAAACTATTTGCTGAGAGGCATGTTGAGTCCATGGAATATTTTATATTTTGACACAAGTTGCGGGAAAGTAACACATTTTTTTTTTTTTTGCACAAAGTTGTCACTAAATGATATATTGCTCAAACATGCCATGGGCATATGTGGAATTACACCCCAAAATACATTCTGCTGCTTCTCCTGAGTATGGGGATACCACATGTTTAGGACTTTTTGGGAGCCTAGCCGCGTACGGGGCCCCGAAAACCAATCACCGCCTTCAGGATTTCTAAGGGCATACATTTTTGATTTCATTCCTCACTACCTATCACAGTTTTGAAGGCCATAAAATGCCCAGATGGCACAAAACCCCCCCAAATGACCCCATTTTGGAAAGTAGATACTCCAAGCTATTTGCTAAGAGGCATGTTGAGTCCATGGAATACTTTCTTTTTTGACACAAGTTGCGGGAAAGTGACATTTTTTTTTTTTTTTGCACAAAGTTGTCACTAAATGATATATTTCTCACACAGGCCATGGGCATATGTGGAATTGCACCCCAAAATACATTCTGCTACTTCTCCTGAGTATGGGGATACCACATGTGTGGGACTTTTTGGGAGCTTAACCGCATACGGGGCCCCGAAAACCAAGCACCGCCTTCAGGATTTCCAAGGGCATAATGTTGTGATTTGACTCCTCACTACCTATCACAGTTTTGAAGGCCATAAAATGCCAAGATGGCACAAAACCCCCCCAAATGACCCCATTTTGGAAAGTAGACACCCCAAGCTATTTGCTGAGAGGCATGTTGAGTCCATGGAATATTTTATTTTTTGACACAAGTTGCGGGAAAGTGACAATTTTTTTTATTTTTTTTTGCACAAAGTTGTCACTAAATGATATATTGCTCAAACATGCCATGGGCATATGTGGAATTACACCCCAAAATATATTCTGCTGCTTCTCCTGAGTATGGGGATACCACATGTGTGGGACTTTTTGGGAGCCTAGCCGCATACGGGGCCCCGAAAACCAAGCACCGGCTTCAGGATTTCTAAGGGCGTTAAGTTGTGATTCCACTCCTCACTACCTATCACAGTTTTGAAGGCCATAAAATGCCAAGATGGCAAAAACCCCCCCCAAATGACCCCATTTTGGAAAGTAGACACCCCAAGCTATTTGCTGAGAGGCATGGTGAGTATTTTGCAGCTCTCATTTGTTTTTGAAAATGAAGAAAGACAAGAAAAATGTATTTTTTTTTTCTTTTTTCAATTTTCGAAAGTTTGTGACAAAAAGTGAGGTCTGCAAAATACTCACTATACCTCTCAGCAAATAGCTTGGGGTGTCTATTTTCCAAAATGGGGTCATTTGGGGGGGGGGTTGTGCCATCTGGGCATTCCATGGCCTCCGAAACTGTGCTAGGCAGTGAAGAGTGAAATCAAAAATTTACGCCCTTAGAAAGCCTGAAGGCGGGGCTTGGTTTTCGGGGTCCCGTGCGCGGCTAGGCTCCCAAAAAGTCCCACACATGTGGTATCCCCATACTCAGGAGAAGCAACAGAATGTATTTTGGGGTATAATTTCACATATTCCCATGGCATGTTTGAGCAATATATCATTTAGTGACATCTTTGTGCAAAAAAAAAAAAAAAAAAAAAAAGATTTGTCTCTTTCCCGCAACTTGTGTCACAATATAAAATATTCCATGGACTCGACATGCCTCTCAGCAAATAGCTTGGGGTGTCTACTTTCCAAAATGGGGTCATTTGGGGGGGGTTTGAACTGTCCTGGCATTTTATGCACAACATTTAGAAGCTTATGTCACACATCACCCACTCTTCTAACCACTTGAAGACAAAGCCCTTTCTGACACTTTTTGATTACATGAAAAAAATAATTTTTTTTTGCAAGAAAATTACTTTGAACCCCCAAACATTATATATTTTTTTTAAAGCAAATGCCCTACAGATTAAAATGGTGGGTGTTTCATATTTTTTTTTCACACAGTATTTGCGCAGCGATTTTTCAAACGCATTTTTGGGGGAAAAAACACACTTTTTAAAATTTTAATGCACTAAAACACACTATATTGCCCAAATGTTTGATGAAATAAAAAAGATGATCTTAGGCCGAGTACATGGATACCAAACATGACATGCTTTAAAATTGCGCACAAACGCGCAGCGGCGACAAAATAAATACATTTTTAAAAGCCTTTAAAAGCCTTTACAGGTTACCACTTTAGATTTACAGAGGAGGTCTACTGCTAAAATTACTGCCCTCGTTCTGTCCTTCGCGGTGATACCTCACATGCATGGTGCAATTGCTGTTTACATTTGACGCCAGACCGACGCTTGCGTTCGCCTTTGCGCGAGAGCAGGGGGGGACAGGGGTGCTTTTTTTTTTTTTTTTTTTTTTCTTTATTATTTTTTTGCTTTTTTATCTTATTTTTAAACTGTTCCTTTCATTTTTATTTTTTTTTAATTAATTTTATTGTTATCTCAGGGAATGTAAATATCCCCTATGATAGCAATAGGTAGTGACAGGTACTCTTTTATTAAAAAATTGGGCTCTATTAGACCCTAGATCTCTCCTCTGCCCTCAAAGCATCTGACCACACCAAGATCGGTGTGATAAAATGCTTTCCCAATTTCCCAATGGCGCTGTTTACATTCGGCGAAATCTAAGTCATGAAATGCTCGTAGCTTCCGGTTTCTTAGGCCATAGAGATGTTTGGAGCCATTCTGGTCTCTGATCAGCTCTATGGTCAGCTGGCTGAATCACCGGCTGCATTCTCAGGTTCCCTGTTGGGACAGGAAAGCCAGAGAAAAACATGGAAGACGGTGGGGGAGGGGGGGCATTCCCTCCCACTGCTTGCAAAAGCAGTCTAGAGGCTAATTAGCCGCTAGGATTGCTTTTACATGAAAGCCGACCGCTGGCTGAAAAGAATGATACCAAGATGATACCTAAACCTGCAGGCATCATTCTGGTATAACCACTCAAAGTCCAGCAACATACCAGTACGTTGCTGGTCCTTGTTAGGCATATATTGTAAACTTTTTTTTCATGCAGCCTGTGGGCTGAACGAAAAAAAGATATTGATCGGTGGGTATGCCCACCATTAGAATACCTCCCTTCATCCACCCACTTCTAATGATGGGCATACATGCACCATTTATATATGCCGAAGCATGGGGGCATCCTCCCGCAAAAGGCAGGAGCAAATCGCTCCTCCACCCACTACTGCCCCCACGCTTCGGCATATATGCTGAAGTATGTACCTGTGGTGGTGAAATCACCTCCGACAGCGTTGGAGTCACGGCTTTATATATCGTGGGAGCAAACGCTGTTGCTGTCAAGATAAATAAATCCGCGCTGCAACTGAATGGCGTACCTGCTAAGCAAATGATGGTTAACAATAAAACAAAGCAACATTACAGTATAACAGTAAGACTTACCATACCTGCAAAGCAAATACAAAAAAAAAAATAGTAAAAAATAAAACATTTAACGCAACCTGTGCCTAAAATATATATATGCCGAAGCATGGGGGCATCCTCCCGCAAAAGGCAGGAGCAAATCGCTCCTCCACCCACTTCTGCCCCCACGCTTCGGCATATATGCTGAAGTATGTAACTGTGGTGGTGAAATCACCTCCGACAGCGTTGGAGTCACGGCTTTATATATCGTGGGAGCAAACGCTGTTGCTGTCAAGATAAATAAATCCGCGCTGCAACTGAATGGCGTACCTGCTAAGCAAATGATGGTTAACAATAAAACAAAGCAACATTACAGTATAACAGTAAGACTTACCATACCTGCAAAGCAAATACAAAAAAAAAAATAGTAAAAAATAAAACATTTAACGCAACCTGTGCCTAAAATATATATATGCCGAAGCATGGGGGCATCCTCCCGCAAAAGGCAGGAGCAAATCGCTCCTCCACCCACTTCTGCCCCCACGCTTCGGCATATATGCTGAAGTATGTAACTGTGGTGGTGAAATCACCTCCGACAGCGTTGGAGTCACGGCTTTATATATCGTGGGAGCAAACGCTGTTGCTGTCAAGATAAATAAATCCGCGCTGCAACTGAATGGCGTACCTGAAAACAATAAAATGGTTACCAACAAAACACAGTAAACGGTAAAGTATGAAAAATCTGAAAAGGAAACATGGTAAAACATAATAACAATAAAACATTGCAGAATAGAATAGAGTAAAAAAGAGAAGAACAATAGAGAGAGAATAGAGAGAGAGAGAACAATAAAACAACAACTATTTTTGGTTTTTTTATTTTATATTTTTTTTTGTGTTTTTATTTTTTTTAATTTTTTTTTAATTTTTTTTTTTTTACACTTTTTTTTAGTAACTTTTAACTTTTGTAACTTTTGTTCCAGGTTTGGGTCTCTCAAAATGCAATGGCATCTTGGGAGACCCTGTGTTAGTGTGCCTAGTCTGTGCAGTGCTGAACCCTACGCTAATACTTAACTAATGTATGGTAGCGTTCAAAGCATTCACCCATGCAAAGACCAGGATTGCCAGGACGGGAGGGACAATAAGACCGGGTGTCACGCCTAAATCCGCGCTTGCTGCAGACACGACATCTTTTTTGGGGGGCTCGTTGGGTAGGGGTACTCGGGATGGCATAAGGAAAATGCCGCTCATGCAGCCGGCTTACTGCATTTGGTTGGGGAAGGTGAGGTAGAGCACCGTCTGGAAACAGAAGGGCTCTGACGATCTCTTCCTGGAATTTAAGGAAGGATCCAGTCTGTCCTGAAGCTCTGTATAGCACATGAGCATTCAGCAAAGCCAATTGAAATAAGTATACAGACACTTTTTTGTACCAGCGTCTGGCCTTACGGGCAACTAAGTACGGCGCCAACAACTGGTCGTTGAGGTCCACCCCTCCCATATTAAGGTTGTATTCGTGGACACAGAGGGGTTTCTCCACAACACCAGTCGCCGTAGAAATTTGGGTCGTCGTGTCTGCATGAAGGGAGGTGAGAACGAAAACATTCTTCTTATCCCTCCACTTCATAGCGAGCAAATTATTATACTTCAAGCAGGCTCTCTCCCCCAGCCTAAGACGGGAATCTACAAGCCGCTGGGGAAAGCCCCGGCGATTAGGTCGCACGGTGCCACATGCTCCAATCTGCTGATCAAACAAGTGACTAAAAAGTGGCACGCTCGTATAATAATTGTCCACGTACAAGTGGTACCCCTTTCCGAATAAGGGTGACACCAAGTCCCACACTATCTTGCCAGCGCTTCCTATGTAGTCAGGGCAGTTTGTCGGCTCTACGTGACTATCTTTTCCCTCGTAAACCATAAATCTACATGTATAGCCTGTGGCCCTGTCACAGAGCTTATACATCTTGACCCCGTATCTGGCACGCTTGCTGGGAAGGTACTGTTTGAAGGACAAGCGGCCAGAAAACTTAATCAGGGACTCATCAACGCAGACAACTTGATGGGGGGTAAACAAGTCTGCAAAACGTTGGTTGAAGTGGTTTACGAGGGGCCGAATTTTGTAGAGCCGATCGTATGCAGGGTCTCCACGAGGACGACAGAGTTCATTGTCGTTGAAGTGCATGAACCGCAAAATCTGCTCGTATCGTGCCCTGGCCATGGAAGCAGAGAACAAGGGTGAATGGTAAATTGGGTCAGTGGACCAATATGACCGCAACTTACTCTTTTTATTCAACCCCATGAGGAGGGAAAGGCCCAGAAAGGTCTTAAATTCGGAGACCGTAATTGGTCTCCAATCTCTGGCAAGGGTGGACTGGGGCATAGTGGCGATGTATTGACCAGCGTATAAATTGCTTTGGTCCACAATAGATCTATAGAGATCTTCGGTGAAAAACAGTGAATAAAAATCCAGTGGCATAAAGTCAACTGTTTCCACCTGAATTCCGGGTTGGCCAGTGAAAGGGGGAAGTACGGGTGCTGCAGAAGTGGAAGGTTCCCAATTCGGATTGGCCAATGCAGCAGGAAGGGCACTATGGGCACGACGGGCCTGTCTTTGTCTTCTTGGTGGCAGCGGGACACTACTAGTGCTTGCCACCTCGCCAGCTTGAACTGCACTTATGGGACTCGCCACGTCACCACGTGATACTGCAGTGCTGGATGTACGACCAGGGTGTACTAGGCCGCTGGTGCTTGCCAGTTCACCAGAAGGAGTAGCGGCGCTAGTACTGCTCTGCTCCATACGAGAGCCCTGCGGTTCTTGCACTTCAAGGACAGAAGAAGATTGGGGTCTGGTACGCCTGACCCTAGCAGGGACCACAACTCTGTCGTCAGAGCTATCTGTCATGGAGCCGCTGTCCTCTACAGGATCGTATTCTGAGCCTGAACTTGACAGATGAGTGACTTCCTCTTCACTATCTGTCATACTCAGAAACGTGTAGGCCTCTTCACTAGTGTACCTTCTATTTGCCATTTTGGGCTCTAAATTTAGGGGTACACTAGTGAGACTCACAGGCAAAAAAAGCTCCTGACTGTTGGCGACTGTATCAAAACGCTACCAAAAAACTGTTAGCGATCGCAGGGATCAGGCCTGACTCTGCGAACGCTGCAGTTATGTGTGCTTAGTGTTTTGTAAGTGTCAGTTATCGATCGATACTGCACTTGGGTGGGCTGGGCAGGGCTGGGCAGAGGAGCAAAACGCAGGTGCTAGCAGGTATCTGGGCTGATCCCGCTAACACTGCGTTTCAGGGAACCCTAAACTGCTGGGGAGTATAGATCTGATCGGATCAGATATCGATCCGTTCAGATACTATAGCACTAAGGGAGGTGTATGCTGCGTGCGTGGGTTTTAGCGGTACTAGCGCTAACCTGACGCTGCCTGGGGCGACGCAGACCTTATCAGATCCTAAAAACTTAACTTCTATCACCGCCGGGCAATTAGGGGGTTAAACCTTTATAGGGTAATAAACGGCGGGTGCCCTAAAACTATAATAAACTATAATAAACTGTAATAAACTGTAATAAACTACAGAAAACAAACTAGCTAACCAGCGTCACCCGTAACACTTATACGGTGATCGCTGGTGAAAGGGTTAACTAGGGGGCAATCAGGGGGTTAAAACCTTTAGCAGGTAGTATATGGGGGTCCCTGTCGCTATAAAACACTGACAGCGAACCTATATACTTACCTCCCTAACTAGCGTCACCTGTGTCACTAATACAGCGATCAGAAAAACGATCGCTTAGCGACACTGGTGACGGGGGGTAATCAAGGGGTTAACTTTTATTAGGGGGGGTTAGGGGGGTACCCTGGACCTAAGGGGGGGTACCCTAGACCTAAAGGGGGCTAACCTAACTGCCCTAAAACTTTTAACTGACACAAACTGACACCAATGCAAAAAAAAAAAATGCTATTGGTGTCAGAGTGACAGTGGGTACAGGGGGGTGATCAGGGGGTGATCGGGGGGTGATGGGGGGTGACAAGTGTGCCTGGCGTGTTCTACTGAATGTGTAGTGTTGTGCAGACTTACTTGGATGTCTTCTCTCCTCGGCGCGGCGACGAAAAGACCGGCTCAAGGAGAGATGACATCACTTCCTTTCCCTCTGTTTACATTACAGAGGGAACGGAAGCATTTCATTCGCCGGGAGCGATCGGGAGGGGGTGGCCAACAATGGATGGCCGCCCCCTCACCTCTCATTGCCCGGGAAGAAATGGCGACTGCCTCGGGCACCGGGGGGGGGACCGATCGGACCCCCCACCCGCGGAAGGCAAATCACGTACATGTACGTGATTTTGCCTGTCCGTGCCACCTTGCCGACGTACATCGGCGTGAGGCGGTCGTCAAGTGGTTAAATATGTGATGTCTGCCATGGGGATCACCTGCTTCACAATTTCACACAATTGCTCCAGTACTGCCTTCCTCTTTGCTTGGTTCTTGAAATGGGGGTGTTTAATCTCCCACAGACAGGGCAGCTCCCTTAACATATCTACGAATACTGACATGAAGTCATTGTCTTTCAGTAGCATATCCATGTTCACTGCAAGACACAACACAAGACAAAACCTAATGTTAGACAAAACTCTCCTAATCTTGTTACAATATAGGCTTCAATGTAGAAGCAGTATAGGCACAAGTCTGTCTCTTACCTTCGTTCTTACGATCGGCGCGTCCAATGCTCCTTCCTCTGCTCACAGATCGTACGTAATACGCACGCGTGTTACGCTTTATACACACTGCGCATGCGTGTAACTCCGCCCGCCCCTGACGTTCTTTCTAGTCTATTCCCCGCCCCTTTTCGTTCGGCGCAGTGGGGAAACAGCACATGGCGGAGTCACAGCAGGTGCGTGATAATTGCAGGAACGAGGAGGAGGAGGAGGAAAGCCCGGATCCGGACACGTCCCAATCCAGAAGGAGACGTTTTAAGGCCACAAATATGTCCTTTGGGGAGATGTTGGAGATGGTCGACATCATGAAGAAGTCCGACTATGACGGAAAGTATGGGCCTTACCCCAACCCCAATATCAGAAAGGCCAAGATCATGGCGAAAGTGATCAAAAGTCTGCAGAAGAATTTCGGGGTACGACGATCGAAAGATCGGCTCAGGAAGCGGTGGTTGGACCTGAAATTGAGAGAGCCAGAGCAGTACCGAAAGATCCGGAGAGTGCTGCAAAAAAGTAAGTAGTTGTGCTGTGTTCCTATTCTTTCTGTCTTTATTCCGTTCGTGCTGCTCCATATGCTTTTATTAATTGTAACGTTTAAAAGGGCAACTTTAATGTTCATGGGCCCATTATTCGTTCATATCAAACATTTTTCTTTCGGCCTCTAAAACACCATTGTTTAGGCCATATGCATTTTCCCACATTTTTTTTGGGCCTACTTGGATGCCAAATATTTGTTTGTGTAGATGGGTTTGTTACTATAATGAAATGCAAACTAGATTCTGTGTAAGGAGAGGACACTGAGCAGCTGTTTTCACATCTGGACACTGGAGCACTAGTGTGGGACCCCAGAACACCATTTTTATTAGGGGGCCACACAGGTGCTCCAGTGTATACTATAGGGGGGGCTACATCTGTGAAGCTTGTACCAAACAGGTAAAGTATTGCAGCTTGACAAAGGGCATTAAAAAAAATACATCTTGGAACTCTGCTAAAATAGACAATTGTACCCC
The DNA here is from genome assembly GCA_037952925.1 of Lithobates clamitans. NCBI lineage: Eukaryota > Metazoa > Chordata > Amphibia > Anura > Ranidae > Lithobates > Lithobates clamitans. Next base: position 8,659,611 of record JBBGZY010000911.1, on the reverse strand, counting down.
ACTTCCAAGCAATGTTTCCTATTTCTAGTTCTGCCATCAAATATCTGTGTGCTAATTATACCATTTTTGTTTTACATAGGGGAGAAAAGACTCGGACGACACCCCTCATCCGAGGAGATCACAGACCCCCCACCTCTGGAAGAAGGGGAACTAACACCAACCCAAGAAGAGCAGGAGGAAGAAGAAGATGTGGTGGAGATTGGCACCACAACAGGTGAGTGTCTGCGACCACAGGCTCAAGTAAAAGAGATGGATGGGCGCAGATTTTTGATACCTGTTTTTGTTTTGTTTCTCTCTTTTTAGGTGATCGTGATGTGAGGGATCCAGAACGTTTCACATCAGAAAGTGCCCAGATCCTGATCGGGGAGATCATGGGGTGTAATGTAGAACTGCAAAACATACAGCAAAAAATCAATGATGTGATTAAAAAAAATAATAACATCATTGATGTTTTGGGGCGAATGTAAAACCCCACAAAATCACTTTTTGGATTGTGGTCCAATCTTTTAAAACTTTTTGCAATGTTTTGAAATGCCAAATTTGGAGGATGCACACAGTGTGTCAACATGTGCTATCTGCCATCACGGGAGATCAATGGACGCGTTTTGGGGGTGCAACCCCTTCCTCAATTATAAAGTAGCGTTGAGGAAGGGCTTGCTCCCCCAAAACACGTCCCTTGATCCCCCCTGATGGCAGATAGCACATGTTGACATTCGTAAATTGGTGTGCATCTTCCAAATTTGGCTTTTCCAGGGGTGATTTCCCCCCATCTGAACTCTATATCAAACCCAGTTCCTAAATACTGATGTCTGATATAGCCTTCAGGTTTTACCTAATGTGAACTTTGTAAGTTCAAGTTTTTTGTCTTTCTTGTTGGTTTTACACAGGCCTGTTTTATCTGAAATGGACATTTCGATTTTTGATAATGCTACTGCAAAAATTGTTATACAACAAACATGTTGGTTTGTTTTAAAAACCTTTGGTAAATGCACATGTGATTGTGCAGGTATAAAAAAGTTGCTTACACAAGAATGTGTGGATTATTGTCTCAACACTACAATACAACACTTTTGGGGTGATGTAATTGCTGTTTTCAGCAAAAATAGGGGTTATTTCCTAAGGGCAAATCCTCTTTGCACTACAAGTGCAGTTTCAGTGCAGTTGCAAGTGCACTTGTAGTGAAATGTGTTTTTGCATTTAGGAAATAACAGCCAACAGTGCTTTGTATAAGGTTACACAATCACGACATTTTCTGGACTCAACACATTTCTGTCAGGGTCAGCTAAAACAAACACAAGCAGTTAATGTCCACCAAGAATTTCTTTATTTTTTTTATTATTATAAAAAGGCTTCACAGATTGTCTGGCATATTGATAGCCCCCCTACCCGCAAAGAACTCCAGGTAGCGTAACCGGACATCACGGGCACTCAGGGAGGGCAAGCCAGGACGTCCACTTTCAAGCGCCGTCAGTGTGGTTTGATGTAGGATTCCGGCCTCAGGCCCAACTGAGCCAGCATAGTTGGCCGAATGTTTCCTTAAAAAGTTATGGAGAACACAGCACGCCAGCATAATATGGTTCAGTTTATACTCCGCCATATGGATGGGTGTCAGAAATAGTCGGAACCGGCTGGCCAGGATTCCAAATGTGTTCTCCACCACTCTTGGGGCTCTGGCCAGCCGGTAATTAAAAACCCTCTGTTCCGGGTGAGGGTCCTCATTGGGAATGGCCGCATCAGGTGGTCCCCCAGCGCAAACACTTCATCAGCAACGAACACAAATGGGAGTCCTTCCACATTGTCCTCTGGAGCTGGCAAGTCCAAGCTGCCATTCTGGAGACGCCTGTAGAACTCCGTCTGGGCGATGACTCCACCATCAGACATCCGGCCATTCTTCCCCACGTCCACATACAAGAAGTCGTAATTAGCCGACACCACCGCCAACATCACTATACTATTAAACCCCTTGTAATTATAATAGTACGACCCCGAGTTGGGTGGTGGGACGATGTGGATGTGTTTCCCATCAATTGCCCCTCCGCAGTTAGGAAAGTCCCACCGCTCGGCAAAGTGGGAGGCCACAGTCTGCGATTCCTGTGGCGTGGAAGGAAACTGTTGAGGAAAAAACAATAAACATTACTGTTTTTACTCTGAAACATGGCAAGCAGATTATACACAAACATTATGGGGCAACCTCCAGATAGCATTTACTAAGGGGAATTTAACAAGGCCAAAGTATAAGGTACACCTATCATATTCCCCCTCCCCCCTCTCATGGGCCATTTCTAACATTATAGGGTGTGTGTGGAAATCTTGGACAGGTAACCCTCTTCACTTCATTGAGAGATGAATGCCTAAATAATGGGTATTACTTTGAACAAACCCTCCTTAGTTACACTATTGGCAGCCCACTGGACAGGTAAGAAGTGTCATAATACAAAGATATAAATACACATTGTACACATTTGAGGACATTTGGACATTCTGCTATTACCTATCAAGATAATAATAGGATACAAAAACTTTAAACAGTACCATTGGAAAGTATACAGGCAGGCCCTTGCACTACATGCTTTGGGGAATTCATCCATAAATCTGAGCACTAAAGAGGTGGGTATAGTGTGTATGGGTTTGGCAAAGTCAACAGATAGATAATTGAGGATAGAGAATTGGGATCAGCTGACTTAGCAGTTGGGGGAGGGAGGGTTACTAAAAATTATTTGGGGACACCACAAAAAAAAAAACCTCTGGCACTCTGCCTGAATTTAAATCAAAAATAACATTTCCAAACATTTTAGGGGGTGTTTGGGGTAAAGCACTACTATGGAGCTGATAAAATACATTGTTAAGTGACTACATGAGGTGAATATAGGGCCAGGAGACACCATGCTGGGGAGGTTAGTGAAGGGCAAATATGTATGAAGGACATAAAATAATAATTACATAAAAATCCAGCATGCATGAGAACAAAGGGGACATTCACAGCATATTACAATCATGGTAATTAGGGAATGAGGAAAGAAATACAATATATTAGCAAACATTCAATACAATAAAATGTGATATTAAAGGATAAAAATCTTACCTTCATATACTCCTTCTGCAGGACCTGGATGATGGCAGAACAGGTCTCTGGGATAATGATCCCCAGGGCCTGGGGGGAGATGCCTGTCAAGAACTTCAAGTCCTGCAGGCTTCTCCCTGTGGCCAAATACCGCAGGGTAGCGACCAACCTCTGCTCCGAAGTGATGGCTTGCCTCATGCAGGTATCCTGCCTTCTGATATAGGGGGTCAGCGAAGCCAACAAACGGTGAAACACGGGGTCCGTCATCCGGAGAAAGTTCCTGAAATCATCAGGATTATTCTCACGGATCAAAGGCATATGAGAGAACTGGTCACGCTGAAGCAACCAATTCTTGGTCCATGAACTCCTCCCCACCCTGTTCATGGACTGGACTTGTGTCAAGGTCAGGACCCCAACACCAAGCCCCTGCACAGCACGAACTCTACGAGGAGTATGCATACGAAACATGGCTAGAAAACGGTCAGCTGCTCAGAACGAAGTAACAGAACGCACTGAAGAACAGCAAGGCCTGTGAAGAGCGACCTGAAAAACAGTAACAAACGAACAAGAATACAATGACTAAGTCACGCAGAACTTGCTTGCACTCACTGAAGAGCAGATACAAACCCACAAGCACAAACTGAGCGGCAGAAAACGATCTGAAAGCCATGAGTCTGAAAAAGCGCCAATCGTCTCTCACCAAACTTTTACTAACACGAGATTAGCAAAAGGAGCCCAAAGGGTGCCGCGATTGTTTCTGAACCGGCCTTTTCTAGTCTCGTTGTACGTGGTGTACGTGACCGCGTGGTTGGCGATCGAAAATTCCGACAACTTTGTGCGACCGTGTGTAGACAAAATAAGTTTGAGCCAACATCCGTCGAAAAAAATCCTAGGATTTTGTTGTCGGAATGTCCGATCAAAGTCCAACCGTGTGTACGCCCTATAAGACGTTCATGTGTGTGTAAAGGCAGGTGTCCCAATACTTTTGGCTAGATAGTGCATCTGGCAAGATTTACAATGGTGGTGGAACCCTCCTACACATAAATACTACATTTAGACATAGTTTTAGGACCTGGAAGATGAGACAACTTCTCTACATGAAGCGGTATGTTTGGGATTCGAGCCAAGGCGCTCAGGGATGCTAAGCATAAGTTCTAACCTCTAAGCCACAGAGCTGCCATATGTGAAAACCTCCTACACATAAATACTGTATTTCTTTGGATATACAGGTGATGGAATTACATTACTCAAGAGTTATTCTTCTTGATTTATTCTGTGATATTTGCTGGTTCTTTGTGGGTGAGTGTAGAATAGTGATATTACCCTAAAATTTTGGGGAATTACATTTTGATTTCTGATGTCGGTACACATATCACATTTTTTTAGACTCAAATTATGATTATTTGGAAATAATAAAAAGCACAAAAAATTGTGACTCATTTTAAATTTGCATCAGCAATGGTATTGTCTGTGGATTGTAAAGACACCTGTGTCAGTTTGGGTAAAGATTGTTATGAGATGGAGTGAAAGTGAAAGTGACAGAGAAAAATATATTTTACCAAAACATCAAAACATTCCACATTCTAGCATTCTTAAAAACAAAATAGATTAAGTAGAAGCAACAATGTTACAAAGGAAAATTTATTTTAGAGAAAGATACAGTGGGGACGGAAAGTATTCAGACCCCTTTAAATTTTTCACACTTTGTTATATTGCAGCCATTTGCTAAAATCATTTAAGTTCATTTTTTCCTCATTAATGTACACACAGCACCCCATATTGACAGAAAAACACAGAATTGTTGACATTTTTGCAGATTTATTAGAAAAGAAAAACTGAAATATCACATGGTCCTAAGTATTCAGACCCTTTGCTGTGACACTCATATTTAACTCAGGTGCTGTCCATTTCTTCTGATCATCTTTGAGATGGTTCTACACCTTCATTTGAGTCCAGCTGTGTTTAATTATACTGATTGGACTTGATTAGGAAAGCCACACACCTGTCTATATAAGACCTTACAGCTCACAGTACATGTCAGAGCAAATGAGAATCATGAGGTCAAAAGGAACTGCCTGAAGAGCTCAGAGACAGAACTGTGGCAAGCCACAGATCTGGCCAAGGTTACAAAAAAATTTCTGCTGCACTTAAGGTTCCTAAGAGCACAGTGGCCTCCATAATCCTTAAATGGAAGACGTTTGGGACGACCAGAACCCTTCCTAGAGCTGGCCTTTCGGCCAAACTGAGCTATCGGGGGAGAAGAGCCTTGGTGGGAGAGGTAAAGAAGAACCCAAAGATCACTGTGGCTGAGCTCCAGAGATGCAGTCGGGAGATGGGAGAAAGTTGTAGAAAGTCAACCATCACTGCAGCCCTCCACCAGTCGGGGCTTTATAGCAGAGTAGCCCGATGGAAGCCTCTCCTCAGTGCAAGACACATGAAAGCCCACATGGAGATTGCTAAAAAACACAAACAGAAATAAGATTCTTTGGTCTGATGAGACCCAGATAGAACTTTTTGGCCTTAATTCTAAGCAGTATGTGTGGAGAAAACCAGGCACTGCTCATCACCTGTCCAATACAGTCCCAAAAGTGAAGCATGGTGGTGGCAGCATCATGCTGTGGGGGTGTTTTTCAGCTGCAGGGACAGGACGACTGGTTGCAATTGAGGGAAAGATGAATGCGGCCAAGTACAGGGATATCCTGGACGAAAACCTTCTCCAGAGTGCTTAGGACTTCAGACTGGGCCAAAGGTTTACCTTCCAGCAAGACAATGACTCTAAGCACACAGCTAAAATAACGGAGTGGCTTCACAACAACTCCGTGACTGTTCTTGAATGGGCCAGCCAGAGCCCTGACTTAAACCCAATTGAGCATCTCTGGAGAGACCTAAAAATGGCTGTCCACCAACGTTTACCATCCAACCTGACAGAACTGGAGAGGATCTGCAAGGAGGAATGGCAGAGGATCCCCAAATCCAGGTGTGAAAAACTTGTTGCATCTTTCCCAAAAAGACTCATGGCTGTATTAGATCAAAAGGGTGCGTCTACTAAATACTGAGCAAAGGGTCTGAATACTTAGGACCATGTGATATTTCAGTTTTTCTTTTTTAATAAACCGGCAAAAATGTCAACAATTCTGTGTTTTTCTGTCAATATGGGGTGCTGTGTGTACATTAATGAGGAAAAAAATGAACTTAAATGATTTTAGCTAATGGCTGCAATATAACAAAGAGTGAAAAATTTAAGGGGGTCTGAATACTTTTCGTCCCCACTGTACATTTCATCTCAACATTAAAAGGATTTATTTGGGAAAGTTACAATTGTACTATTAGAATCAATGGCTAAAACTTGCATTTGACTATAATAGCGCCGATTTTCACTCCCAAAAAATGCTCTTTAACACAGCGCTCATTCTGGTATTTACTATAGCGCCCTGTAAAAAAGACACTGGAGCTAAAATGAGAGCTATTTGCAGGTCTGAGCATGCTCTGTTGTGTTGGCACCTAGTTGTACAAAAACGGGGAATTTATCTCTTCTCAGACTTTTAAAGATATTTCAGTGTAGAAATCACTTTTTCACAGTTTAAAAGCAGATTATCTTTAAATAATATACCACACATTTCAGTACTATTTAGGCAATTATATCATGCTCTAAACATTATTTCCATGTGCACTACTCCAGGTTTTAGCAGAGTAAGGTTTTGGGTGCTATTTGGTTTCAGGGAACTATAGTAAATTCAATTTTGGGAGTATTTTTTTTACCAGCGCTATAGTGAATACCGCTAATTAGCGTGATTGGAGCAAATTTTTTATAGCGCTGCAGTGCTATAGTAAATGACCCCCTGTACCTTTCAATGTAGTACTCAAACAAGAGTAATATGCATTTCTGCCATGAGGGGGCACTGCAGGAGAGAAGCTCTAGTTTAATTTGCTTGTGGGTTCCATCTTGTACCTCCTACAGTTCTACAGTTGGGTGATTGTTGGAATACAGTAGATGATAGTTTCTGTCCTCAAAGGGCTTAATTGACAGGTAAGAGGGTAAATTTTGAGGGAACGACGTGCTGACGTCACCACCACTCTTGTGTCCAGAGGGATGGGTTGTATTTGGTTGTGTACGGCAGACACACCAAGTTTTAGGCGTTTATTTTTATTTTTATGCCATGAGTTTATGGATTTTACACAATAAAACCTCCTAAAGGATCTTATACTATGTGGAGCCTCTTGGTCTCTTTCTTGGTACCAAACTTCATTCCTAACTGACGGGTGACACTGGAAGTGTGGAGCAGCGCTGAGATGTGGGGAAAGGCCCCGGATGGGTGTTAAGCCATGTGCTGATATTGACCCCCTATAACAAGGGGTCATCAGAAGCTGGTAAGCAGTCTCTACAGCTGGTGGTGGATTCACAGTGTGTTTGGTGACTAAGGATGGAACATGTCACCATAAGACCCCTTTCACACCGAGCCACCTATGGCGTCAGCGGTAAAGCGGCGCTATTTGTAGCGCTGCTTTACCGTCATTTTAGCGGCACTAGCGGGGCTGTTTTAACCTGGCCGAAAAGGGGTTAAATCCGCCCGGAGCGGCGTTTTGCCGGTGGTATCGCTGCGCTGCTCCATTGATTTCAATGGGGAGCAGCGGTGGAGGAGCAGTGAGTTCACCTCTCCTTCACCGCTCCAAAGAAGCTGCTGGCAGGACTTTTTGTGTTGTCCTTTCACACTGGAGTGAATGGAGCCTCTTTTTTCAGGCGCTATGCAGGCGCTATTTTTAGCGCTGTAGCGCCTTAAGACTGCCCGCAGTGCGAAAGGGTTCTTAAGATCGTTTACTTTACTTATCACTATTGTGGACAATCTTTGCATCCTCTCAGATCACCAAGATCGTTTAACTTTACACATCACTATTGTGAACAATTTTTGTATTTTGCACCCCTCTTAGATCATTAATATTATTGACTAAGAGTGTCTCTCAACTTATTATACCTCATGCGGATATTAAGGTTGTTTGCACATTTATTCATTCACTTATTGATTCATGATTTGTCATTTATTAAGCGTGATTTTTGCCATTTTCCAAAAGGGTAAATTTGTCTGACAAATTAGTTTATCTTATTTAACCTTTAAATTATTCCTATTGCTGTTCTCCGCCATCACAGCCTAATGTTTCTCTATAGTCTGGTCAGTAAATAGTTTTTTCTTTACCTCCTCTCAAATGCTGGGACCAACATCTAGAGTTTGGAAACATTTCCACAGTGCAATTTCTGCTGAGAGCAAAACTGCTATTTGACAATAGTGTGAGAAGAAATATTCTTTTCCTAATGTTACAAGGATGGCAAAACACATCCTTGCATGCCAGAGGTGCCCTAAAGACATTAACAAATACTTTATGGCATAACACAAAAGGAGGAGAGTGCAAAGCCGCCCTAGTGTAACTCGGCTTTATTCAAATTACACTAGAAACACTTCAATAGTCAAACTCACATTTGGTTAGAAGAGGGATTTAGCACATGAATTTCTCACTATAGCTACTTTCCTGCACCACCTTTTTGAGATCCTGACAGGGTAAGGGAGCCGCGGGAGCTCAGACAGGCTGCCTGGATCCTGATAACACCTCCGAGACTGTTGGAAACCACTTGCAGTAGTCTCATGGTGCAGCCAGTCTGAGCTCCTGTGGATCCCCTCCCCTGCCAGGATCTCAAGGAGGTGGTGTAGGAGAGTGACTACAGTGAGAAATTCATGTGCTGAATCCCTCTTCTAACCAAATGTAGGTTTGACTATTGAAGTGTTTTAACTGTAATTTAAAAAAAGCTGAGTTAAAGTAGGGCAGCTTTGCGCTCTCTTCCTATTGCATTTTTGTCTAGATGTGTTCCTGCCACCCAGAGGACATATAGAGAGCAGCAGTACTATTTTTGGCTTGTTCTTGTAAAGACTTGTTATCCACAGCCAGCTGGAGGATTTTGACAACTGCTGATTAGTGCACCTGATAGTTTTTATTTGTTGTTGTGCCACAAATACTTTATGGAATTAAATGATGAGGACCGTAATGAAAGTGTGAGCAGCCTCCCCGCTGGGGAAGTGTTTCTTCCCCAGTGGGATTTTCAAGTTACATATACATAGTAGGTGAGGTCGAAAAAAGACACAAGTCCATCAAGTCCAACCTAGGTGTGTAATTATATGTCAGTATTACATTGTACATCCCTGTATGTTACATTCGTTCAGGTGCTTATCTAATCGTTTTTTGAAACTATCGATGCTCCCCGCTAAGACCACCGACTGTGGAAGGGAATTCCACATCTTTGCTGCTCTTACAGTAGCGAACCCTCTACGTAGTTTAAGATTAAACCTCTTTTCTTCTAATTTTAATGAGTGGCCACGAGTTTTGTTAAACTCCCTTCTGCTTAAAAGTTTTATCCCTATTGTGGGGTCACCAGCATGGTATTTGTAAATTGAAATCATATCCCCTCTCAAGCGCCTCTTCTCCAGAGAGAATAAGTTCAGTGCTTGCAACCTTTCCTCATAAATAATATCCTCCAGACCCTTTATTAGCTTTGTTGCCCTTCTTTGTACTCGCTCCATTTCCAGTACATCCTTCCTGAGGACTGGTGCCCAGAACTGGACAGCATACTCCAGGTGCGGCCGAACCAATGTCTTGTAGAGCAGGAGAATTATAGTTTTACCTCTGGAATTAATCCCCTTTTTAATGCATGCCGATATTCTGTTTGCTTTGTTAGCAGCAGCTTGGCATTGTATGCCATTGCTGAGCCTATCATCTATTAGGACCCCCAGGTCCTTTTCCATCCTAGATTCCCCCAGAGGTTCTCCCCCCAGTGTATAGATTGCTGTAACGACACCCCGAGTACGAAAGGGGTTAAAGTCGTTTAGGACATTCCCTTCCCGAACACCAAGGCAGCTACCGAACACTCCGATCAGCCGAACAAGAAACCCATACGAATAATTCTCCCCACAAATACGAGACAAAGCTCTGTCTTGAGGGTCAACCAGGAATCAACTCCTCTATTTTCACAAATGGACACCACAGATAAAATAACTCAGAGACTCTTTCTCCCCACCCTTGGAAAACTGGGCGGGCCAAACCGTCCAATGACAATGGACACACAGGTCAGGTGTGTCCAACGTCTCATCAGCCTTATCAGCAAGGAGAGCTGCTGGAGGAATCCCCCCTCCCTCCATAGAAATACACATCCTGTGATCCAAGGCAGACAAACACAATAGAACAGTGGAATACAGCCCCACCCCCATCTAGCACAGAAAACAGTACACAACAGCATGCGACAACACACAATATATACACCACATTGTGAAGCAGTCACTATTTATAATATGGCACATACAGGGTTCCCAGAGTTTTGTGTTTTGGGGGGACATGGACTTGAATCCAAGGTAACATTAGTTCAGGGTCCACAGGCATACACCTCACAAAGAGTATTGTTGCCTTAAAATCCAGGGCCCATAGTCGAAAGGCAAGAGGCCTGCATTCAGTTCTCTCCAAAAGTCTCTGTCCCGGCTAGGTCTGTCACATTTCTCCCCTTTCGGCAGGAGACTAACACAGGAGGAGACCCCAGATGGGTTGACACTGAAGTTAGTCAGTAGTTCCAGCCCCCCAATGCCGGTATCCACACAGTACCCCAAATAAAATTGTCCCAAACATAGCATTACTCACCCAGCCAACCTCTGCCTCTCTCAGAGAACATGCCCACCGCTGGGGAGAGGCCTGGACTGGCCCTTCTCCCTGAAGTGCTTTCAGCTGCTGGAGAGAAGACAGGGTGACTGGGCTCACTTCGTCATGCTGTTGGGGATCTGGGCCGACCGCCCCCGCATTCCTGGGGTATACAAGTGGAGACTGAAGTCCCATCCACTTTTGGTAGGTGAAAATCCCCCAGTGCTTGCAAAGCATGGCTGCCATCCTCCTGTCCCAGTGCTGCACCAATTTTTGGGGTTGTGTCAGTGAAGACCGAAGTCCATCCACTACCACAAGAACTCCCTCTTCTGTTAGGTGAGGGCAGAGGCTTGCAGCTCTCTGATCTGTTGCCAGCTCTTCTGCTGGGTTGGTTGCATCATTCTGGGGTGCCATCTGCTGCTGGAAAGGGATCATCTCCTTCTCACCCTGGGCCTTCGGAACCGCTGCAGGTGTAGGGCAGAGGTCTTGGACCCTCTGTCCAATGGCCAGTGCTTCAGCTGGGGAAGTTCCTTGTAACTCCACAGATACTGCTGTTGGTGCTGGGCAGAGCACAGTGAAGTTTGGCCCTAATACCAGCTCTTCTGCTGGAGGCTCATCAGGTTGTTCTTCCTCAGCAGAAAAGTCTATGAAATCCCCTGTCTCTGCAACTGGTGCAAGGATGCCAACCGCCAGTAAATTTACTGACAGTTTGTAAAAATCAGTGATTTTTTTACAACTGCCAGTAAATATCAGGGGCTGATCATTTCATGCTGTGTTGACTTTTTAAGTGTTAATCAAGGAAATTACTTTGTTATAGGTATTGTCAGTGTTTCCATACCATGTTCATATTGTTCAAATATTCATTGTGTTAGTTTTCAAAAGGAGTTCAATAGGAGTTCTGTAATTTCTCAGGTTGCCAGTAAAAAAATGCGCTCCGCCAGTAAATTTTCCATGTTTTGCCAGTAAAAAAATGCTGCGGGAGGTTGGCAACCCTGAACTGGTGTCTGGGGATAGAAGTTCACAATCTCATGTCCGTGGAACCCAGAAGATGCTATCAGTGCTGGGCAGAGGTTAGCAGAACTCTGCCCTGTTGTCAGCACTTCAGTTTTGGGGATGGCAATCTCCAGATTTTGCACTGTCGATTCTTCAGCCAGGATTTCAGAGTAGTCAATAGGGATGAGCTTCGTGTTCGAGTCGAACCCATGTTCGACTCGAACATCGTGTGTTCGGTCGTTCGCCGAATTACGAACTATATGGTCTGTTCACGCCAAATTCGAGTGGCGCGTCATGGCCCATAATTCACTGCGGCATCGCAGTGCATTGCTGGCTGATGATTGGCCAAGCATGCACTATGACCCGCATGCTTGGCCAATCACAGCGCTGTGTGCACAGAGAGCCATAATTGGCCAAAGCCAAGGAGGCTTTGGCCAATTATGGCTCAGGGGGTTTAGTACACACCCCACACTATATAAGGCCGCCTGCACGACGGCAATGTGTAGCGTGTTCCGGCGTTGAGACAGAGATAGAGAGAGAGAGAGAGACACACAGTGTCATTTGATTTAACATATATATATATATATATATATATATATATATATATACATCCCAGGTGTTATATATATATATATATATATATATATATATATATATATACACTGTATTCAGTTGACAGGCAGGAAGGTGTTTTTACAGTATTTCCAGTTACTGTACTGTGTATTCTGCACAGTCTCACCTACAGTATAGCTACCTGCAGCCAGGTGCTTGTGTAGGCTCTTGATGTATTTCCAGTTACTGTACTGTGTACCCTGCACAGTTGCACCTGAAGACAAGTGCAGGTGTTATCATACTAATAATACTACAGGCAGGCAGTTGATTCTGCTAGCTGCAGTATAATCGGTATATACAGTTGCAATAAAAAGTATGTGAACCCTTTTGGAATGATATGGATTTCTGCACAAATTCTTCATAAAATGTGATCTGATCTTCATCTAAGCCACAACAATAGACAATCACAGTCTGCTTAAACTAATAACACACAAAGAATTAAATGTTACCATGTTTTTATTGAACACACCATGTAAACATTCTCAGTGCAGGTGGAAAAAGTATGTGAACCCTTAGATTAATGAGATCTCCAAGAACTAATTGGAGTGAGGTGTCAGCCAACTGGAGTCCAATCAATGAGATGAGAATGGAGGTGTTGGTTACAGCTGCCCTGCCCTATAAAAAACACACACCAGTTCTGGGTTTGCTTTTCACAAGAAGCATTGCCTGATGTGAATGATGCCTCGCACAAAAGAGCTCTCAGAAGACCTACAATTAAGAATTGTTGACTTGCATAAAGCTGGAAAAGGTTATAAAAGTATCTCCAAAAGCCTTGCTGTTCATCAGTCTACGGTAAGACAAATTGTCTATAAATGGAGAAAGTTCAGCACTGCTGCTACTCTCCCTAGGAGTGGGCATCCTGTAAAGATGACTGCAAGAGCACAGCGCAGACTGCTCAATGAGGTGAAGAAGAATCCTTGAGTGTCAGCTAAAGACTTACAAAAGTCTTTGGCATATGCTAACATCCCTGTTAGCGAATCTATGATACATAAAACACTAAACAAGAATGGATTTCATGGGAGGATACCACAGAGGAAGCCACTGCTGTCCAAAAAAAAACATTGCTGCACATTTACAGTTTGCACAAGAGCACCTGGATGTTCCACAGCAGTACTGGCAAAATATTCTGTGGACAGATGAAACCAAAGTTGAGTTGTTTGGAAGAAACACACAACACTATGTGTGGAGAAAAAGAGGCACAGCACGCCAACATCAAAACCTCATCCCGACTGTGAAGTATGGTGGTGGGGGCATCATGGTTTGGGGCTGCTTTGCTGCATCAGGGCCTGGACGGATTGCTATCATTGAAGGAAAAATGAATTCCCAAGTTTATCAAGACATTTTGCAGGAAAACTTAAGGCCATCTGTCCACCAGCTGAAGCTCAACAGAAGATAAGTGTTGCAACAGGACAACGACCCAAAGCATAGAAGTAAATCAACAACAGAATGGCTTAAACAGAAGAGAATATGCCTGAGTCCTGATCTCAATCCGATTGAGATGCTGTGGAATGACCTCAAGAAAGCGATTCACACCAGACATCCCAAGAATATTGCTGAACTGAAACAGTTCTGTAAAGAGGAATGGTCAAGAATTACTCCTGACCATTGTGCACGTCTGATCTGCAACTACAGGAAATGTTTGGTTGAAGTTATTGCTGCCAAAGGAGGTTCAACCAGTTATTAAATCCAAGGGTTCACATACTTTTTCCACCTGCACCGTGAATGTTTACATGGTGCGTTCAATAAAAACATGGTAACATTTAATTCTTTGTGTGTTATTAGTTTAAGCAGACTGTGATTGTCTATTGTTGTGACTGAAGATGAATGAAGATCCGATCACCTTTTTTGACCAATTTGTGCAGAAATCCAAATCATTCCAAAAGGGTTCACATACTTTTTATTGCAACTGTGTAGATATATATATATACACACACACATACATCCCAGTTTTGTGCAGCTCACTGCAGGCCAATAGTATGTCTGGAAGGCAAACAAGGAGAGGCAGACAGTCACAAGCCAATAAAAGAGGGCAAGCAGGCTCTGTGTCTAGAAGCAACAGTGCTTTTTGTGGACACGGTGCATCCTCATCAGCACATGGCCGTGGGACACGCTTGGACTTTTTTTCGGCAGCTGGCCATGTTGAGCCACAACATGCGGAAGACTTGGTCGAGTGGATGACCAAGCCGTCCTCAACCTCCTCATCCTCTCTCACCTAGGCTCAGGGTACTTTGTCTGGCAAAGCAGCTTCCAACGAGGCCTCTTCCCTCGGCTCAATGGCATCAGTGACTCCTTCCCTAGCCCCACCATGTCCTCCTAAGGAGTCCCTCAAACTGTTTGACCACAGTGTTGGGTACATGCTCCAGGAGGATGCCCAGCGTTTTGAAGGCTCTGATGATGGTACTGAGCTAGATTAAGGCAGTAACGTGAGCCGGGACAGAGGGGGTGCCCAAGAAGGACAGCAATCTGGCAGTCATGTTTCCCCCCCTGCAGCATACTGCCAGGTTTGCTCCAGTGATGAGGAGGGAGGGGATGATGAGGTCACTGACTCAACGTGGGTGCCTGATAGGAGAGAGGAGGAGGAGGAGGCACATCACCAACGAGGCAGGATGCCCTCCAGGGGCCAGCCTAAGGGCAGCACACTGACTGCATCACACTGCAGAGCTCCACATGTGTAGGGCGCTGCTGTCTCTGCGTGTTATTCCAAAAATGCTTTGGTGTGGGCCTTTTTTGAGACGAGTGCATCAGATCGCACCGCTGCTATTTGCAACATATGTCTCAAGCGTATCTCGCGTGGCCAAAACATCTCCCGCTTGGGCACCACATGCTTGACCAGACATATGTTGACCTGCCATGAAGTTTGTTGGCAAGGGTACCTAAAAGACCTACACCAAAGAACAAAGAGGACCTCTCCTTGCTCCTCATCAGCTGGGATCTCCAACCCCACTATACCTTCAGTCCTCTCTGAGACCTGCACTGAGAGGAATGAAGGTGTAGAATTAGGTGTGTCACAGCCAAGTACTTGCGGGCAATCTGCTATTGGTACACCAACGTCAGATTGTACCAGGCAAATTTCCCTGCCCCAGCTGCTGCACCGCAGAAGGAAGTTTGCTCCCAGCCATCCACATGCCCAGCGGTTGAATGTTAGCACTTCAACTGCTACCTGTTCAGTTGGTAGACTTTGCCCCCTTCTGTGAGTTTGTGGAATGTGCAGTTCCTCAGTGGCAGGTTCCCAAACACCACTTTTTCTCATGGGAGGCGATTCTGGCTCTCTACCGGCATGTGGAAGGCAATGTCTTGGCCTCGCTGGACAGGGCGCTCAGCTGTAAGGTGCATATTACTGCTGACTCATGGTCCAGCATTCATGGACAGGGACGTTACCTAAGTTTCACGGCGCATTGGGTCACTCTGCTGGCAGCTGGGAAGGATGCAGGACAAGGTGCAGTAGTTGTTCCGCAACCACGCCTCCAAAATGCCACTACTGGTGATTCTGACACACCTCTCTCCTCCACTCCCTCCTCTTCTTCTTCCTCCATGGCCTCTTCCTGTGCTTTGTCCTCGGAACCAGCAGTGCTCCGTAGGCGTTCAAGGGGCTATGCAAGTACGCAGGCCAAAAGAATCTATGCGGTGCTTGAGCTGGTGTGCTTGGGGGACAGGAGCCACACTGGGGCAGAGATTCTGTCAGCTCTGCAGGGGCAGGTTCAGAGGTGGTTGACGCCAAGCCAACTTAAGGCAGGTATGGTGGTTTGTGACAATGGCACCAACCTCCTTTCCGCCCTCCGACAGGGACAACTAACACATGTGCCCAGTTTGGCTCACGTCCTTAACTTGGTGGTGCAGCAGTTCTTGGGCAGGTACCCGGGCTTACAGGATGTCCTGAGGCAGGCCAGGAGAGTCTGAGTGCATTTCCGCCGGTCATATAATGCCAGTGCTCTGCTGGCAGACCTCCAAAAGGAATTTAACCTACCCAAGAACTGCCTAATTTGTGACATGCCCACCAGGTGGAACTCAACGTTGGCCATGCTGCAGCGGCTGCACACGCAGCAGAAGGCCATTAATGAGTATCTGTGCGACTATGGCACCAGGACAGGGTCAGGGGAGCTTGTTTTTTTTTTCGCCCACGCCGGTGGACCATGATCAGGGATGCTTGCACTGTCCTGTCACCATTTGAGGAGGCCACGAGGATGTTGAGCAGGGATGAGCCGAACACCCCCCTGTTCGGTTCGCAACAGAACATGCAAACAGGCAAAAAATTTGTTCGAACATGCGAACACCGTTAAAGTCTATGGGACTTGAACATGAATAATCAAAAGTGCTAATTTTAAAGGCTTATATGCAAGTTATTGTCATAAAAAGTGTTTGGGGACCTGGGTCCTGCCCCAGGGGACATGGATCAATGCAAAAAAAAGTTTTTAAAATGGCCGTTTTTTTCGGGAGCAGTGATTTTCATAATGCTTAAAGTGAAACAATAAAAGTTTAATATTCCTTTAAATTTCGTACCTGGAGGGGTGTCTATAATATGCCTGTAAAGGGGCGCATGTTTCCCGTGTTTAGAACAGTCTGACAACAAAATGACATTTCAAAGGAAAAAAGTAATTTAAAAGTACTCGCGGCTATATGAACTGTCGGTCCGACAATACACATAAAAGTTCATTGATAAAAACAGCATGGGATTTCCCACAGGGGAACCCCGAACCAAAAAAAAATGGCGTGGGGGTCCCCCTAAATTCCATACCAGGCCCTTCAGGTCTAGTATGGATATTAAGGGGGAGCCCGTGCCAAAATTTAAAAAAAAAAAAAAAAGGCGTGGGGGTCCCCCTCAAAATCCATACAGACCCTTCAGGTCTGTATAGATTTTAAGGGGAACCCCACACAAAAAAAATGGCATGAGTCCCCCCAAAAATCCATACCAGACCCTTATCCGAGCACGCAACCTGGCAGGCCGCAGGAAAAGAGGGGGGACGAGAGAGCCCCCCCTCCTGAACTGTACCAGGCCACATGCCCTCAACATTGGGAGGGTGCTTTGGGGTCCCCCCCCAAAACACCTTGTCCCCATGTTGATGAGGACAAGGGCCTCATCCCCACAACCCTTGCCCGGTGGTTGTGGGGGTCTGCGGGTGGGGGGCTTATCGGAATCTGAAAGTCCCCTTTAACTAAGGGGACCTCCAGATCCCGGCCCCCCGTGTGTCCTTCATTTAAATGCTTCTTTCCATCTTCTTTCTTCTATCCTCTATCTTCTATCTTCCTTCGGTTTCTTCCTCCATCTTCTTCTTCCTCCGATCTATGCTTCCTGCTGTGTTCTCGTCCGGCATCTACCTCCGTGTTGTTCTTCCCTTCTTCGTTCTCGGGCTGCTCTGCATCCATGGGAAGCTCCCGCGGTGTGACGCTTCTCGTCTTCTGACAGTTCTGAAATAATGGAGGGCGGGGCCACCAGTGACCCCGCCCCCTCTGACGCACGGGGACTTCCCTGTCCGCCCCCTCTGACGTCACGGGGAAAGCCTCGGGGAACTCCCTGTGCGTCAGAGGGGGGCGGGATCACCGAGTTATTTAAGAACCGTCAGAAGACGAGAAGCATCACACAGTGGGAGCCTCCCATCATGGATGCAGAGCGGCCCGAGAATGAAGAAGGTAAGGAGATGCCACGAACGAAGATGCCGGACGAGAACACCGGAGCAAGAAGCAGAGGATTGGAGGAAGAAGAAGATGGAGGAAGAAACCGAAGGAAGACAGAAGATAAAAGAAAGAAGATAGAAGAAAGAATATGGAATGAAGAAGCATTTAAATTAAGGAATTGTCAAAAACTGTCTTTTGTCATTTTTAACAATTTTGACACTTTTTTTGTAAAATGGTAGGGGTACTTTTGTACCCCCTTAGCATTTCACACAGGGGGGGCTGGGATCTGGGGGTCCCCTTGTTAAAGGGGGCTTCCAGATTCCAATAGGCCCCCCGCCCGCAGCCCCCCACAACCATCGGGCAAGGGTTGTGGGGATGAGGCCCTTGTCCTCATCAACATGGGGACAAGGTGCTTTGGGGGGACCCCAAAGCACCCTCCCAATGTTGAGGGCATGTGCCCTGGTATGGTTCGGGGGGGGGCGCTCTCTCGTCCCCCCCTCTTTTCCTGCGGCCTGCCAGGTTGCACGCTCAGATAAGGGTATGGTATGGATATTTGGGGGGACCCCACGCCTTTTTTTTTTAATTTTGGCACGGGGTTCCCCTTAAAATCCATACAGATCTGAAGGGTCTGGTATGGATTTTGAGGGGGACCCCCACGCTTTTTTTTTTTGAAATTTTGGTGCGGGGTTCCCCTTAATATCCATACCAGACCTGAAGGGCCTGGTATGGAATTTAGGGGGATCCCCACGCCATTTGTTTTTAAATTTTGGTTTGGGGTTTCCCTGTGGGGAAATCCCATGCTGTTTTTATCAATTAACTTTTATGTGCATTGTCGGACCGTCAATTCATATAGCCGCGAGTACTTTTAGATGACTTTTTTCCTTTGAAATGTCATTTTGCTGTCAGACTGTTCTAAACATGGGAAACATGTGCCCCTTTACAGGCATACTATAGACACCCCCCAGGTACGAAATTTAAAGGAATATTACACTTTTATTGTTTCACTTTAAGCATTATTAAAATCACTGCTCCCGAAAAAACGTCCGTTTTTAAAACTTTTTTTGCATTGATCCAGGTCCCCTGGGTTACTGGGTCTTGAGGATGGATCACTGGCCAGAGCTTGCACAGTATGCCATTGAGCTACTGGCCTGTCCTGCATCCAGTGTTCTTTCGGAACGCACATTCAGTGCTGCTGGAGGCTTTGTAACCGATCACAGGGTGTGTCTGTCCACCGACTTGGTCGATCGACTGACCTTCGTAAAAATGAATCAGTCTTGGATCACCACCAGCTACTAAGCACCTGATGCTGATGTAACCGAATATTTTTTTTTTTGATATGTCAGATCCCTTCAACACTGCGTATACTGATGCTGAGTGACTATACTGTTATGCTGAGTGATTATCCTCTTCCTCCTCAGTGATCATGCTGATAGCTTGTAAGAACATTTTGGTTCTGGGCGCCACCACCAGTGGCTAAGGCCCAATTTTCAAGCCCCTGTTTAACAGGGGCGTGTAATTACAATTTTTGATGCAATATTGCAGCAGGGCTTGTTCCTGTGCTCCAACTAGAGTATCTGTGAGGGGTTGCAGTGTTGTGGCACCAGTGCCTAAGGCCCATTTTTTCAGCCCCTGTTTAACAGGGAGGTGTAAGGAGACAACAGGAAGTGAGATGAAATCTACCCCTAGGAAGGGAAATTCTCTACTGTAAGAGTTAATATGGGAAAAACGTTTCTCCTTTCCACTGATACTTTATCACCAATCCTTGTTTCACTAAAAACCCCAAATTTTCTAAAAACATTTGTCATTGGGACAGAAAGTGAGGTGAAATCTTCTGAAGAGGAGCACAGACAGCAAAACAAATGTCACAGGGGTGATAACCCTTCCCTATGTTTTCCAAAAAGCTTAAAATAGATTTTTTTGGCTGGAGCTAAACACGTTAAAAATGTACCAGTTCAAAATTACAAACAGATTATACTTAACAACAAACCTACAGTCCCTGTCTTGTTTGCACCGCCTGTATACTGCTGTTCAGAGTATATAGGGCCTGGTGGCCCCATGCCTTTCCTTTTTATAATTTGGGTGCGGGGTTCCCCTTAATATCCATACAAGACTCAAAGGGCCTGGTAATGGACTGGAGGGTACCCATGCCGTTTGTCTCACTGATTTTCATCCATATTGCCGGGACCCGACATTACATTAAAGCCGTAAGCAGTTTTAAATGACTTTTACAGGCATACTATAGACACCCCCCAGGTACGATATTTAAAGGAATATTTCACTTTTTTTTTTTTTTACTTTAAGCATCATTAAAATTACTGCTCCCGAAAAAGCGGCCGTTTTTAAAACTTTTTTTTGCATTGATACATGTCCCCTGGGGCAGGACCCGGGTCCCCAAACGCTTTTTAGGACAATACCATGCAAATTAGCCTTAAAAATTAGCAACTGGATTTCGAACGTTTGAGTCCCATAGACGTCAATGGGTTTCTAACGTTTGTGCAAATTTTCGGTCCGTTCGCAGGTTCTGGTGCGAACCGAACCACGGGGGTGTTTGGCTCATCCCTATTTGTCAACTGGTAATTCCTGATAGTCCCAGGCAAAGGGAGCCCCACCCTGTTACTGAGCAGAGTCTAGTAGCTGTCTGTAGGCGATCTCCAGCTCCTATTCCTGAACGGCCAGAAACTCCAAATCTTCCTGTGCCCAGTGCCCTTCCGAGACATTCAGTCTTCGCTCTCTGTGCTCCCTTTTTTCCTCCAAACGCCACTCCCGATCACTCCCAAAGTCAGGGTCCCTGGACAGCCTCCAATACAACAATCCCAGGCCATCATAGTCAAAGCCTTCTGTGGGGCTGTCATCCGCTGACCACGGGCACTCTTGGGATAGATACCACCGGAGGGCTCTGTAGCTCTCGTCCAACCGCATCTCTGCCCGGATCAGCCTGCTTAACTCAGCTTTCCACTCCTGCTTCGGTTGTTCCCCCAATAACAGCATTCGTACCTCATACTGCGACCAGTACCTTACATGGATGGAGGGGAGAACTTTTCCCTGGTGTCGCTGCTCACGGGCTAGCACTTCCTTCCAGAGTTCGCATCGGATAGAATCAGACCATCCCAGCAGGACCTGCTCTGATACTGGTCCTCTATGCTGTATCTGCGTCTCTCGCAACCTCCTTCTGAATTCCTCTTCCATGGCGGCTGGTATTTGTACCTCTCCTATCCTTTCAGTTGGTGCTACTGTGACTTCTGCTGCTGCAGCACCTCTTTGCTCTAGCCAGTCTGCATCCACAGCTTCTATAACTAGGGCTATGATCTCCGCTGTAGGGTTAGGACCATAATGTGCCAGTCTTATTTTAACAGCCCGATCAAACCATGCCCCTTCGGGTGTCCTGTCTGTTATGCTGGGCCTTTCGGTTATGTTGGGTCTTTCGGGTCTATCCATATCAACTAGTTCTGCGATAATGTCGCTCTTCTTACGGTTGTTGGCCGGTCGACCCCGATTCTCCAGTAAGTCCTTGAGGGAAGAGAGCTTTAGCCGTTCATACTTCCATTGTCCTGTGTCCTCTTGTAGCTGTCCTTCTGGGCTGTGGGAATGATCCCGCTGCTTGCCACCAGTTGCAACTACACCCCAAGTACAAAAGGGGTTAAAGTCGTTTAGGACATTCCGTTCCAAGGCAGCTACCGAACACTCCGATCAGCTGAACAAGAAACCCATACGAATAACTCTCCCCACAAATACGAGACAAAGCTCTGTCTTGAGGGTCAACCAGGGACCAACGCTTCTATTTTCACACATGGACACAACAGATAAAATAACTCAGAGACTCTTTCTCCCCACCCTTGGAAAACTGGGCGGGCCAAACTGTCCAATGACAATGGACAAACAGGTCAGGTGTGTCCAACGTCTCATCAGCACACAGTCTTATCAGCAAGGAGAGCTGCTGGAAGAATCCCCCCTCCCTCCATAGAAATACACATCCTGTGATCCAAGGCAGACAAACACAATAGAACAGTAGAATACAGCCCCACCCCAAACTAACACAGCAAACAGTGCACAACAGCATGAGACAACACACAATATATACACCACATTGTGAAACAGTCACTATTTATAATATGGCACATACGGGGTTCCCAGAGTTTTGTGTTTTGGGGGGACATGGACTTGAATCCAAAGTAACATTAGTTCAGGGTTCCCAGGCATACACCTCACAAAGA
The DNA here is from genome assembly GCA_037952925.1 of Lithobates clamitans. Classification (NCBI taxonomy): domain Eukaryota; kingdom Metazoa; phylum Chordata; class Amphibia; order Anura; family Ranidae; genus Lithobates; species Lithobates clamitans. Next base: position 8,637,459 of record JBBGZY010000911.1, on the reverse strand, counting down.
GTATTGTTCCCTTAAAATCCAGGGCCCATAGTCGAAAGGCAAGAGGCCTGCATTCAGTCCTCTCCAAAAGCCTCTGTCCCGGCTAGGTCTGTCACAATTGCATTCATATTTTTGCCACCCAAGTGCATTATTTTACATTTTTCTACATTGAACCTCATTTGCCATGTAGTTGCCCACCCCATTCATTTGTTCAGACCTTTTTGCGAGGTTTCCACATCCTGCGGAGAAGTTATTGCCCTGCTTAGCTTAGTATCATCCGCAAATACAGAGATTAAACTGTTTACCCCATCCTCCAGGTCATTTATGAACAAATTAAACAGGATTGGTCCCAGCACAGAACCCTGGGGGACCCCACTACCCACCCCTGACCATTCCGAGTACTCCCCATTTATCACCACCCTCTGAACTCGCCCTTGTAGCCAGTTTTCAATCCATGTACACACCCTATAGTCCATGCCAACGGACCTTATTTTGTACAGTAAACATTTATGAGGAACTGTGTCAAATGCTTTTGCAAAATCCAGATACACCACGTCTACGGGCCTTCCCTTATCTAGATGGCAACTCAACTCCTCATAGAAGGTTAATAGATTGGTTTTGCAAGAACGATTCTTCATGAATCCATGCTGATTACTGCTAATGATACGTTCTCATTACTAAAATCTTGTATATAGTCCCTTATCATCCCCTCCAAGAGTTTATATACTATTGATGTTAGGCTAACTGGTCTGTAATTCCCAGGGATGTATTTTGGGCCCTTTTTTAATTATTGGTGCTACATTGGCTTTTCTCCAATCAGCTGGTACCATTCCAGTCAGTGGACTGTCAGTAAAAATTAGGAACAATGGTCTGGCAATTACTAAGTACCCTCGGGTGCAAGCCATCTGGTCCCGGTGATTTATTAATGTTAAGTTTAATGTCATCTGATTTTAATTCTGTCCTCTGTTAACCATGGAGGTGATTCCTGTGATGTGTTATGAGGATAAACACTGCAGTTTAAGTTACTGAAGCCCCCCGATTCTCTGGTGAAGACTGAGAAGAATAAATTCAATACCTTCGCCATCTCCCCATCCTTTGTAACCATATGTCCTTCCTCATTCTTTATGGGGCCAATATGGTCTGTACTCCCTTTTTTACTGTTTACATACTTATGGAATTTTTTTTGCTCTCCTCCGCTATGTGTCTTTCATGTTCTATCTTAGCCACCCTAATTGCACCCTTACATTTCTTGTTGCATTCTTTATAAAGCCTGAATGCCTGTATTTTTGAAGGCTTTCTCCTTTGCTTTTATATGCATTTTTACATTAGAGTTAAGCCATCCAGGACTTTTGTTCGCTCTTTTAAATGTATTACCCATTGGGATGCACTGGGTAATGCCCTTATTTAATATGCTCTTAAAGCAAACCCATCTCTCCTCCGTGTTCTTTGTTCCTAAGATTGAATCTCAATTTATGCCTTCTAGCAAGGTTTGTAGTTTAGGGAAGTTGGCTCTTTTGAAATTCAGTGTCTTTTTATTCCCCTTATATTTCCTATTTCTGTGATTTAGACTGAAGCCAATTGACCTGTGATTGCTGTTACCTAAATTGCCCCGTATTTCCACATCCGTAATCAGGTCTGTATTGTTGGTAATCAGTAGATCCAGTGAAAAAAGAGGGAGTTTGGGACTTTAAATGAGGCGCAATTAAGCGCCTCCATCCCGATATTTGGTAATACAAAAAAGGGGATTTGGGACTTTAAATGAAGCAATTAGGTAGTGGAAAGGAATGGTACCATATTTAAATTGCATTAATAAAGTGTTTATTGGTTATATTAAATAACAAGCAATAAAGAAAGTAATTATTTATATACAGTAGCAAATGTATTCATTTCATATATAAGAATTATACACATAATATAGTAAAAAATATATACACGTATGCAGCACATGGTTTAATATTGAGAATGAGGAAGCATAATATTCTTGGCAGACACATGCCTGGTACCGATTGGTGCATGCGCATAGTATATGTAAATAAAATAGTTGTCCATATAAAATGTAGCTGGGGCATCAAAAATAGAGCTCGACGCGTTTCGTGGGCACTCCCACTCATCAGGAGCTGATGTACCCCAAAATTCCTAAAAAATACACATAAAGATAATGAACCATAATGTCCTTTAAAGTAAATATATAATAAATATGTAAATGACTGGATGTTGGTATCTCCAAATAGTTGGATCGAACACACTCACCAACCCGGACAGCAAGTCCAGTACGCGGCGATGGGCGCAGGGCGGGCCAGAAGCATAACCCCTCCACGGGAGCCGAGGCGGCATAAGTATAGATGCGACAACGGGCAGGGTGGAGAAGGACAAGATGAAGCAGAAAGTGTTCAAAATCAGGAGTATGTTGTGATGGGATGGGATGGGAGCAAACCGTATCTGGAAACAAAGTGTAATGTGTATATATGAATTTACAATAGTGTTTGAATAATAACAGTGATCAAACTAAATGGTGGATAACGTGAACTCAAAAGAAGTGATAATGTGTGTGATAAATATTGAAAATCTATATATTACACATAAATGACAGTAGGAGTGAAAATGTGGAATAGCCAAATTAGGATGAGAGATGATAGTGATTGGTGCAAAGAAAATGTTGACAGTGAGAAGAAGGAGGGGTGACACGAGGAGGTGAAGTCACCAAAAGGAAGACGTCTGAACCCAGGTGGAACAACCAGTAGGTAGAGAAAATGCACAAAGGGTGAAAATACACAAATGCAACAGCCTACCTCATTGTGGCATAGGGGAGCATCAACAGCCAAACGTGACCCGCAAGGCTGGTGTGCAGACATCCCAGAAAGAGACCAGCCGTGTCAACCGCCAGCTCCAAGTGGGGAATATAAATATGCCGCCAACGCCACGTGGGTGACATAGAGGAGGAGCCGCCGCACCTGAGCTGAGTGTGCACTCAGCGGTCGGCGCGGAGGGAATCCCACCGTGATGACACCGGGATGGACACGCTGTACGTCGGCGCGGTGACGTCAGAATGTGACGTCACACGCCCGACGTAGGATACGTGGCGCCGATGCGCAGAGGGGCGTCCGCCCAGAATCTCCCGTCACCAAAGTGAAAGGGGAGAAGGGGAGGACCCACTGGCGCATCGCAGCTCCCACAGAGAGGAAGACCAGCGACGCCCAAACGTCCGATACACCACACACAGGCACAATCTCGGGGATCTCGGGCACGCCCCCCACCTGGCCAGTCTATGCCACTTTGGTGACGGGAGATTCTGGGCGGACGCCCCTCTGCGCATCGGCGCCACGTATCCTACGTCGGGCGTGTGACGTCACATTCTGACGTCACCGCGCCGACGTACAGCGTGTCCATCCCGGTGTCATCACGGTGGGATTCCCTCCGCGCCGACCGCTGAGTGCACACTCAGCTCAGGTGCGGCGGCTCCTCCTCTATGTCACCCACGTGGCGTTGGCGGCATATTTATATTCCCCACTTGGAGCTGGCGGTTGACACGGCTGGTCTCTTTCTGGGATGACTGCACACCAGCCTTGCGGGTCACGTTTGGCTGTTGATGCTCCCCTATGCCACAATGAGGTAGGCTGTTGCATTTGTGTATTTTCACCCTTTGTGCATTTTCTCTACCTACTGGTTGTTCCACCTGGGTTCAGACGTCTTCCTTTTGGTGACTTCACCTCCTCGTGTCACCCCTCCTTCTTCTCACTGTCAACTTTTTCTTTGCACCAATCACTATCATCTCTCATCCTAATTTGGCTATTCCACATTTTCACTCCTACTGTCATTTATGTGTAATATATAGATTTTCAATATTTATCACACACATTATCACTTCTTTTGAGTTCACGTTATCCACCATTTAGTTTGATCACTGTTATTATTCAAACACTATTGTAAATTCATATATACACATTACACTTTGTTTCCAGATACGGTTTGCTCCCATCCCATCCCATCACAACATACTCCTGATTTTGAACACTTTCTGCTTCATCTTGTCCTTCTCCACCCTGCCCGTTGTCGCATCTATACTTATGCCGCCTCGGCTCCCGTGGAGGGGTTATGCTTCTGGCCCGCCCTGCGCCCATCGCCGCGTACTGGACTTGCTGTCCGGGTTGGTGAGTGTGTTCGATCCAACTATTTGGAGATACCAACATCCAGTCATTTACATATTTATTATATATTTACTTTAAAGGACATTATGGTTCATTATCTTTATGTGTATTTTTTAGGAATTTTGGGGTACATCAGCTCCTGATGAGTGGGAGTGCCCACGAAACGCGTCGAGCTCTATTTTTGATGCCCCAGCTACATTTTATATGGACAACTATTTTATTTACATATACTATGCGCATGCACCAATCGGTACCAGGCATGTGTCTGCCAAGAATATTATGCTTCCTCATTCTCAATATTAAACCATGTGCTGCATACGTGTATATATTTTTTACTATATTATGTGTATAATTCTTATATATGAAATGAATACATTTGCTACTGTATATAAATAATTACTTTCTTTATTGCTTGTTATTTAATATAACCAATAAACACTTTATTAATGCAATTTAAATATGGTACCATTCCTTTCCACTACCTAATTGCTTCATTTAAAGTCCCAAATCCCCTTTTTTGTATTATCAGTAGATCCAGTAACACTTTATTTCTAGTTGGTGCGTCTACCATCTGACCCATAAAATTGTCCTGCAAGACATTTAAAAACTGGCGAGCCTTAGATGAATGCGTGGTTCCCTCCGCCCAGTCTATGTCTGGATAATTAAAATCCCCCATTAAGATAACACTTCCCATCCTTGCTGCTAATCCAAATTGTGATAGGAGATCTGTCTCAACTTCCTCTCTCAGGTTAGTAAGGAAGTAAGAAAGTGTTACAAACCACGCCATCCCAAAAATACACAATGCGTTCATTTATACATCAAATGATGTCTGAAAATCAGGAGAACATCCATCAAGCTCTCGATATAGCAATATAGGCTTCTGGATCAGCATTATCAATAACTGAAAATGCATATTTGCAGGAAGCTTTTAAATGAATACAAGGGGCAGTGATTAAATGTTTTCATGTGTAGTTGAAATGTTCTTAACATATACAGTCCTTGTTATTCCATTTGCAATAAAAAAAATACAATTTAAAAAAGTTTAGTTTATTTACTGAATAAGCTGTACTTTTATTTTAAGCATAATACTTTTATATACGCTGCATTTCACCTTCCCAGTGTACCAAAATGGCTCTCAATTTGTAAAACGACTCCACAACTTTTTTTCTATTTTTTCCGTAAATTTCTATTTTTTCCAGGAGAAAAAAAACGGGGACATATGTGTTTTTTTCATGGCCTAAAAGTTTCCAGGAATTTTACATCTCTACTCAAAATGGGCATTGCTGGAAGGGCTAGTGGTGCTTTTCAAACGATTTCCCAACAAAACAAAACATAGAGACATAGATGAAAGCAGCTGAAAATGCAGGTAAGATAATAAGTGGACCTAATTGCCACTCTAATCGGCCATTATTCTCTTTTAAAGGTGCAGCGCCCTGGCATTGATTTTCTCCGTTTGGCCTTGTTGCACTTTTCTCTTCTACCGCTAGGTGGCTGGGAACTTGGTGGTACTAGATATGAGAAGGGCAACCCAAGGTCAGGTTATGGGTATATGGGGTATCTCAGCCAATGGGCAGGGGTTTTCTTGAATCCCTTGGCCTGCTGGGGGAACCTATATATTCAGGAGAGGTCAGGTGATCTATGTTTTGTGCCACCCGGACCGCTGTCGGGGTGGACGTGTCATATGCCCCGGGCTGCTAGGCCGGAGATTGGGCCTATCCTGGGGGCATCTGGCTGCCAGGCTGTGTGAGGGCCTATCCAGAAGTAAGAGGGCAGCGCAGGGTTGGGACTGCGCCGGCCGGAGAACCTGTCGTGGTTGGAGGTAGAAGGGAAGCTGTCACCACTAAAGAGCCAACCACCTTTACCAGGGACCACAGTGAGTAACTGAAGCAACATTCTCACCGAATGAGCACGGTGGAGAATCGGGAATCTTCAGGCGGTGTCAAGCCAGGGACCAAGCTGGTTAGCAGGGGTGAAGCTTGAAAAGTATCTGGAGTGCCAAACTAGGGACTCAGCAGGGAAGCGTGGGTGATGCTTGAGGGAAATACCACCGCAAAAGCCTTGAGGAGCTCAGGGGATTCAGAGTCAGTGAATCAGAGAGTCCAGTGAGAGACTAGAAGCTCAAGGGGCTGAAGAACTACAAATAGACGCTGTAGTGAAGCTGAGAGAACTGTTGAACTTTGTGTTAGGAACTGTTAAGTTCTGTTGCCATAGGAGACAGCAATCCTGCACGTGCAGAAGTGGCGCCTTGCTGGGGCCTTTCCCTGTACGGCTGTCCTCCTATTAAAGTCTCGGAGTCTGCCAACTGAAATTGCAACTACTTAAGGGTGTCCTGGCCCTAACCGTCTTTCCCTTTAAGATATAAAAAGGACTGTGAAGAGAAATAAAACCTCTTTTGCATCCAAGAAGTGTCTGGTGCCCAATGACTTTCACCATCTTTGCACCCACTATGCCTCACAACCCACTACATATTAAAGGATATCAGCTGTCTTTGGCCTTGAAGGTCCTCATTAGGCTGGAAGAGGTTAAAGACTTTGCTACAAAGGTGTAAAGCTGCAACTCTTGAGTAAACAATCAACACTCATGCTGTCAAATAAGATTCATCTACTCATCTAAAGCTCACCACACACCTTACAATCTGTATGTTATCCTTTAGGTCTCCCAACACCTATGTAGTGCAAGGACCTGCCTGTCTATGTATTGGATAATGGTTTGTAGCAAGAGAGGTAACAATAAGCCGCCCTTGATTCTCTTCACTCCACTGCACCAAAGACCAGTGACAAAACTAAATGATTGTTGTGTAAATGAATACAAGATGTGTACATACACAGTGTACAGTGAAAAGCTGGCACTTAAATAAATGTGTAAATTGTTCTGAATCCCAAAACTATACCTCTCACATGTGTACAGATAGAGATAGTGGCGCTAATAAATATTTGTAAAGATATGAGTCAAAACAGCATGATACCGGTGACACTCTGATTCTATACAAAATATAGAATAGTATAGAATCAGAGTGTCACCGGTATCATGCTGTTTTGACTCATATCTTTACAAATATTTATTAGCGCCACTATCTCTATCTGTAAACATGTGAGAGGTATAGTTTTGCGATTCAGAACAATTTATGTATTGGATAGTTTATGCAGGTCATTATATTACGTAGTTTTGGTAAATCTAAATTTGATTGTGCAAAAATTGTACAGCCAGAATTTAAAGTAACCGTAATTAGAATGGTTCAGAATGGTTAGTGGCTTCCCCCAATATATGGACCAACCAAATAAACTTATTTTACTGGCCAATAGTTCACAACTTATATTCTTCAAACAATGAAATTACAAAAGGAATTCATGCTAGTGGTTAGTTGAAGATCCGAGCCTAATGAGGAAGGATGCTGCTGGCCCCAGGGCAATTAGTGCAGCAGGTGATGATTTTTTTGGATTAGTAAATGGCATTTGGTATCTGCATCAGTTCCTATCAATCTCAACTCTATTCCTCTATCTGCTGGTATCTTTCAATCAGATCTTCTCTCTGATCTCTACAATCTTAAAAGGCCTTGGGGCCAGCAAAGTCCCCTTACTCACAAATGCCCTTAATCGTGTTATGTTTGGGAGATAACAGTCAATTTGCTATAGAGCTCCCTTCACCCCCTGCAGTTATGGGAATACACAAGCATCCATTTGCATTTCATTCCTAATGTATTGAAGACTAACAAAATGTTAAGAATTAACTAAGTACAGGTCTGTCTGTGTTTGTTATACACTGGTGTAGACTTAGGCTGACCATACATGAAGAAAATTTCTTTCCTGCAACTACGGATTGCTGGAAAGAAATGAACTTGATTCCCCCATCAACACAGATAGTGTTGATGCGAGAATCCCTCCTGCCAGGCCATTGTCTTCTATTGGCAGGGGAGGGCAGGGGAAACCATCCCCATCGGAAAAAGACAGTGATTATTGCTAGCAGCTATAGCATCTGCTAGCAATAACCGCAGGAATAACCCAGCATGCTGGTTGTACCCAAGTTGATAGATTGATCAACTTAGTACATTCAGCCTGCCCACACACAGTTCGAATCTCGGCTGGTTCCTGTTGAACCGGCCAAGATTTGAATTGTGTATGGCCTGCCTTACTCCCATAGGAGCTGATGTGCCCTGCTGTATGTGCTTTTTAAAAAACTATGTCACTTCATACTTAATTTCACAGTAGTACAATACATGTGACTCCCGTCCCGTCCCGCCCCTCACTGCTCTCCTCTCATGTCTCCTGAGTCCTGACGTCAGCGGGGAATTCTCAGCCCATCCCGCCTCTTCTCTGATACGATAGCTATAGTCGGCGGGCGGGGCCTGAGAATTCCCCGCTGACGTCAGGACTCAGGAGACGTGAGAGGTGAGAGGAGAGCGGAGAGGGGCGGGACGGGCCGGGAGTCACATGTATCGTACTACTGTGAAATTCGGTATGAAGTGACATAGTTTTTTAAAAAGGAAATATCATATCCCATCATACTGACTTACTGCATCACAGATTAGGGCATGATTTACCATTCTGGACCATACCTCTCTCATTACTATATCACCATTTATAGCACCCACTTTTCTACTTCTTCCTTTAAGGTGGCCATACACTGTGCAATCTGATGGTAGATCTAAAGGAGATTGTACAATCAGCTATGTTGTGCAAGGGCCTGCCTGATTTGATACAAATTGAATGGATTCTTCAGGTAGGTTTTCCTATTACATTAGTATTGGTAAATCTAGAGAAAATTGTACAGAGATTGTACTATTAGATTGCATAATGGCCAGCTTTATACAAGTACAGTTAATACCTTGGATTGTGAGCATAATTCGTTCCAGAAACATGCTTGTAATCCAAAGCACTTGTATATCAAAGCTAATTTCCCCATAAGAAATAATGGAAACTCAAATTATTCATTCCACAACCATTTATTCATAGGTCCTTCAGTTTATAGTCCATATAAAATGATTATAGCAGCGTGACCAGGTTGTGTAACCATAAAATGTCCATCCACAAATGGAAGCCTCCACAAGGAGATTAGAAGCAAAATCCATCGGGAACTACAGAGTATTAAAAAAAGAGAGGCACCTCTAAGTGTAGCAATATGGTTACATTTAATGAAGGTACAACAATTAGAAACTCACATGGTTGATGATTAAAAGAGGCACATCTAAGTATGCAGGCATCCGGGGTAAAGCTGTCCACATAGACCATCCCCCGCACCGACGGCTTTCACCGCTGACAGTCTGTAAACGTGACCAGGAAGACTACCCAGCAGTAGAGTGATCTGGAAGCAAGGCTTGAACCACTCGTGGAGCGCAGCATGGAAGGGAGGACGTCCATGGTGGTAAGATGGATGGTCTATGTGGACAGCTTTACCCCGGATGCCTGCATACTTAGATATGCCTGCTTTAATCATCAACTATGTGAGTTGCTAAATGTTGTACCTTCATTAAATGTAACCATATTGCTACACTTAGAGGCGCCTCTCTTCACTTTTATACTCAGTCGTGACATGACGCTACTTGTATATCAAGACATCGATTGATTTATGAAAAAATTTTGCTTGTCTTGCAAAACGCTCTTAAACCAAGTTACTCTCAAACCAAGGTTTTACTGTACTAGGGAGGGAGACATTCTGCTGTCAGTGTTCTTGTAATCCAGGTACAGCTCAGGAAGGAGGAGGGTATAAACACACCAGTTTCACTTGCAGGCCCCATTCACACAGTGTAGTGGGAGCACATGTTTTTTGGTGTGTTTTGCCCAATGACACACATAAGGCAGCCCATTGATTTCAAGGGTTGCCCTACTTGCGACAAATGCAGTAAAGTAGCCCATGGGGCATTTTGACGCGTTGTGGTTTGCACATTTTTTACCACGTGTTTGTCACGCATTATTGCACTCGACAAAATGAACGTTTGCTTCCGTGTTTGGTGTGCCGTTAACAATCAATGGCACCAAAAGCACAACTAGTTAGGTGGCCATAAACTATGCAATCCAATTGTTCAATCTCTGCACAATCTGCTTTAGATTTACTAAACTTATATAATAGGTGGACACACCTATCTATCCAACAACCGTGTATGCAATTAGGCTCTTGCATTACATAATTGATGGTAGATTTAAAGTAGTTTGTACGATCAGATTGTATAATGTATGATGAGCTCCATAGAATTCCAGGGACACACTTCTCCTGGTTTCCATACTACACCTCCTACATGTAAGATGAAGGTAACATACAAAACGATTGATCATTATCGGAAAACATTGCTGTGTATTTACGGAGAATGGTGCTCACTGACAATGTCTACATTGGTAAAGCATGAAATAGCAGAGATGGGCAGAAGCAATCTCCTGGAGGGGTAGGACAGGTGCAGGGTGTGTGATAATGAGGTAAGCTGCCGAACTACTTCCTTAGTTCACTAACAGTTTTCCCATCCCAAATACCAGGACGAATGGCAGGAAATAATGGAGGAGCTTTCTATGGAGAATTCTAGGAGATACTAAGGTAACGCTAAGATTAATGCCTGCCCTAGAATATAAAGAAATCTTTTTCTTTTCAGGTACATTATTGGTGTATTGGTACATATAGCATAGCCCCTAACTGTCCCTGATTTCGAGGGACTGTCCCTCATTAATAACTAAGTCCCTCTGTCCCTCTTTCCTCCTCATTTGTCCCTCATTTTGGTCCGATCTATATAGTTGTATATAAAATGCACTACTTTTCTTTCTAAAAAATGTTTTACAATGCTAAACCTCTTATCCAATTTCTAAATTGCTGCATTTGTAAATGCCAAAAGCCAATATAAAGGAATAATAGTGATAAAAAGCACTTATGGGTTTAACCAATCATTTTTTTTGGTAAAATTCTCCTTTAAGGGGGCGTGGTAGGGGGTGTGTCCCATGCCTACCTAATTTTGCTAATAGGTGTCCCTCATTCCCATCCCAGAAAGTTGGGAGGTATTCATATAGGAAAGCTGGAATTTAGAATAAGAAAAAAAGTGAACGTAGCCTTTAAAACCTTACCGCCTTCTCCAGCTGGCCAATGACACATTATAGAAGGTCAGGGAACGTTTAAATACCACTCATCTTCCAGACAAATGGATTTTAACCCTTTGCCGACCAGCGCACGCCGATATACGTCGGCAGAATGGCACTAGTGGGCAAAGGGGCATACAGGTACATCCCCTTTAAGAAGTGGTGTTGCAGGCGCGCGCCATGGTCTCCGTGACTGTGGACTCGATGTCTGCCGGGTGCCCGCGATCGTGTCACGGAGAGGTAGAATGTGGAGATGCTTTTGTAAACAAAGCATTTCCTCATTCTGCCCAGTGACAGGACAGAGATCACTGCTCTCTGTCATCGAGAGTAGTGGTCGCTGTCATGTGAGGTGTAGCCCCTCCCCCCACAGTTAGAATCACTCCCTAGGACACACTTAACCCCTTCACCGCCCCCTAGTGGTTAACCCCTTCACTGCCAGTGTCATATACACAGTAATCAATGCATTTTTATAGCATTGATCGCTGTATAAATGACAAATGGTCACAAAATAGTGTCAAAAATGTCCGATGTGTCCGCCATAATGTCGCGATCTCGATAAAAATTGCAGATCGCCGCCATTACTAATGCAAAAAAATTAAAATTAAAAATGCCATAAAACTATCCCCTATTTTGTAGATGCTATAAATTTTGCGAAAACCAATCAATATATGCTTATTTCAATATTTTTTTACCAAAAATATGTAGAAGAATACATATCGGCCTAAACTGAGGGAAAAAAAATTTTTTTTTTACATATTTTTGGGGGATATTTATTATAGCAAAAGTAAAAAATATTGTGTTTTTTTCAAAATCGGCCTTTTTTTGTTTATAGCGCAAAAAATAAAAACCGCAGAGGCGATTAAATACCCCCAAAAGAAAGCTCTATTTGTGGAAAAAAAAGGACGTCAATTTTTTTTGGGTACAACGTCGCACGACCGCGCAATTGTCAGTTAAAGCGACGCAGTGCCGAATCGCAAAAAGTGCTCTGGTCAGGAAGGGGGTAAAATCTTCCGGGGCTGAAGCGGTTAATAAATATGTGTATAGACATGTAAGTACTGATGTATCAATTTTATCAGTTTTTATTATCGCATCAAAGAGGGAATTTTTCTTAACGCCTACATCTTAAAGCTTTTTCCTTAAAGTGATTGTAAAGGTAAAATAAAAAAAAATAAAGAATAAAACAAACATCCTGCCTGCGGCCGTGAACCTCCTCTATGTGGGTCCCCCGCTGGCGCTCCTGGCCCCTTCCCTCTGTCCAGTGCCCCCATGGAAAACCACTTCCCATGGGGGCACTTGGGTGTGCTCACACCCGAGCCCCTCTGATGTGTCCATTGACACAGACAGCGGGATTCGCCCCCCGCCCCTGCTCCGCCGTCATTGGCTATTATTGACAGCACTGGGAGCCAATGGCATGAGACCCACTTTCTTGCATATAGTATGTCCACATGGATAGCCTTTCAACACTTTACTGTGTCTTGACAGGATAACTTTTTGTACAGCCACTTTTTCAAAGTCACTCCAGGCCATCAGTACAGACTAGTTCCATACAGATAACTTTGAACTCGGAAAATCCAGCCATCTCTTTCATCCTCCCTCTCAATTGTCAGTCCCCCTACTGTGGGTCCTCATCCACAGCCCAGCCCCTAAGGGCCTGTCCAGGTCACAAACCTACACTTTGTAAGTAAGGGGTGACCTGTTCCCAATATTTATATCTGACTATGGCTCCACCCACCACCCACTACAGCTTATAAGGAGGTAACTGACTCTGCCTACCAACCACTATGAGGAGGGACCTTACAAAAGGTACTAACCCCTGCTTCCATGCTGACTCAAGAAACCTGCCCCCTAGTCATAAGGCACCCCACATCTGGATGTACCTATGGCAGGGGGAGAAGCAGACAGATAACTCTTATACAAACCGAAGTCCGTATGTACAAGGCCTTACAGAGATCAATGAGTAATAAAAATACTTTTTAGCAGTGTACAGGAAGGCAAATTCCCCTTTAAGCTTTTAAATACCTAACAGTGATTCTGACCTTCTCCCCTCTGCCCCTATATATTAAATTGTTTTGATATGAGTTGTCCATAGTGCCACGGGCACTATGTAGATTCATCTTTCATGTCACATTCTCTTGCACCTTTAGTAATATGATTTTCATTGTTTTTCATCATTTTATGTAGGATTGCAGGTACAAATTGGGTGGGATGCAGCTCTGGAGAACAGAATTTTACAGGTGTCTGCTTATTGTGCAGTGACTGACAACCTATGCATTGCTGCTGCTATTCATCTCTTTGGCTACAATAATACTTCTATTAGATTGATAACTAGGATGGGAATATCTCAAGCATTTGGTGTCTCTGCAAATGTATGCGGCAAACGTAATGGTAATGTAGTTTTGTTCATTGCTATTTGTCTCCTAGCAGACAGGGCTTTGTATGCCAGTTTAGCTCCAGCTATCAGGCATCTGGGAATGACATGTAGAATTCATCACAGGGAATTAGACAGAGCATCCTTCCTGCTCTGTTTACATAGTAATTCAATCTGAGCTGAGGCCCAGCAGTGTTTCAGGGTGAAAAATCTTCATCTAATGAAGGTTTGCCATCATGGAAACATTTATAGACAGTTGTCCTGGGAAAGGAAAGATAGGCAGATAATCCAAAAATAGGAGATTCAATTAGAATAAGCCATTTTTGTACTTTCATGTGGAGGCAGTGGTTTGGAATCTAACTCTCACACAGCTTAAAAAGAGTAATGCCGCGTACACACAAGCGGACTTTCCGGCATACTTGGTCCGGCGGACCAGAGTCCACCGAACAATCCGACCGTGTGTAGGCTCCGGCGGACTTTCCCGGCGGACTTTTTCCCAAAAGCCCGCCGGACCTAGATTTGAAACATGACTCAGTTTCTAGCAGAAAGTCTGCTCGTCTGTGTGCTGGTCCAACGGACCAGATAAGACACAAGGGCAGGGTATTGCATTTCGCGCTCGCTGCAATAGGAAAAACAAATTTTCCTATTGCGGCAAGCGTGGGGCATACCAGGCCCTTAGGTCTGATATGGATTATAAAGGGAAGCCCCTACGCCGAAAAAACAGCGTGGGGTCCCCCCTAAAATCCATACCAGACCCCGATCCAAGCACGCAGCCCGGCCGGTCAGGAAAGGGGGTGGGGACGAGCGAGCGCCCCCCCCCCCTCCTGAACCGGCCTCCTGGTCTGGTATGGATGTTAGGGGGGACCCCACGCCGTTTTTTCGGCGTAGGGGCTTCCCTTTACTATCCATACTAGACCTAAGGGCCTGGTATGACCCGCGATGGGGCTCGCAAGGTGTCAATCTCGACGATAAAAGCGCCAAGATTGACTTCCTTTTCTAGTCCCGTCGCACCTGAGTCACGTTCAAAATGAACGGACTTGTCCATGTGTGGGCAAGTCCGTTCATTCTGAAAGTCCGCCGTAACTCCGGCGAAAGTCCGTCGGAAAGACGTGCGGACTTAACCCGCCTGAAAGTCTGGTCGTGTGTGGGCAAGTCCGTCCGTTTTAAAGTCCGGCACACCTGCCGGACCAAGTATGCCAGAAAGTCCGATCGTGTGTACGCGGCATAACTCCACTTTTTTGAGCAAAATGTCCCCTCTGGGTGATCTATGTACATTGAAAGGATTTGAACAAACTTTGTTGTAGATTCCTACCTTTTGTTATTCTAAGGCTGGGTTCACACCTAATACCGATAAAGCTAACAGCAGGGGTCCTGTGTGTTCCCGTTCACCGTTTCAGGTCCGATTTCAGCTCTATTTTTGGCTAAATTTGGACCTGAAACGGACCAAAAGACGCACAGGGCTCCTGTGCAAATTTGCATCATAGCCGCAGCGGAGATATGTGAACTGGCTCCATAGAGAGCTGGTCAAAATCTCCTGCTATTGCGAATTGGATTCGCAATGGTGTGAACCCAGCCTGAAGAAATAGCTGTTTGTGTCCAATTGCAAAGTGAATGTGAATGGGAGTGATTTTATAATTATTAATAAGCTGCTGAATAGTGTTGGGCCAACAGTTATAGCTAAGCAAAAGTTCGGCCCGAACATCGCATGTTTGCCTGTTTGGCGAACACCCGAATTCTAGGGCCCTAATTGGATGAGGCCTTGCACCTGACCGCTGGTCAGGTGCATGGCTTCGCCAATTAGGACTGACTTACTAAACCATCCTCATCCTCCCCATCCTCTATGACCCAAGATGACAGTAGTGCACAGTTCACCGCAGCTGCCAGAGTGGCTTATTCTGCCTCCTTGTCCACAGCTACTCCTGCCATAGCCCCAGCATCATGCATAGAGGAGTCAGCTGAATTATTTGAACACAGCATCACAGCGTCAGCCACTTGCTTCTTGAGGATACACAGAAATTACTTGATTGTGATGTTGGTTCTGAGGTAGAGGAAGGGAGTAACCTGAGCCCACAGAGAGCAGAGCACCTGAAAGCCACACACAAGCGACACAATTCTTCTCCTCTTTACTCCTCACCTTTCATGCCTACCCATGCTATATCTCATGACCTCTCAGAAGCCTCCACTGACAGGGATGATGGTATAGCAAAGGGTGTCACAGGTCCTTGCAACACGTCTGCCAGCAGCACACCACCAAGTATAGATTATAGCAGGCAAATTGCTCTGCCTCAGCTGCTGCAGCAAAAAAAAATAAAAATAAAAATACACTCCTTGTCACTCACATGCCCAGTGTCTAAAATTCAAGCTTGTCCAAATTGCTGGCATTACAACTCCTGCCTTTCCCTCTGGTGGATTCTGCTCCCTCCCGTGAATTTTCAGAATGTGCTGTACCACAATGGCAGGTTCCCAGTCGTTATCTCTTTGCGCATAAGGCCATTGCAGCTCTGTACCCTCACGTGGAAGGCAATGTTTTGGCAGTGCTGGGCAAGGCAGCCACCCGCAAGGTCCACATTACTGCTGACACTTGATTTAGCAAGCATGGTCAGGAATGATATATTTCATTCACAACACACTGGGTAACCCTGCTTGAACTAGCAAGGATGCAGGATAGGGCTCAGTGCTGGAGCTTGTTTTGCTGCCATGTCTTTATACAGCTGGTGGTGATGATGCAGGATCTATCAGCTCCACCCCCTCCTCCTCCTCCTCCATGCCCTCCTCTGCTGGATTCTCCTATGACCCAACAGTACCACCTACGTGTTCAAGGGGCCATTCAATGAGTCAGGCTAAAAGATGTCATGCAGTGCCTCAGCTGGTCTGTCTAGGGGACAGGAGTCACACCAGAGCAGAGATTCTTTCAGCTCTGCAGGGGCAGGCCCAGAGGTAATTCACACCGTGGAAACTTGAGCCAGGAATGATGGTGTGCGATAATAGCACTAACCTTTTGTCCGCTCTTCGACAGGGAAAGATCTTCTAAAGCAGGCCAGAAGAGTCTGTAGCCATTTTAGGCGGTCATACACAGCCAGTGTTTGGTTTGCTTAAATTCAGTGAGAATTCCACTTGCCTGTAAACCGCCTGATTTGTGACATGCCCACCAGTTGTAACTCAACTTTGGCAATGCTGCAGTGGCTGCACATGCAGCACAGGGCAGTCAATTGGTACCTGTGTGAGTATGGCACAAGGATAGGCTCAATGGCTGCTGATAAAGGATGCAGGCACTGTACTGTCACCATTTGAGGAGGCCACAAGGATGGTGAGCTGTGGCAATGCATGCATTACAGACACAATCCCTCTTGTGTTCCTGCTAGAGCATATTCTGCGCGGCATTATGGACAGGGCACTTGAGGCGGTGTAGCGGGAGGAAAAGGAGGACTTCCTTTCCTCTCAAGGCCTGCTTTGTAGAGACACCATTCTTGCATCGCCACAGAACACACAAGAGGAGAGGGAGGAGGATTCTGGCAGTTTGAGGCATAGAGGCAGAGGAAGACATATGTCAAACCTTAAGAGATGGTTTTCAGTCCCCAGAAACCTTGGGAGTAGTATGGGGCTGGGAGGAGGCAGTTCCAGGAGTGATCGCGGGTGCCTGGCGGAGATCGCGGCTGCTGGGCACGAGCATCGGCTCCTTAGGGATGTGGTGGGCGTACAGCTACGGCGATTTGTGCAGGAGTGCCATTCTGCCACCGTCATTCGATGGCGGGCAGTCAGCAAGTGGTTATGCATCATTAAACTCACCGCTCCTTTAAAAACAATCTTTTATTAACACTTTTTTTCATTGGTACATGTCCCCCAGTGCAGTAGCTGAGCCCCATGCCCTTTTTATGGCCAATATAATGCAAATTAACCCTTCAAAATGGGGACTTCGAAAATTCCTGTTCGGGACCGAACATTTGCAAAGTAGGAAAAAAACAAACAAACTAACGAGTATTGCCTAGTAATGCGACTGTCTCTCATCCAATCGCAGAGCTCTCTCTGATGCTTTATGCAAGCAACATTTTGATTTTTCTTAAAGTTTTACAAAATGACCGCACCTGTAATTTAAAGTTAAAAAGTATTTTTTTTTCCCTTTTTGTTAAAGCAGAACTACGTTCTCTCAATCAGTGCTGACTATTTTTAATCTTCATGCTTCTAGCATAAGTAAATAAGTAAAGTATATCATATTTACTTATCTGTTTTAAACTTTTTTTTTTGTTGTACTTCCTGGTTTCCAGCCCTAGGCAAATTATGTCATACATCCCAGTATGAGTATGATGCTACAAGCTTGGTACACCTATTTTTGGTCAGTTTCTCCTATTTTACTTTGCAGGATCTCTCAAGCTCCATCAGGTTGGGTGGGGAGCGTCGGTGCACAGCTATTTTTAGATCTCTCCAGAGATGTTCAATCGGGTTCAAGTCTGCCTTTTGGCAAACTCCAGGCGGACTGTCATGCGCCTTTTACTGAGCAAAGTGAAGTGCTACAGAGATGGTTGTTCTTCTGGAAGTTTCTCCTCTCTCCATAGAGAAACGCTGGAACTCTGTTAAGCCCCATACACACACGATAGGACTTTGTACAAACTTTCCTGTGGATTTTTGTACAAAGGGCGTTGGCCATAAGTTTGTATTGCATACAGACAGCAGGACTTTTCCAGCCAACTTTCAACAAATCACGTGGTTTTTCAGCTCTTTACCACCACCCTTTGGTCAACTTCTGTATTGTTGTCTGATATTGTGTCAATCTCGCTGTTTTTATTGGCGAGATTGACACCTTGCGAGCCGGGTTCACACTGGTGCAGGGATCCTACTTGAATCCCCGCCAATGCCAGGCACTGTGTTTAGTATGAATCTTGAGGGGGAACTCCACGCCAAATTTTAAATAAAAAAAACGGCATGGTTCCCCTCCAGGGGCATACTAGGCCCTTAGGTTTGGTATGAATTTTAAGGGGAACCCCTACGCCGAAAAAAACTGTCCAATGGAAACAGAAAAAGTTTGTCTGATGGAGCATACACACGGTCGGATGTTGCTCCAAAACGGCTAATTTGCATGTTTGTTGTCAAAAAGTCTGATCGTGTGTACGGGCCTTTAGAGTGACCATCGGGTTCTTGGTCACCTCCCTGACTTAGGCCCTTCTCCCTCGAACGCTCAGTTTGGAGCAGCCCGCTTAAGGAGAGTCCTGGTCGTCCAAACTTTTTCTATTTACAAATGATGGAGGCCAATGTGCTCATTGGACCTTCAATATTGCAGAAATTTTTCTGTACCATTCCCCAGATCTGTGCCTCAATGTAATCCTGTCTGAGGTCTACAGACAATTTCTTGCACTTCAAGGCTTGGTTTGTGCTCTGACATGCAGCATTAACTGTGGGGCCTTATATAGACAGGTGTGTGCCTTTCCAAATCATGTCCAATGAATTTACCATAGGTTGCACCTGAGCTCAATTTTGAGTGCCATGGCAAAGGCTGTGAATAGTTACGTACATGTGATTTTTTAATTTTTACATTTTTAATAAATTTGTAAAGATTTCAAACAAACTTCTTTCACTTTGTTATTATGGGGTATTGGCTGTTGAATTTTGAGGAAAATAAAGAATTTAATCAATTTTGAAATAAGGTTGTAACATAACAAAATGTGGAAAAAGTGAGGCGCTGTGAATACTTTCCGGATGCACTTTATATTATGGTAACATACACTTTAAAGTAAATGATAAAATTGCTTGTTCAGCAATTATATGTTTTATCTTTTTTGTTGTTTTTTTTACCTATAATAGTCATGTAGCAATAGATATTAAAGGTACTCCACAACTGAAACAACTAGTTCTGGGGTGGTCCTTTAGGTGCCATCTATGGAGCAATGTGTTTTCTGCTTGTTGCTTTGGGATAAGCTGGTTGAAACATTAAGGCTCCATGCACACCTGAGCGTATTGAGTCACTGATGTTTTTTTTCTGGCTTTTTGTTAAGCTTTTTTAAAAAGTGTTTTAGAAGTGTATTACAAGCGTTTTACAGCTTCAGACATTTTTGTGTAGCCACTAGAAAGCACTAGGGGGAGGAGAGGGAATGAGGGGTGGAGAGCTGCTATTTGAGCATTTTACAGGTGTATTACGAGCATTTTTCTGCTCAAGTCAGGCGTTTCTATTGAAGTCTATGGGGTCAAAAATGCTTGTAATCTGCCAAAAAGAAGTTCATGTACTTTTTCTGAGCTTCAGGCGACAGAATGCTCATATGTGAACAGGGGCCATTGAAATAAATGGAATTTTTTTTTTGGGTGTTTGAGCTTCAGAGCTAAGCGTTTTACAAGCTAAAATCACTCAGGTGTGAACAGGGCCTTAAATGTCATTGACGACGTGTCATTGACAACAACTACAGATTCATTCTTGAGCCATAAGATGGCAATGTTTATAAGTTTTTAGCTGCATTTATGACTATAGTCTATGTCTTCTTCCTGTTTCCTGTCTGCAGAGAAGCAGCAGATAAACCACATGTGTAATGTCTGTTCTGTAGGGCTTTATACAGAATTTCTAACAGACTTTATGATTCATTCACGTGTGTTTATAAATTTCAGTTTCAGCAGAGGTAAAAAGTAACTGGAAAACATTTAGAAAAGCCGAGATGAGAGCTCCACCTATTGGCTGCTCATGTAAATATATCAATATGTGATATAATTCCTATTTGTATAACAAAAACAAGTAAAGCATATACATTTATTTATGTTTCTATTCCTGGTCGTAACAAATAAAATATGTACAAACCACCATACAATACCATAAGTTAACAAAGGTTTTTTTTTTTTATTATTAAATATAATTTACACATTTTTGTAACAGTGTAGTCTGGAAGAAAGAACATATAGGGAGATGTTTAAAAAGGAGGAATGTCTATATACTGTGCAATTATCTGACCTAATGTAATGTATGGCTGCACAGCCATACTACTCTGATGTCATCTTCATTAGGAAGTGGAATTTAAGGTTTATCCTTAAATTGGTGTTTAGATATCCCACATTGCTTTCTTTACTCAGGACTTGAGTAGAGATGAACACAGCGGATACTGGTCCTGTGATAAATGTGCTCTCAGTACATATTCCCATTGGACAAACTATTGATGGATGAAAATATAAACAGATAATGTACACAGTATATCAGGCATGCAGTAAAAGAAAAACAAAAACTGTATGGATCTTTCTGCTAGGAGATGAGTTAGTGCCTACTCATCTGATTCCTCCCTTTATAGGTTAACACAGGCACGGGGGTGACATACAGTTAAGATGTCACTGTGTAGGGACACTAACAGCCATTTCTTTGTTTTTAAATGATATGTACTGTTTGCTTTCCAAATAAATAACTGTCTTTTATTTTAATGCAGGAATCGGCTCTCAGCCAAGAACAAAATGCTGCTGTTCCCAAACCAAAACGTCTACTTTCTCTGGACACATTTAGAGGGTAATGTACAGTTTATAATTTATGCATTTTAATGTATAACTACAAGACCTGTGGTAGAGCCTAGGCCCTCTCCTACTACCCTATCAAAAACCGTAACCAGTCAAACACTGCAGCTTACTTTTAATTTAAGATTCTATAAACCCAAAATATAAAAAGGCTACAACATACACATTTTTTATACACAGAACATACATAATATAATGAACTTCAAAATGTTACACAAAACCAGTGCAAGGCAGCCATACACAAGTTCTATAACAAGAAACATAATATAACACGAATAACTGGCCACCTGCCAGGCTCCTGACAGTTCCTTAAAATGTCTCATCTAGCAGTGTAGCTGAATGACCCAATAAACTGTATCTGCCACTGGTTTTCACCTGGCCTAAGTGGGTACAACCATATCACATCAAATGATATAGGTTAAAAGAGCTGCGCTGACCATATACATTCAGTGCCTAATTGTGCATGCATATAGAAAGTGAATGAAAGTCCACAAGATCATTAATTGAAACGATCAGTTGAGCCCATAAGAGTAAATGTCCATTGATTATTATTCGCGACAGGTTATTCCACCACACCAAAAGTGCACCTCCACCACATAGAAAACATGCTTACCAGATGGCAAGCTTGGAAAACTTGTGGCCAATACCCAGCCAGGGCCTTTATCCTGGAGAGAAATCTGATGCCAGCTCTAGAAGGGATCTCACTCCATACAGGAAAGGCCAATCAGACGTCTCACCACTTTCACAAGGACCAAGGAGTATGCCTCCACCGCAGCATTCAAAGAGCAATGAGCCTGTCTGAGGAGCCCAAGCCATTGGTGAGTGCAAAGTCCCAGGTGTCTGCTAGTCCCTGGGGTCTCCTAGTCCAGGCTCCAGTGTCTGCAGGATCCCAGGCAGCAATGCTCACTATGCCTTTCCTGCTTCTGATCTCTGCTTAAATACATCACATCAAATGGCTATGAGGTGACTTCACTACCCATTACGTACTAGAAAAAGTTGAATACATCAAGTCCCACATCAGTGAGGTGCACATCATCTCTGCTTAAGTAACTCTGTTCCTATTCCAGTAGCCTGTGGCATATCCTAAAACTCAAAACCACCCGGCTGACCATGATCCTGGTCCAAAAGAGAGCCCATGAAAAGAAAGCACCTCTCCCCATTGCGCGCAATACTGTTCCAGACAACACCAGAACCAGAGCTGAGCATAATTTCCAAATACAGATGAAAATCCTCTTGCATTTGGGACACTACCCAGGTTCTTTGCTGCATATATTACCAAAATCCCAGGGGGACCCCACCTGCACAGTTGGAATCCTGGGGAGTGCCTTTCCCCTAACCAAAAGATTTCTATCTCCCATTGATCCAACTCAAGGACCTATCTGATCTCTGAAGACTGAAGCATCACAGAAAAACTAGGAATGTCCTACAACCCACACTTTCCTAAATTCCAAAAAAAGAAGGAGAATAACAAAGAAACGAAATAATATGTATCGCCACTGTTTAAAAAAAAACAAAAACTATTGAACAAGTCTGGCCTAAAGTAAATGCAAAACCTCTCCCACTGACCATTGCCCCTACCTGTGAGCCTCTATTGCAGCCTTTATTTTGAAAGAATGTATGTTATACTCCTGAGTAGGCAAGCCAAGCCTTTCCAAGCATACACAAAAAAAAAAAAAAAAAAAAAAGGAAGGACAGTACCAGAAAAATGTACAGTAAAGAGAACTACAACCATGAGCCTCAAGGATATAGTAAACCAAAAAAACATACATTAAAGAAAAAAATGATTCCAAATTTAGAAAAATACAAAAGTTTTATTAATCACATCATAAATAAAAACCACATAAATCAAATCAAACTAAGAACCACCTTCCATCACCATAAAAAGAAAAGCGAACGTTGTCTATAACCAAAAATTGTGTCTAGATGCCACACTCACATACATACAGTCCAATTATTACCCTGTGCAATGCCATCCCACATGCCTCATGTTTGAAAAGAAATTTCTGGCACTGGATGTGAAGATTTACTGTGCTACAGGCTAACAAATGACACCATGAGACTACATGATCAATGCACATCTTATGTAGGTGAAAAACACAAAGTGCCGGTAAGAAGGTTTATAATACCTTTAGGCCTCTTGCACATGCAGCTTGAAAAACCGCAGTACAGTTTGTTTGTTTTTTTACTGAGCTAAAATACAGTCCTGTTCATTAATTGTAATGTACCTATGCACACAGTCGCATACAACAAGTGCTGTGCATTCTTCAGTAAAAAAGAAAAATAGAAAAGTCTGCTTTTATGGTCAGTAATGTACGCCTCATGTGCGCAAATGAGCGCAAATGCCCATTTGTATTTTGTACAAACTAGAATGCGTTTGTGCATTTGCGCAAATATGCATGAGTGTGTGAAATTACGCATATAAGCAAAAATACGTACAACATGAAACGTCTGAAAAAGTAAACGCTCAAACAGGAGTATCATATGCAAGAGACCTAAAAAGGGCCTACAGTGAGGAATAAAAATATCACATGCAAAAATTCTAAATTATCTAGAAATAAGCAATAAACTATAATGGAGTTTTAGGTTTATTATTATTTATTTACAAAATGTGAGATGTTAACTTAAAGAGGAGCTTTAGTGTAGCACTGTGGTACCAGCCCAAAGAGTTAAATATATATACACCTATAATCAGGGCTTTTTTTCAGCGGGGACGCAAGGGAACGCAGTTCCAGCACCCCCAGCACTGAATGTATGTAATAGCAAGGGGTGTGGGGTGTGCTGGAGGGTCTATTGATGTTGGCTGCTGGGGGATCTATTGTCACTGGTGGGGATCTGATTTTGTGTGAGGGTCTATTGTTGCTGATGGGGAATCTATTGTTGCTGGGGGGGTCTTATGTTGCTGGAAGGGATCTACTGTTGAGGGAGAGGTCTATTTTTACTGGCTGCTAAGGGATCTATTGATGCTGGCTGCTGGTAGATCTGTTGTTGCTGCTGGGGGGGTCGAATGTTGCTTGGGTGGATATTATGTTACTAGGTGTGATATTTTGTTGTGGGTAGTTCACGGTTGCTGCAGGGAATCTATTGTTGTTGGGGTGGAGTTCATTGTTGCTGGGGGAGTCTATTGTGTGGGGATCTATTGCTGGGATTCTATTGTTGCCGACTGCAGGGGATCTATTTTACTGCTTTTCTTTTTATCATCAACATGTTTCATAGAAATGATTTAGCACCACAAAACGATACTTGGTTCTGTATTCTCTAAAAGAGGCAGTACTGGTAGGTGGGTAGGGGGGTGGAATCAAGGCACGGTGGTCAGAGGGGGGTAGGGGGCAGAGACAAGGGGTGACTCAGACGGGGGGAGTTCCTGCACCTATTCTCCGAGAAAAAAAGCTCTGCCTATAATACAATATCAAACACCATTAGAATGCATTTTAAAAGGCCACATGTATAAAATGTCAAAAACCCATTTTCTTCTACCACAAACACTTCCACCAGTGTGCTTCAAATGATTACATCCAGCCTCTCCCGATGTAAACTCGCTTACCTGAAATACGGTATATACCTCTCATATTTCAGATGAGTGTATAACGCATGTGAAGACAAGTTGCTCTAACCCAAAAGGATCCAGCTTTTTCTTCTGCTAGCTCACATAAAAAAAAAGGTTATACCATGTAAAAATAAGGAACACTCCAATAAGGAAATACCACTAAAACCATCAGACTTTATTAAAAATGATAGACGCTCACCATAAATTACTTGTCACATTGCTCATCATAAAAACATTAAAACCATGGAAGAAGTGCAAGCCACAAACAAGGAACCACCAGTCTCACCGCTCACTCAGGACCTGTGGTGTCGTCACTTCCGGTCACGTCACTACCGCCCATGTCACTACCACCCATGTCACTACCGCCCATGTCACTACCAGTTTCCAGTAGACCACGCCCAGACACATTTCGTCCCGTGACAAAGCCAGAAATTATGAAACGCGTCTGGGGGTGGTCTGGCAGAAACCGGTGAGCGGTGAGACTATGTGGACGGTAGTGAATATATTTCAGGTAAGTGAGTTCACATCAGGAGAGGCTGGTGGTAATCATTTGAAGTACACTGGTGGAAGGGTTTGTGGTAGAAGAAAATGTATTTTGGGGATTTTTTCACATTTTGCTTGAGGAATCACTGTGGACTTTTAAAATACATTTGTACAAAACAATGATGTTTGATATTGTATTTTAGGTGAACCTATTTAACTTTTTGGGTTAGAGCAACTCGTACTCGTGCAAAATGCTCTGATAACTGAAACCGACACCTTTGCGGTAAGATTTGAACCCATACAAAAAGAATCGGCTCAAATCACACTGCAAAGAATCACATGCGATTTGAACAGAAATGTGGTGACTTCAGCCTGGGTTCACACAGGACAAATTGCAGGAAACTGCATGCATTCCTGTTCAAATGGCTTGCGATTCTTTGCTGTGCGATTTGAGCCCATTCATTTTGTATGGGCTCAAATTGCACCACAAAGGTATCAGTACTCAGTATCAGCGAGTACTTGACCAAAAGTATTGGTACTCCTACCCGCCGGTAAAAAAACGGTATCGGAGCAACCCTAGTATTATCACAGTGCTACTTCTATTTTAAACACTTGGTGTTTGAGTATATTTGAATTGTCAGTTTTTTTGAGGGAATATATGTAGCAGCAGTGACGCAAAATTGGTAGCATGCAAATTTCGTTTTATTACACATATTTACATTGTTTTAAATACAGCACGGAGAGGGAATATTGATTTATTTTTTCAGCTACAGATACTGTAGCTGCTGACTTTTAATATAAGGACACTTACCTGTCCAGGGATCCAGCGCTGTCCTCACCCATGCTGATTCTTCAGTCGGCTTCGGGTCTAGGCACCGGCATCTTAACCTTACGTCTTCTAAGCCAGTTTCCTATTGCACATGCACTGCACATTGTGAACGGTCCCACGGTCTTCTGGGACCTATGATGTGTGCCAAATATGGCAGAGGAGGGGGGGGGGGGGTGAGAGGCAAACAGGTGTAAGTTCGCCTTTTGGGTGAAATTCTGCTTTAAAGTCACTCTAATCTCTGTTTAAAAAAAAAAAATTATATTCAAATAAACACTCACCGGCCACTTTATTAGGTACACCTGTTTAATTGCTTGGTAATTCAACAGAGAGAGAGAAACTATAGAAGGGATTTTAAAGGCACCAATGTGAACCAATAATGTAATAAGATACAAAACGTTTATTGTATAGCAGCTTAAAAACCAATATGTGGGTTAAATTTCATACAAAATACATGTACATAACATCTCCTAGATTGTAAGCTCTAACGAGCAGGGCCCTCTGATTCCTCCTGTATTGAATTGTATTGTACTTGTACTGTCTGCCCTAATGTTGTAAAGCGCTGCGTAAACTGTCGGCGCTATATAAAACCTGTATAATAATAATATTATTATTATTATTATACAGGGAACACACAAAAGTGTTCATCCATCAAAGAAGCATGAATGCCCAAGAGGGACACCTATGCGTTTCAAGGTCTTCTTCAGGGGGTTCTTTTGAACAATAAGATGGATAGATTCTGCAAAGTAAATTACAGCCAACAAGCAAAACAAAACCAAAAATATATAGATATAGAGCAGTATAGTATGCACAAGTATTTTTCACAATGTGTCAGTTGGAGACCAAATATATGCAGGCACCACCAGGACCTTCCCAGATAACAGCTAGGGGGTAGTTTGAGGGACAATTGCCTAATATCAAAAAACTTATGCAAGTATAAATAAAGAACATACAGAAAAAAGAATGCTATGCAAATTACTAAGGTACAAAAATAAGATATCTGGAGTTAAATAAAGCCAACTCCCCAATGGAGCATTTGGGTGTAAAAATAAATGGACATATTTGGGATGAAGACAAATTAACTTACATAAAAGCATGGATAATCGGATGAATATTCTAATGGGGACACATTACACAGGATTGTCATATACATTTACTTGATAAATGGAACCAGACCACACAAGTCCAGAGATATAGGGAATTATATTATAAACAGCCTGCAGGTGGATAATTGTCAAAGGTGAAGAATAGGGACAGCCACAAAGTGTGTAACTTTATCTATAAAAAAACAAATGATGAAAGCAGTTATTACAAACAACCTGCTACAACATATAGGACAAATATGCCTCACAAATGAAAAGGCTAAAAATAGTATATGTACTAAGGAAAATTACAAGTGAAAGAAGCTGGAGTTGTTATGGAGGTAGGAAATACCCTAAATCCACAAGGGGGAAGGGGAATCTACTGCCTATGTTGGAGAACCAAATGATACTATAAGCAGCCACATACAGAAAAACGATAAGTGCAACATCAGATGTACAACTGGCTTACCCCAATAGAACACAATGACCAGGCATGCTGAGTGTACTGAGAAGTCGGTATTTTTTTTAAACAAAAGAGTAGTGGGACTTTAAATATGCCAAATGAGAAGTCAGAATAAAAATCGATATAAATTTTATTACACATAAAACGTCATAAACAAAATATTAAAAACATAGATATGCATAAAGAAACTTTGCAAAAAATACAAAAATATGTAAATCTGATGGATACATGTACTTGTAACTGGTCTTTGCGTTACGCGGGATCCCCAGCTGCTTCAGGACCATACATATATTGCAAGTGTGTTATATACAGAGTTTCTTACTTAATATCGCCTATACCGGACCTATAAAGGCAGAAGTAAACATAAATATACAAAAGGGGGAAATAAATATCCAGTGTATAGCAATAAACCCCAAACAGTGTAAATCCCAATATCTATTTAAGACAGAGGGTATAAATCCAAAATACCAAGAAAACCAGGCATCTCTGTGACGATCACATATGCTGGTATTATGGTAAGTACATACCCACCTCTCCCCTGGCAAAGTTTGTACTGATAAGTCCCAGGGTCAGGGCCGGACTGGCCTACCGGGATACCGGGAAATCCCCCGGTGGGCCGGCTGTCTGGCTGCCCCTGGTGCCGCTGTGAGGGCAGCGGCGCCTGAAAGAAACATGGCTGCCGGGCCGCCAGGCTGACATGAAACTGCGCATGCGCTAGCGCTATTCTCGGAAGTGTGTACGGGCTTTCCCGAGCTAGCCATGCTCGGGAAAGTCCGTACACACTCGGCAATTCTCAGAAATGTGGGCGCATGCGCAGTGACACGATGGCGCCATTTTTAAAAGTACCGCAGCGGCAGTGAGTACTCGTCTGGTGGCCTCTTCCTCCTACTCCCCCTGCAGCCTCTGACCTCCTGCCCCCACTGCAGCCTCTGACCGCCTGCCCCCACTGCAGCCTCTGACCGCCTGCCCCCACTGCAGCCTCTGACCGCCTGCCCCCACTGCAGCCTCTGACCGCCTGCCCCCACTGCAGCCTCTGACCGCCTGCCCCCACTGCAGCCTCTGACCGCCTGCCCCCACTGCAGCCTCTGACCGCCTGCCCCCACTGCAGCCTCTGACCGCCTGCCCCCACTGCAGCCTCTGACCGCCTGCCCCCACTGCAGCCTCTGACCGCCTGCCCCCCCTGCAGCCTCTGACCCCCCCTGCCCCCCCTGCAGCCTCTGACCCCCCCTGCAGCCTCTGACCTCCTGCCCCCCCTGTAGCCTTTGACCTCCTGCCCCCCTTGCAGCCTCTGACCTCCTGCCCCCCCCTGCAGCCTCTGACCTCCTGCCCCCCCCGGCAGCCTCTGACCTCCTGCCCCCCCCCCGGCAGCCTCTGACCTCCTGCCCCCCCCGGCAGCCTCTGACCTCCTGCCCCCCCCCCCGGCAGCCTCTGACCTCCCCTGCACCATCGGCAGCCTCTGACCTCCCCTGCACCATCGGCAGCCTCTGACCTCCCCTGCACCATCGGCAGCCTCTGACCTCCCCTGCACCATCGGCAGCCTCTGACCTCCCCTGCACCATCGGCAGCCTCTGACCTCCCCTGTACCATCTGCAGCCTCTGACCTCCTGACCTCCCCTGTACCATCCGCAGCCTCTGACCTCTCCTGTACCATCTGTAGCCTCTGACCTCCCCTGTACCATCCGCAGCCTCTGACCTCCTGACCTCTCCTGTACCATCCACAGCCTCTGACCATCTCTTGTCTTTTATCACGTCTGCAGTCTTGAGTGGAGTCAAGAGTGGGAGTGGCGCAGGGATGGGGGTCATGGGAGAAGTCAGACATGTATGGACTGTGGAGAGGAAACTATGGGATAAAACCAGAGCCACCGAGCTGGAGCCGACTGACTGAGCCCTGCAAGGTGCACCTGAGAGGAGGTCAGTGACAGCGCCGCCAGGCCTACCTGAGAGGGGGGGGGGGGGGGGTCAATACAATATTGTAAGGGGGCACTGATATAAAGGTTTCCCCCTTATATCAGTAAACCCCTTACCTTAGTGTTTTCTTTCTGCGGAAGGTGGTCTCTGGTCACCAGAGTCCTCCCCACATTCCCAGAGTTCCCCTTTACATCATAGTCTTACAGTGCAAGGGGGAACTCTGATGTAAAGGGCAATGCTGCAGACCCTGATATAAGTGAGAACTCTGATGTAAAGAGGAATGCAGTGGACTCTGATATAAGTGGGGTCTCTGGTCACCAGTGCCCCCCTTTTATATCAGAGTTCCCGCTTAGATCATGATCTGCAATGTTCCCCTTTATGTCAGAGTTCCCTTGCACTGTAAAGGGGAATCCTCCTGATGTATGGGGGGAACTCTGTGTTGGGTTATATTAATCTGACTTTCATGTAAATGGAGAAATATGGTTTTTGACTTTTGTTTAACTTAACACATTGCTAATAGCAGTTTATATCTTAAATATTGATATTTGCACTGAAAACTGCCATTTAGGGCACCTTTTTTTTGCAGTGTCAATAAAAAATGTGCCAGTAAATGGCATGATTTTTGCCTTGAAAAAAATTGCTGCTGTTTGTAAAAGCCATGTCTCTCTTATCTATATATAATACACTCTTCAAATGTGCTTTAAAATGCATGGTTTTCCCTTTTGTGAACAAGAAAATAAAGACGTTATGCGGTTGGGCTGGTATAAAAATACTATGGGGCTGGTATGAAATTATTTCCAGGGCTGGTTTTTATTCCCAGTCCGGCCCTGCCCAGGGTGCTGCTGGAAAACCTGCAGCCCCCACTTATAAAGCATCACAAAAGAGGATGGTGATTAGGATGCACCAATGGCAATCCTGTGTACTAATGTGTCCAATGCTGTTGACTAGCATAACCAAACAACAGGACTCATGCTCATGAAAAGGGGAGGGCTAGATCCACACCCAAAAAATCATAATCAATGGGAAAAAAAAAAAAAAAAAAAAAAAAAAAATCTACAATTCATGCTGAAAAGCCGCCATATCTTCCCCCACCTTGCACATGGTGGGTAACGTCACTTCCAGCGGGCCACTGCATCATTTCTGGTGCAATGGAACTGATGGCGCGGACACCCGGCAAACACAGTAGGTGCCAACATGCATGTGCGGCTCCAGATCCAAGGGAGCGTGCATGCGCAACTCTTAAGCCCGAGAGCCGCACAACCTCTCCAAGACTGCAAAGGCAGTCCAATTCCTATGGTTGGACAGGGTAGATGGAAACACCCCCCCGAAGGTGGAACAGACCAATGGAAATGGAGAATTCCTCCCCACGCAGCCTGGAAAACCAGATACGGGGGCCACACGTGCTGGGTACATCTCTCTAGCCTGGATTACTAGGTGGTCCAGGGATGTCTGCATAACTTAATGTATACAGAGAAAGCAACAAAAAACAAAGAATAATTACATGATATGGCACTGTACAATGAAGAGAATTTGCCACTAATTATACATAAATGTACAGCTAATAAGATAAAACAAATAACTTAATCTATACCACAGGTCAAAAAAAAAAAAAAAAAAAAAAAAAGGGAGGAGGGGGGAATATCTATTACATTAAATGTTCAGTTTTGCCTAAAGCAAATCCATCAAGAAAAGGTTAACTTAGAACTTTATTTAAACCAGGTGTACAGTTTGCCTTCAAGCCAAATATCCACTGGGAAAAAGTACCCACACATTTGGTCTCAGCCCTAGACACAAAGTTACTCAACACCAACTTGTCACAAGGGGATGAGGCTCTTTTAAAGGTTATTTGAGAACGTTGAGAAACGATTTTGGCAATTTTAGAATCTGAAGTCAAGAGGTGCCAGTACTTTTGAATGTATCTCCTGACATGTTGATATTGCACACTATAAGGGGTAATAATGTGCAACATGGCCTCGTCATTTTTAATAGGATGTGAGCCAAACAACAATTGAGATTGTGATTGCTGGATGGTTCGATTATAAGCTTTACATGACATGACTTTGAATAACCCCTCTCACAGAGATAGAGTTTGAGTTCATTCGCACCTTTTAAGAATTCAACCTCATCACAGCAATTGCGCCGAAAGCGCAATTATTGTGAATGAGCAATAGACCATACCAGAGGTTTGGGGTGGAAGTTCTGTACTTGAAGGATCGTGTTCCCAGCAGTAGGTTTCCTGTATAGATTACTGCTCAAAATTCTGTCACTATTAACTTCTATTTCTAAGCCCAAAAAGTGACTTTACAATGATCAAAGGACATTGTAAAAGTTAATAGATGCAGGACATTCATGTAGTGACTCTAAAGGGCCATGCCACATTAGAAAAATGTCATCTATATATCTTAACCAGGTTAAGATACAGTCAGAGTATTTGAGGATGTTTTCCGAAAGTAGAAAGGAACGCTCCCACTCCCCCTTGTACAGATTGGCGTAGGATGGGGCACAACATGCGCTCCCTCTGTTTTGTTTTGGGATGTGGCACTAATGTTATTGTGCAGTTAAGGCATATCTGATATAATTGATCTGCATGGTAACACAAATTGCTAATCACATGCCAGCAACTCAATGAATTTAGACATCTAGATGTGGTGAAGATGACTTGCTGAAGTTCAAACTGCCACCACCAGCCTGAACTTTTGATACAAGGCAGGATAAATCCGTGCTTTCATGTTGTTTACACCTAATTCTGACCCTACAATCTGCATCAGAGTGGGGAAGAAAGGGTATTTAAGTGACTTTGAATGTGGCATGGTTGTTGGTGCCAGACAGACTGGTCTGAGTAATTCAAAAACTGCTGATCTAATGGGATTTTTTCACACACAACCATCTGTAGAGTTTACAGAAAATGGTCCAAAAAAGAGAAAATATCCAGTGAGTGGCAGTTGTGTGTACAAAAATGCCTTGTCAGAGGTCAGAGAGAGAATGTGCAGACTGGTTCAAGATGATAGAAAGGTAGCAGTAACTTAAATACCCCCTTGTTACAGCCAAGGTATGCAGAATACCATCTCTGAATGCACAACACATCGAAACTTGAAGCAGATAAGTTACAGCAGCAGACGACCACACAAGGTGCCACTCCTGTCAGCTAAGAACAGGAAACTGAGGCTACAATTCGCACAGGCTCACAAAAATTGGATAATAGAAGACTGGAAAAATGTTGCCTGGTCTGATGAGTCTCGATTTCAGATCAACATTCAGATTGTAGGGTCAGAATTAGGCTAAACAACATGAAAGCATGGATCCATCCTGTCTTGTATCAGAGCTGAGAATGTGACACTCCCCCCCCCCCCAATCTAGTGAAGAACTACAGGTCCCAGCATGAAACCGTGAGATCTCAGGTAGTCTTGAGAAGTCCTTCAATTTTTTTCTGGGGGTGGGGGGAAATCACATCCTTAGATCTCAGGGGTTCATGCTGGGGGACACTCCCCAAAAGTGAAGGACTGCAAGTCCCAGCATGAACCCCTCAGAGCTGAGGATGTGACTGACACTGCCTCAACTAGTGAAGGACTACACACACATACATACACATATATACATATACATATACATATACATATACATATATATATATATACTATCCAGGGTGATTATGCTCAAGTGGTGTATGCGTTTTCAGGAACACCGGTCAGTCCAGACTATTTTTAAGGGCATGGCAGCCCAATTTCATTTAAACAAAAACAAACTTCACAGAAAATCTTCCCTCACAGGGGGTTCCACCATCATTGTGTAGCAATAACTCTCGGTGGAGCTGCTGGTTTAAAGCGGGCTGTTACCTTCACTCTTGATACCTGTTTCACCAGCACCAGGTCTAGGGTCCCGTTGAGTTTACCTCTGGACGATGTAAGAACCAAACACTTGAGTATGTTTTCCAATGCTTTAATGAACAAGTAATAAAGGAAGTAGCAGGAAAGAGGCAGAAGGAAAGCTGCAGGGAAGCTCAAATACCTTTTCTTAATATTCTTTAGAACATTATTTGGAATTGAACACTTGTAGTTGGATGCACTCCCCTTGTGGGATTCAATCTTTGCCCACCTGGATAGGCCTCTTTCACTTGCCTAATAGCCAGTACGTAGCATGAACAAAAGTCTCTGCCAGACTTGTTTGGAATAAAACCCATACGATCCTCTGCCACAGGATGTATTGGTTTGCGATGAATGTCAGACACAGTACTTGAACCTTTAAGCCAACCCGGCAGTACTATGCAGTAAGATTACTTCAGGATATGTCCTCCAACCGAGTCACCAGGCCCCTCTCCAGACCAGCACTCTGCATGATCCTTCCATGACGGGTCCTCCCCTGGGATCTCCTCAGTTGTCCAGCTTCTTCACTCAGGATAGACAGCTCAGGACCATTCCTCTGCTGCTGTGGTAGGCCCCAGACAGGTTTCTGGGCCCAACCACACGCCGCAGCGATGTGGGCCTCCGGAACAGAGGACCACAAGGTGGTACTCTTAACGCATACCTGTCGGCCAGGAGGGCCAGCAGGTGGCTGAAAACGAACCCCTAAACATGGCGTCTGTCCCATAAATACCCTCTCGCAGAATGCAACTCAGAGGACCACCTCCACCGAATTGTCTACGGGACAGAGGAGCACTCATACGCTTCAACACGTTGCCCTTCCAACACCAGCCCATGGTGACAACGACACCCACCGGCGCAGTGTGGAACTACACACAACTCAGCCAATCTGGAACAGAGGCAAATCTAACTTCACCTAACAAGTAACCCACAAGATTTACCCATCAGCGCTACAATTGTATAACAGAAATTTCAGCCTCCTGGCTCACTCACTCTTACTTAGTCAAAAACTCACTCCTGGAGCTTACTTGCTCAGCTTCGCCGTGCTTGGTCATGGGCCACATCTGCCTCCTGCAGACATACACGCTCAGACTGCCACCTTAGACTCCTAGAGACCGCCTGTCTCTCTCTCGTGGAGCTGTCTCCACCTGAAAGCCCTTCCAACTCCTACACCAGGCCACCTGCCTGTAGGGTGGATCTGTTCCCAAGTGTGAGCCATGAGCTCTCTTCCTGAGGGGAATATAAACCCAGCCCACAGGTGTGCAATCATCATGCCTGTCTTTGCAAAAAACAGGCTGAAGGTGCTAATACACACCGTGACCTGGGGTCACCTCTCCACATATCCTACCCCCCTGTTTCGCACCGGAGGGAGAAATACAAAACCCTTCTTCCTAAAGGGGCACTCCACCCACCTCTTCCACATGCACTTCTCCCTAATCTTTTCACCTCCCCCAGACCTACTCTCCCAGGACTGTAGGGGCCTACTTCTACACCCACTGTCAGGTACTGAGTACCTGGCTCAACTTCAACTAGCACTATCAGTTTTCCAGGTTTGCTAATACCTGTGTGGTTACCCTTGGCAACCAACTTCTCAAAAATGCACAATTCAACATCACCAAGAACTTTTACCGCTGGTATTTCCGATACCTCTGGCCTGTCTAACAGCACTCTAGAGTGCCTCTCATACCCAAGCTTTGTATGAAGAAATCCAGCGCACTGTGAGACAACTTTCCACATTAACACCAAACATTGCATTAAATGATTCAAGCATTTGCGATTTCTGCACAGTACAACCTGCAATATCTAGCTCCAATCAGCTGTACCCTGTGGTACAAGTTCTCCAAACGTAGGAGAGGACGGCAGGATATACACTCCATGATGCTAAAATTTTATTAAACATGTCTGTCACAAAATACACATTTTCTCTTTTTTTCATTGTGGACAAAACTTCTGCTGTGCGTTTACACTCTCTGGGACCCTCAGTCATGAGAGGATTAGTCTCTGCAACAATCTGTTCACCTTGGCCTATAGGCTGTTCTGCAGACACATCTTCTGGCACAGCAGCCATAGTGTCCACTACTCTTTTAGCCACAGAAATTTCTTTCAGCTCTGCTATTCCTCTCTTGGCCCAGTCATCCCAATAGTTTATGCTCCGTAGCACTGCATCTGCCCAAGGAGGCATAGACAAACCAAGAGGCTCACCAGCATCTGAAACACAGTTTCAGATGCTGTCAGTTTCAGTTTGTCAGTACTACACTTCTCGTAAACATCATCAGCATTGGCGGAAATACAATTCTCACTATCATTCCTGACTTCTATGGTTGCTAGGGGCAATGGCATACATCTCTTAATGGTCACCCCTGACATCTCTGGCTGCAACAGCACATTTTCACCACTTGTCTTCCTACTATATATCCGACTGCCTGAAGACAAGTCCTTATCAGTCCTCATATTACATTGCAGTAACTCATCATTTACACTGCATCGCAACAAGTCATTCTCAGAAGTGTATCTCCCCACCGGACTTGCCACCATTTCACCGGCATCAAATACATGATCAGTCTCTTTCACATAAGAAACAGGAATAGTCTGACCAATCCAGGTGACAGGTGTCTGAACCTTCAATTGAGGGCGTCGTCCCTCCTTGGTTGTGCTCTCACAGGCCAATACCCCCACCTGGTTGCAGGGCAACATTGCAGGGCAAACAGGTTTCCTGTTGCCAATGCTAACAGCAGGCACTTTACCAAAAACATTTTCACCGGTTGCTATGGGAAACTCTATTCTCCCTGTAGAGCTTTTCCTGGTGCCTTTCCCCATGCAAACACAGGATGAAGCAACAGATTTTTGGGCATTCTAGGCCTCTTTGTGGGAACAGTGAGCCACCTCTTCATAGCGGCCCCACCATCCAGATGACTTTTTTTGGGCATCCCAGCCCTCTTTGTGGGAACAGGGAGCTACCTCCTCATAGCAGCACCACCATCCAGATGAAAAACTTTGTCTCTGGTTACCATGGGAGACCGCCCTCTCCCTGCACAACTTTTTCCCTTTGAACAGCCCATCTCTGCAGCCAGGGACACACAGTTCCTTTTGAAAAAAAACATTTCGGTGTACTGTCTCCTTAAGGCTGAGACACAGCACACATCACACATTACTTTGTTTCACATAGCAACAGCAATACATACAGTCTCTTGACACTCACAGTTTCCAGTATGCGAGGATCTGGACCAGCACCATCCGTGCCCGCCTTCTCCACCAATTACAACTATCTGGGGTGATTATGCTTAAGTGGTGTATGCGTTTTCAGGAACAACGGCCAGTCCAGACTATTTTTAAGGGAGTGGCAGCCCAATTTCATTTAAACAAAAACAAACTTCACAGAAAATCTTCCCTCGCAGGGGGTTCCACTATCATTGTATAACATAAATTTCAGCCTCCTGGCTCACTCACTCTTAAACTCCCTCCTGGAGCTTACTTGCTCAGCTTCGCACTGCTTGGTCACAGGCCACATCTGCCTCCTGCAGACATCCACGCTCAGACTGCCACCTGCAGCCTTAGACTCCTAGAGACCGCCTGTCTCTCTCTGGTGGAGCCGTCTCCACCTGAAAGCCCTCAAGACTCCTACACCAGGCCACCTGCCTGTAGGTTGGAGCTGTTCTCAAGTGTGAGCCCTGAGCTCTCTTCCTGAGGGGAATATAAACCCAGCCCACAGGTGTGCAATCATCATGCCTGTCTTTGCAAAACCAGCTGAAGGTGCTAATACACATCGTGACCTGGGGTCGCCTCTCCACAATAAATATATATATATATATATACATACACACACACAAATGTTTTGCCTTTCATTTTTATCTTACACTGAATGAGTTGTTTTACAAGGTGATTCAGAAGCACATAAACACCAAGCGCTGAAGCCAAGATACCAAGATATAGGGTGCCTACGTGCCCGGGATTGTCCCTTATTTCTGATTTTTGTCCCGTGTCCCGGGCACCTTCATTCCGGGACAATACAGTGTCCCGGAATGAAAAAAAAAACCCCACAACGCCAGGCGCCAGTCTGACTCCATCACCCTTATAAACATTATACACTGTGTAACACACACATCATATGCCTAACCGGTTGCAAGGCTAAGCCGCCCTGCATCTAGCAGCCAGTGCTGTCAGCTGACATTGTCACGTGGGCAGTCAGTGTAGTGGGCATCTGCACCCTACGGGCTACAGCTGAGCAGCGCGCCTCCGAGAGATAGAGAGAGCAGCCGCCAGCCAGGCAGCCACAGACACCAGAGAGAGCCACACATGATGCCTGTGCCCAGTCAGTGCCGCCGTCCCGGGGCTGCCGCCGACTACTCCAGCAGCCGTTGCAGCAGCAGCACATTGCCAGCAGCCAGCAGCGCAACCCGACTCCTAGCTGCCCGACTTCTCCACAGTTCAACTTCTGTCCTGAGCTGAGCCTCGTCCGAGTCCTCCTTCCCACCCACAAGGTCCGCGAGTTTGCTGCATGCCATTGAAAAACTTTCAGGTTAGTGTTACACTTCTTTGGTACAGTGAGCATGCTCCCCCTCCATTTTGCTGCTGTCCCCCACTCCTCCTCCATTCTGCTGCTGTCCCCCTCCAGTTTTCCTCTGTGTCCCACTCCGTTCTGCTGCTGTCCCCCTCCGTTCTTCCTCTGTGTCCCCCTCCGTCCTGATGTCCCCCTCCGTTCTTCCTCCGTGTCCCCCTCCGTTCTGCTGTCCCCCTCTGTTCTGCTGTCCCCCTCCGTTCTTCCTCCGTGTCCCCCTCCGTTCTGCTGTCCCCCTCTGTTCTGCTGTCCCCCTCCGTTCTTCCTCCGTGTCCCCCTCCGTTCTGCTGTCCCACTCCGTTCTGCTGTCCCCCTCCGTCCTGCATTCCCCCTCTGTTCTTCCTCCGTGTCTCCCTCCGTTCTGCTGTCCCCCTCCGTTCTTCCTCCGTGTCCCCCTCCAGTCTGCTGCTGTCCCCCTCTGTTCTGCTGTCCCCCTCCATTCTGCTGTCCCCCTCCAGTTTTCCTCCGTGTCCCCCTCCGCTCTGCTGCTGTCCCCCTCTGTACTTCCTCTGTGTCCCCCTCCGTTCTGCTGTCCCCCTCTTTCCTGCAGTCCCCTTCTGTTCTTCCTCCGTGTCCCCCTCCGTTCTGCTGTCTCCCTCTTTCCTGCACTTCCCCTCTTTCCTGCAGTCCCCCTCTTTTCTTCCTCCGTGTCCCCCTCCGTTCTGCTGTCCCCCTCCATTCTTCCTCCGTGTCCCCCTCCGTTCTGCTGCTGTCCCCCTCCGTTCTGCTGTCCCCTCCAGTTTTCTTCCGTGTCCCCCTCCATTCTGCTGTCCCCCTCCGTTCTGCTGTCCCCCTCCGTTCTTCCACTGTGTCCCCCTCCGTTCTGCTGCTGTCCCCATCCGTTCTTCCTCCGCGTCCCCCTCCGTTCTTCCTCCGTGTCCCCCTCCGTTCTTCCTCCGTATCCCCCTCTGTTCTGCTGTCCCCCTCCGTTCTTCCACCCTGTCCCCCTCCGTTCTTCCACCCTGTCCCCCTCCGTTCTTCCACCGTGTCCCCCTCCGTTCTGCTGCTGTCCCCCTCCGTTCTTCCTCCGTGTCCCCCTCCGTTCTTCCTCCATGTCCCCCTCCGTTCTTCCTCCGTGTCCCCCTCCGTTCTGCTGCTGTCCCCCCTCCGTTCTTCCACCGTGTCCCCCTCCGTTCTGCTAGCCCATACCACTTGTCTAAACTGGTTACCACTGTTTGCTTTTTTTTCAAAAAAATTTGCAAAAAAAGTATCAAAAACCATCTTTTTGGGGCGGGTGCGGGGGGGGGATGGGGGGCGGTGTCCCTGAATGGCAGGTTGTTAATGTGGTCACCCTACCAAGATACCATAAGGACATGTTAATTAAATCATTATGGGGCTGTTCCAGGCTGCTGTTGAAGATACACGTGAAGTAGTGGTAAAAACAAACAGTCACAGATAAACAGCGCTCAGGACTGTCAGTGAAAATAATACTAATCATGGCAATTCACCAATAGCTATAGGATCCTGAAGGGATATAATCCTAGGTGTAAAGAACTGCCCAGTAAACTTTAAAGTACCTTCATTTATTCCAGAGCATAAAAATCAAGTCACTCAACACTCAATGCTGGGAAGTAGTACCAGATACCAAGCAGTCCGGGCTGTGATGGTCGTTTCCTGGTGAGAAAGGGCAGTATGGAAATGGCGAGATGACAGCCTTCAGAGCGTCATGCAGTCATGTGTACTGACAGATGACACAAGCTAGTCACCGGAAGGTGCCACAGAGAGCCCACAAGCTTGAAGGTTACTGTGACTATAGAGTCCCAATGAAAGATCTGACTACAGAGTCCCAATGAGAGATCTTTCTAGGCAGTCCCAAAAAACCTCTGCACGGTACCATGAAAGTCCATATAAGCCTCAGCCCATAACTTTTTCTGCATGACTAGAAAGTCCCAATGAGAGATCTGACTAGGGAGTCCCAATGAAAGATCTGACTAGAGAGTCCCAATGAGAGATCTGACTAGGGAGTCCCAATGAGAGATCTAACTAGGGAGTCCCAATGAAAGATCTGTTTAGGGAATCCCAATGAGAATTCTGACTAGAGTCCCAATGAGAGATCTGACTAGAGAGTCCCAATGAGAGATCTGACTAGAGAGTCCCAATGAGAAATCTGACTAGATAGTCCCAATGAGAGATCTGACTAGGGAGTCCCAATGAAAGATCTGACTAGAGAGTCCCGATGAGAGATCAGACCATGGAGTCCCAATGAGAGATCTAACTAGGGAGTCCCAATGAAAGATCTGATTAGAGAGTCCCAATGAGAGATCTGACTAGAGAATCCCAATGAGAGATCTGACTAGAGAGTCCCAATGAGAGATCTGACTAGGGAGTCCAAATGAAAGATCTGACTAGGGAGTCTCAATGAAAGATCTGTCTAGAGAGTTCCAATGTGAGATCTCCAACAACAAAAAAATAATAAAAAATGACACAGCGGCTACGCCTAACAAATGCTAGACCGGAGAGGAAAAACTGAATTGTATCAATTCCTCAAAAAGTCATAACAAACCGTCACCTCAGGAGTTAACTTAGTCCAGGGCTTGAGGTGTGTTCCTCTGAATTAGGGCAAGCATACAAAAAAGGGGGATAAGAAAATTTCCCAAGTAATTCTTCAGAAAGGAACAGCCGGAATTATCAAAAATATAAACAATTCTTTATTGAAAAAAATCCACATAAACATGTGGATTTTTTTCAAATAAGAATTGTTTATATTTTTGATAATTAGGTATTCTTGCATAGCAAAACCACTTACTGTCATCTCACATATATATTATTCTTATTATAGCCAAATTTACCACCCTAACTCCTCCCACAGCTTTTACACTACATAGACAGTAATATACCAAAACATGTGGATTGTTCCCGATTGGTGTGCTATTACTTTGTGGAACATTTCGCCGAATGGTTCACGAAATATCGTCGTTTTTGCGGTGAAATTGGTCCCATAGGAATGAATGGCGAAATGTTCAAAACTAATGTGGAAGGTGACAAAAGCTGAAAAATCAGGATATGATTTCTAAACTGCTACCAGTCCCACATTTTCAAGCCCACCTAAACAAATCTTATATCAAAACGTTCAGCTATCCCTGCTGCCACTAAACATGTCCACGGCTAAGCCATAGTCCTGATAGTTTTCACAATATGACCATTTGTTTGCAACTCACGCCATCCATTGACATTTATTGAAACTCCACTCTAGCCCCTTCAAATTTGAAGGCCAATATCTAAACTGCGACTTTGCCTTCATTTTTAATATTTCAGAGACATACTATGCATCAAAATCTAGGTATGGGTCTTGTGATTCTCACAATATAAAGCTCTTCGCTGTAGGATTTATAGTTTTTAAAATACGATACGGCCGTCTGAAGTACTGCACAGTTATTACAGCAATCATGATCCTGTGTAGGGATGAGCCGAACACCCCCCGGTTCGGTTCGCACCAGAACCCGCGAACGGACCGCAAGTTCGCACGAACGTTAGAACCCCATTGACGTCTATGGGACTCGAACGTTCGAAATCAAAAGTGCTCATTTTAAAGGCTAATTTGCATGGTATTGTCCTAAAAAGGGTTTGGGGACCCGGGTCCTACCCCAGGGGACATGTATCAATGCAAAAAAAACTTTTAAAAACGGCCGTTTTTTCGGGAGCAGTGATTTTAATGATGCTTAAAGTAAAAAAAAAAAAGTGAAATATTCCTTTAAATATCGTACCTGGGGGGTGTCTATAGTATGCCTGTAAAGTGACGCGTGTTTCCCATGTTTAGAACAGTCCCTGCACCAAATGTCATTTTTAAAGGAAAAAATCTCATTTAAAACTGCTTGCGGGTTTAATGTCATGTCGGGTCATGGCAATATGGATGAAAATCAGTGAGACAAACGGCATGGGTACCCCCCAGTCCATTACCAGGCCCTTTGGGTCTTGTATGGATATTAAGGGGAACCCCGCACCCAAATTAAAATAAGGAAAGGTCCCTATATACTCTGAACAGCAGTATTCAGGCGGTGCAAACAAGACAGGGACTG
The DNA here is from genome assembly GCA_037952925.1 of Lithobates clamitans. Taxonomy (NCBI): domain Eukaryota; kingdom Metazoa; phylum Chordata; class Amphibia; order Anura; family Ranidae; genus Lithobates; species Lithobates clamitans. The sequence continues at coordinate 8,595,717 of JBBGZY010000911.1, read as the reverse complement.
TAGGTTTGTTGTTAAGTAGAATCTGTTTGTAATTTTGAACATTTTTAATGTGTTTAGCTCAGGCCAAAAAATCTTTTCTAAGCTTTTTGGAAAACATAGGGAAGGGTTATCACCCCTGTGACATTTGTTTTGCGTCTTTCCTCCTCTTCAGAAGATTTCACCTCACTTTTTTGTCCCAATGAAAAATGTTTTTGGAAAATTTGGGTTTTTTTGTGGAACAAGGATTGGAAAGCATCAGTGGAAAGGAGAAATTGTTTTCCCATATTAACTCTTACAGGAGAGAATTTCCCTTCCTTAGGGGTAGATTTCATCTCACTTCCTGTTGTCTCCTTCCGTTTGCAAGTAGGAGTCGTTTGTAAGTTAGATGTTTGAAAGTAGGGTCCTGCCCTATATACTCAGCAGAAATTTGGGCCTTAGGTGTTGCTGTGGCCAAAACACTGTAAGCCCTCACAGGGCCCTGCTGTGAAATATTAGATCAAGAATTGTAATTACATGCCCCTGTTGAACAGGAGCTGAAAAATTAGGCCTTAGGCACTGGTGCTGGTGCCACAACACTGCAACCCCTCACAGACACTCTAGTTGGAACGCAGGAACGAGCCCTGCTGCAAAGTATTGCATCAAAAATTGTAATTACACGCCCCTGTTAGACAGGGGCAGAAAAATTGGGTCTTAGGCACTGGTGCTGGTGCCACAACACTGCAACCCCTCACAGACACTCTGGCAGTATGCTGCAGCAGGGGGAGCATGACTGCCAGATTGCTGTCCTTCTTGGGCACCCCCTCTGTCCGTGCTCATGTTACTGCCTTCATTGAGCTCAGTATCATCATCAGAGCCTTCCAAACGCTGGGCATCCTCCTGGAGCATGTACCCAACACTGTGGTCAAACAGTTCGAGGGAATCCTCATGAGGACATGGTGGAGCTAGGGAAGGAGTCACTGATGACATTGAGCTGAGGGAAGAGGCCGCTGCTTTGCCAGACAAAGCACCCTGGGCATGGGTGAGAGAGGATGAGGAGGATGAGGACGGCTTGGTCATCCACTCGACCAAGTCTTCCGCATGTTGCGGCTCAACACGGCCAGCTGCCGAAAAAAAGGCCAAGCGTGTCCCATGGCCACGTGCTGATGAGGATGCACCGTCTCCACGACCAGCACTAGACACAGAGCCTGCTTGCCCTCTCTTATTGGCTTGTGACTGTCAGCCTCTCCTTCTTGGCCTTCCAGACATACTAATGGCCTGTAGCTGCACTAAGCTGGGATAGAACACCTGTAATTTTCTTCAGGTAGCTTTATATACTGTAACCAGACAAGCCTGCCTGTCAGTAGGAAGATAACAGGAACGGATCTAGCTGAACACTGTGAGCAGGACGTACTGCACTAAATGTATATAGCAGGAACGGATCTAGCTGAACACTGTGAGCAGGACGCACTGCACTGAATGTAAATACCAGGAACGGATCTAGCTGAACACTGTGAGCAGGACGCACTGCACTGAATGTAAATACCAGGAACGGATCTAGCTGAACACTGTGAGCAGGACGCACTGCACTGAATGTAAATAGTCTAGCTGCCTGACCGTGGTACTAATAGGATCAAAAAGAACACCTGTAATTTTCTTAAGGTAGCTTTATATACTGTAACCAGACAAGCCTGCCTGTCAGTAGGAAGATAACAGGAACGGATCTAGCTGAACACTGTGAGCAGGACACACTGTACTAAATGTAAATAGTCTAGCTGCCTGACCGTGTTACTAATAGGATCAAAAAGAACACCTGTAATTTTCTTAAGGTAGCTTTATATACTGTAACCAGACAAGCCTGCCTGTCAGTAGGAAGATAACAGGAACGGATCTAGCTGAACACTGTGAGCAGGACACACTGTACTAAATGTAAATAGTCTAGCTGCCTGACCGTGTTACTAATAGGATCAAAAAGAACACCTGTAATTTTCTTAAGGTAGCTTTATATACTGTAACCAGACAAGCCTGCCTGTCAGTAGGAAGATAACAGGAACGGATCTAGCTGAACACTGTGAGCAGGACACACTGTACTAAATGTAAATAGTCTAGCTGCCTGACCGTGGTACTAATAGGATCAAAAAGAACACCTGTAATTTTCTTCAGGTAGCTTTATATACTGTAACCAGACAAGCCTGCCTGTCAGTAGGAAGATAACAGGAACGGATCTAGCTGAACACTGTGAGCAGGACGTACTGCACTAAATGTATATAGCAGGAACGGATCTAGCTGAACACTGTGAGCAGGACGCACTGCACTGAATGTAAATAGCAGGAACGGATCTAGCTGAACACTGTGAGCAGGACGCACTGCACTGAATGTAAATAGCAGGAACGGATGTAGCTGAACACTGTGAGCAGGACGCACTGCACTAAATGTAAATACCAGGAACGGATCTAGCTGAACACTGTGAGCAGGACGCACTGCACTGAATGTAAATAGCAGGAACGGATCTAGCTGAACACTGTGAGCAGGACGCACTGCACTAAATGTAAATACCAGGAACGGATCTAGCTGAACACTGTGAGCAGGACGCACTGCACTGAATGTAAATAGCAGGAACGGATCTAGCTGAACACTGTGAGCAGGACGCACTGCACTGAATGTAAATAGCAGGAACGGATCTAGCTGAACACTGTGAGCAGGACGCACTGCACTAAATGTAAATACCAGGAACGGATCTAGCTGAACACTGTGAGCAGGACGCACTGCACTGAATGTAAATAGCAGGAACGGATCTAGCTGAACACTGTGAGCAGGACGCACTGCACTGAATGTAAATAGCAGGAACGGATCTAGCTGAACACTGTGAGCAGGACGCACTGCACTGAATGTAAATAGCAGGAACGGATCTAGCTGAACACTGTGAGCAGGACGCACTGCACTGAATGTAAATAGCAGGAACGGATCTAGCTGAACACTGTGAGCAGGACGCACTGCACTGAATGTAAATAGCAGGAACGGATCTAGCTGAACACTGTGAGCAGGACACACTGCACTGAATGTAAATAGCAGGAACGGATCTAGCTGAACACTGTGAGCAGGACGCACTGCACTGAATGTAAATAGCAGGAACGGATCTAGCTGAACACTGTGAGCAGGACGCACTGCACTGAATGTAAATAGCAGGAACGGATCTAGCTGAACACTGTGAGCAGGACACACTGCACTAAATGTAAATAGTCTAGATAGAAGATAACAGGAACGGATCTAGCTAAACTGAATACAGTGTATATATATATATGCAACACCTGGGATGCATATATATACACAATACACTGTAAGTGCAGCTAACTGACTGACTGTTCTGCCTAATCTATCTAACTCAAATCAAATGACACTGTCTCTCTCTCTCTCTATCTCTCAGCACACCGGAACACACACTACACAGGGCCGCCGTGCAGGCGGCCTTATATAGTGTGGGGTGTGTACTAAATCCCCTGAGCCATAATTGGCCAAAGCCACCCTGGCTTTGGCCAATTACAGCTCTCTCTACTGACGGCGCTGTGATTGGCCAAGCATGCGGGTCATAGTGCATGCTTGGCCAATCATCAGCCAGCAATGCACTGCGATGCCGCAGTGAATTATGGGCCGTGACGCGCCACACGAATTTGGCACGAACGGCCCATATCGTTCGCAATTCGGCGAACGACCGAACAGCCGATGTTCGAGTCGAACGTGGGTTCGACTCGAACACGAAGCTCATCCCTAATCCTGTGTATTGTGTATTGTGTATTGAGCAGTGGTTGTGAAGCATAAACAGGGCATGAGCGTTGCCAGGAAACAGTGGTTGTAAACACTGATTATCATCAAACAGATAGCACAACTTCACCTCCATTCTACGTCGAGATGCTGAGACCCCCCAAATGCATGTGGTCATACCTTCATCTGCTAGGCTTGATAATGCTGCTAATGTTTTTATAAATGTATGTTTTAATGTAACTGTGAAGCACTTTGGGCAACAACTTTGCAATTAAATGTGCTGTATAAATAAATAAAAGTTGAAATGCATTTCTCACTCTATCAAGCTTGTCTTGTGCACTTTTTAAACTCGATCAATCAATTGGTTAGTGTAATGTTTACTATCTTTACTAACGCCAAACACTCCACACAGTTACTCTGCCCACTCCATAAAGTTACTTTGCCCAGTTCAACCTTTCCACAGTTACTCCAGCCACTCCAACCACACAACAGTTACTCAAGCCACTCCTCCCAGTTACTCCTCCCACTCTAGTTGTAGACTACTGGTGGAGGCAAGAACACTTCACACAATTTCCCCAGAAATTGTAGCTTTTCTAGTTCCGGCTGTTCCTTTCTGAAGAATTACTTGGGAAATTTTCTTCTTCCCCTTTTTTGTTTCCAATGTGAGATCTGACTAATGAGAGATCAATGAGAGATGCTTGCTCCTTGTGGCTTTTTCCTATTTCCTTCCGGCGATTGCCTTGTCTCATCCGTGGTGCACCTAGCAGCCTAATTTTTTGAAAATGAGTGTGCTGAGGTTTGTACATGTCTATTAGTCTCTTGCTTGTGTCACTGTAATTAAAGCATATTTTGTGAGTACAAGACGGTGACATATAGTATGCATACCTCCCAACTGTCCCTGATTTCGAGGGACTGTCCCTGATTTGGAACAATGTGCCTCTATCCCTCATTCCTCCTCATTTGTCCCTCATTTTGGTCTGATCAATATAGTTGTATATAAAATGCACTTTTTATCTTTCAAAGAGTGTTTCCCAGTGCTAAACCTTTCATCTAATTTCTAAATTGCTGTATTTGTACATTTTAAAAGCCAATATAAAGGAATAGTAGTAGTGGTAAAAAAAAAGCACTTGTGGATTTAATTAACCTTTTTTTGGGTTAATTCTCCTTTAAGGGGGTGTGGCAGGGGGTGTGTCCTATGCCTACATACATTTGCTATTGGTGTCCCTCATTCCCATCTCGAAATGTTGGGAGGTATGTAATATGTGTGCTGTGTATACGGTGAGCAGGCTCAGGTTTAATTAAACCATACACCTCTAAGCCTCTTCTACTAGGGCAATGTGACCACACCCACAATTTGGTACAGCGCACTGCATACACTGCTTTATTGCTGAAGATATTTTTTTTAAGGGGGGGGGGGGGGGTTATGCTAGGTACACCACTGCTGTTGCCAATATCTGCCATACATTTTCCACTATTGCCTATAGGCAGGCACAAGAAGACTTTGCAGACTACTAAATCAGGCCCCGGAAACTAATATTAGGGTCTGGCTGTGAATGGTAACTGTTCTGGCTATAAAATAGCTTTCTTTATTGTGTTCTCCACTCCCCAGTGATACTATACTGCAGTATATGTAAAATAAGTCCCATCTGTATCCGCAGACATTGTAGAGGTGAAGGAGATGTGTATTATGCATGCTGGCTTTCTTGCAGTCTTCATTTATCTGATGAATTGCTGAGAAATTGGCATATATTTATATATTTTATAATAGTTCACTGCAGAGATTTTTTTTGTCCAGTCATTGTACGAACACTGTAAGCTAGTCTGCAGAAATAGCTGCTAATGATAGGGAGGGATTGGACGCTATGGCTGGTGTCAGCTTAGATGCAGATCTCTGTCCCTGATTGGAACACTTGGTAAAATACATGGGCACAGTATATATTTACATACCTTGGCACAGTATATATTTAATTACCTGCGCACAGTATATATTTAATTACCTGGGCACACTATATATTTTCCTATATTGTTCTAGTGAAGCAGACTGCTACCCTTTTTTTACATTTTATAAAGGATCGGGCACTTTGCTTCACTGTTGGCAATTAGTTCCACAATATACTCACTACATGTTATTTAAAGTGATATTAAAGTGCAAAAGGGTGTCAGGAGAATGGGGGGACTGTCTTGTAATTGTAATGCCAGCTTCAAGAATGGGTTTATACCTTGGACAGCAGAGTGGGTTAGTGGTTACCACTTCTGCTTTGAAACTGGGTCCTACCTGTGCCTGAGTGGGTTTCCTCTGGGTACTCTGGTTCCCACCCACACTCCAAAGACATACCAGTGTTAATGAGGAGGTGGAGACTCAGCTCCTTGCACAGATGGAAAGGGCTGCAAGGGCTGGGACAGTGATAATGATGGGGGCTTTTAACTACCCAGAAATTGACTGGAGTAATGGCACTGCTGGGACATTTAAAGGGCAAAAATATATAAATCTGTAGCGCTGGTAGATTTTATCTACCGCTGATAGGTAAATTTAGTGGGTCGCTTATTATAGGAAGTTAGATTTGTTCCAGCTTGGCTGACGTTGCATGCAAATCCACATTGTGCCAGTGGGTGTCGTTGTCACCATCGGCAGGTGTTGGAAAAGCAATGTGTTGAAGCGAATGAGTGCTCCTCTGTCCCGGAGATAACTTGGTGGAGGTGGTCCTCCGAGTTGCATTCTGGGAGAGGGTATTTATGGGACAGACGCCATGTTTTAGGGTTTGTTTTCAGCCACCTGCTGGCCCTCCTGGCCGACAGGTATGCACTAGGAATACCACCTCGTGGTCCTCCGTTCCGGAGTCCCGTGTCACTGCGGCGTGTGGGTGGGCCCAGAAGCCTGTCTGGGGCCTACCACAGCAGCGGAGGAATGGTCCTGAGCTGTCTATCCTGAGTGAAAAAGCTGGACAACTGAGAAGATCCCAGGGGAGGACCCGTCATGGAAGGATCATGCAGAGTGCTGGTCTGGAGAGGGGCCTGGTGACTCGTTTGGAGGATGTATCCTGAAGTAATCTTACTGCATAGTACTGCCGGGTTGGCTTAAAGGTTCAAGTACTGTGTCTGACATTCATCACAAACCAATACATCCTGTGGCAAAGGATCGTACGGGTTTTATCCCAGATAAGTCTGTGGCAGAGACTTTTGTTCGTGCTACGTGCTGCCTGCTAGGCAAGTGAGAGATATCTATCCAGGCGGGCAAAGATTGAATCCTACAAAAGGGGGACTATTCAATTACAAGTGTTCAATTACAAAGAATGTTCTGAAGAAATACAACAGAAAGGTATTTGAGCCTCCCTGCAGCTTTCCTACTACCTCTTTCCTGCTACTTCCCTTGTTCGTTTTATTAAAGCATTTGAAAACCTACTCAAGTGTTTGGTGCTTATATCGTCCAGAGGTAAACTCAACGGAACCCTAGACCCGGTGCCGGTGAAGCAGAGGTGTCGAGAGTGAAGGTAACAAGCCCGCTTAAACCAGCAGCTCCACCGAGAGTTATTGCTACAAATCTATTACAAGACAATTTTATGGTCCAGTTTATTGAGGCCCCGACTAGGAATGACGCTCTGATGGACCTGGTAAACTCAAACCATGCTCAGCTTATTACCAATATTCATATAAAAGAACATCTAGGTAGCAGTGACCATAACATGTTTTCATTTAATGTTAGCTGTAAGCAACAAACACATACGGGAAATATAAAATCACTTAACTTTAAGAGAGCAAATTTTCCACGGATGCTCTCCAAGACTTAGACTGGGAGGGAATATTGGCATCAATGGACACAGAACAGAAATGGGAATTCTTCAAAAAGACTGTATGCAAACTCACTGCAAAGTATATTCCCATGGGCAGTAAGTTTAAAAGGCTAAATATAAAACCTCCACACTGGTACCGCCCTGGTCCCGCCGGACGCCCCTATGCTGCAATCTTACAGACTGACTTAGTTTCGGGTAATCTGATCCCACTGATTGTGTCCTCATTAAAGGCGCAGTGCATGCCCCCCTCCAACCTTTGGGGGTAGTTTATGTGTGATCCCTCGTAAGGCACACTGGCTGGACGCCTGCTCTTCGGGGGACTGACCCACTGTCTGGGAAATTAAGAATACATGAGGGGGCAACTTCCTTACATTATGGCCATCTATGATTATTGGGAGCAACGTGACTGATTTTTTGATGCATGTTTACATCCCTATAGCCGTTATTCATCTATCCTCTGAAGAAGACCCATTGGGGTCGAAAAGCGTCAGTATTTTCACATTTTAGATCGTGTTGCCTTAGGCTTATTGTACTGTACACTGTTCCCTGTCACGGGCATTGTGTGTTTTTTATCAACCTTGTACTCCAGTTCATGTCTTGACTTTTAATGTCAGAATTTATTACTTTTATACTTTTTTGTACCAATAAAAATATTTTTGATCATCTATTTATTTTGAACTGTACATCAATGGCTGCATTAAAGCCCCGTTAGGGGGTTTCTCGTTTTTTCTATTAAATATAAAACCTATGTGGTTCATGGCCAAAGTTAAAATGGCTATAAATAATAAGGAAAGAACTTCTAAAAAATATAAAAATGAAGGAACACTATCATTGTTTAAATGCTACAAAGTATATAACAGTATATGTTAAAAGGGAATCAAGGATGCAAAAATTCAAAATGAACGTCAGATTGCAAAAGATAGTAGGACAAACCCCCCAAAATTCTTCAAATATATTATTAGTAAAAAGATCAGGTCTGAGCATGTAGGCCCTTTACAAAATAATCTAGAGTAGGTGACTGGGGAAAAAGAAAAGAGCCTCGTTTTGAGATTTGGTGTTTACTGTTTTAAAACAGGTTTTTTTGCTAGAAAATTACTTTGAACCCCCAAACATTATATATATTTTTTTCTAACACCCTAGAGAATAAAATGGCGGTTGTTGCAATACTTTCTGTCACACTGTATTTGCGCAGCGATCTTACAAGCGCACTTTTTTTGGAAAAAATACACTTTTTTGAATTAAAAAATAAGACAGTAAAGTTAGCTCAATTTTTTTATATTGTGAAAGATGATGTAAATTGATACCCAACATGTCACGCTTCAAAATTGCGCCCGCTCGTGGAATGGCGACAAACTTTTACCCTTAAAAATCTCCATAGGCGATGTTTAAAAAATTCTACAGGTTGCATGTTTTGAGTTACAGAGGAAGTCTAGGGCTAGAATTATTGCTCTTGCTCTAACGATCGCGGCAATACCTCACATGTGTGGTTTACATATGCAGGCGCTACTCATGTATGCGTTCTCTTCTGTGCGGAAATTCGGCAGGGCGGGGCGCGTTAAAATTTTTTTTCTTTTTCTTATTTATTTTACTTTTTATTTTTACACTGTTCTTTAAAAAAAAAAATGTGTCACTTTTATTACTATTACAAGGAATGTAAACATCCCTAATAGAAAAAAAAGCATGGCAGGGCCTCTTAAATACGAGATCTGGGGTCAAAAAGACCTCAGATCTCATATTTAAGCTAAAATGCAATAAAAAAATAAAATAAAAAATGTCATTTGGAGAAAAAAAAGTCCCTTTAAGAGCTATGAGCGGAAGTGACGTTTTGCTGGGTGGGGGCCATCTTCTCCTCACTCAGCTCCACACCACACACAGAGAAGGATCCGATTGCCTCCGCCGGCTCTGGTAAGCGGCGGAGGGCACCGGAAAGGGGCGGGAGGGAGGGGCCCTCTCCCGCCACCGATAAAAGTGATCTTGCAGCAAATCCACCGCAGAGACCATTTTTATCTGAAAGCTGACCGCCCGCTTTTGAAGAGGATACCAGGGTCATGGTAGCTAGCTGCTGCCATAACAACGATATTCCTCTTTAAACAGCCAACGTATAACGATGGCGGGCGGTCGGCAATCGGTTAAATACTTTCTTCAGCTCTGTGTATATAAAGGAGCATGGGAAAGCTCAAGTCCATAATGGGGATGGTATTGACACAGCCCCAAATTATTCGCAATGGCTCAAATGTGATATGGTCCACAAATATTTAGACAGAATAAAGGTGGATAAAGCACCTGGACCAGATGGCATCCACCCACGGATCCAAAAAGAATTGTGCTCTGTCATTTCAAAGCCATTGTTTCAAATATTTAGGGACACGTTAATGACTGGAATGGTGTAGGGCCAATGTGGTGTCCATATTTAAAAAGGGATCAAAGTCTTTACCAAGTAACTATAGACCTGTTAGTTTAACTTCTATAGTGGAGAGTATAATAAAAGACCACATAGACAAGTTCTTGCTGGAAAATTTTTTTTTAAGCAACGGACAGAATGGATTCATGAAAGACAGAAGTTGTCAAACAAACCTGATTTCTTTTTATGAGGAGGTAAGTAAAAAGAGGAAAAAAGATTTATTCTCCAATTACAGAACGGTTTCTTCACAGTAAGAGCTGTGAAAATGTGGGATGGACTCCCTCCAGAGGTGGTTCTGGCCAGCTCAGTAGCTTGCTTAAAAAAAGACCTGCATTAATTCCTAAATGTACATAATATAACTGGGTACTGACTTTATAGGTAAAGTTGATCCAGGGAAAATACGATTGCCTCTGGGGGGGATCAGGAAGGATTTTTCCCCCCTGCTGTAGCAAATTGGAGCATGCTTTGCTGGGGTTTTTTGCCTTCCTCTGGATTAAATGTGGGTGAAGGATTGTGTATATATATCGTATTTATTGGCGTATAACATGCACTTTTTCCCCCTGAAAATAGGGGGCAAATTACGGATGCGTATTATACGCCGATAGTATACCTCGGAGGGGAAGGAGGGGGATGAGCGCCACCGGAATTCGTCAAGCTGTCATCTCCTGTTTGCTCAGCTCTCACTCGGCTTTAACTCGGCTCTCACGTCACACACACAGTCCCACCTCTGCCACCGACATTGGACCAGTGTTTTGTCTATCACAGGAGCTGGTCCAATGCCGATGGCGGAGGCAGGACTGTGTATGTGACTGCCGACTGAGAGCCCAGTAAAGGGGAGTGATTTCCTGCACTGCATTGATGAGAGATGGTGAGGCTGCAGATGGGCATTAATCAGGCTGCATTGATGTGAGATGGGTTGCAGATGGGCGCAGATCAGGCTGCAGATGGGCACAGATCAGGCTGCATTGAGGCTGCAGATGGGCACTAATCAGGCTGCATTGAGGCTGCAGATGGGCACTAATCAGGCTGCATTGAGGATGCAGATGGGCACTAATCAGGCTGCATTGAGGCTGGAGATGGACACTAATCAAGCTGCATTGATGGGCACTGACCATTATTGTGCTTCAAAGTGGTTTATATGCCTGTGCATGTTATACGCCATTAAATGCAGTATATATATTTTTTGGGGTTGAACTAGATGGACTTGTGTCTTTTTTCAGCCTGACTAACTATGTAATTACTATGTAACTATGCTAGAAGATAAATTGACTCCTGTCTAAACTGGCCCTAGTATGTGTGTGCATGCATGTATGTATACATGTGAGATAGGACCTTAGTTTGTGGTCTCCTTGAAGATACAGACAGTAAAGTGTGTACAGCACTGTAATTGTTGATGCTTTAAAAAGGTCTGTAATACAAATACAATACCAAATAATTTCCAAACCTAGGCAGACACAGAACATGGACACAAAAATGAATCCTAGTATGAACATAAATATACAAACACAAAAGGCAGCGCTACAAACTTAAATGACACCACACTACAAATATTTAGCTAGTGCTATCATACAGTGCATATGTGAAGTGAAAAAACACAGTCCACACTATATTGCAGCTAGATTCTCTATATATTCCGTGATGTATGAAAAGAGACTGTCCAAACAAGAGAAGTTCAATTTCCACTTTCAAGATGATAGGCTGTCACCAACACCTCCACACGTGAAGAAGCGGGGGGTACACACATCCCCCTTCAAATGAAACTCTTACCAGGTTCAACTGGATCAAAAGCATGAACACCGTAGACCTGGTCTCTCACTCTCACCAATTGCCTAGGAAAGCTGCACCAGGAGGTTTGAATCACCCAGTGATAAACTCAGTCCGGGACAAAGAAAACAAAAACTCGATAGTGTAATCCCATTTAGACACTTTATTGTTTTCCACACTTAAAAACCCCCTCTTAGGAACTGCACTTACAGAAATAAATCAAGTCGCCCCTGTGAACCGAGTCTTACTGCCTGCAGCGGGGCTGGGTGGAACACCTATACGCTCTACCTATGGATAAATGGCGAGGCCCAATTCACCAGAGCTAAATGCTCAGTGTGCATGGGGTCTTACATTGATAGGTGGATGTTAGTTTGGAGGAGTGGATGTTCCTAGGCAGAGTGCATTTGTGTACAGACTGCTTTATGTAATGTCTACATGTTATGCTGAGCCTATATGAATAAAAGGACAGAAAGTCAATGAATGAATGGGGTCGGATAGGGACAGTTAAGTTGGTAAGGAAAGAGCTAGATGATACTGGAGGTCCTTTTATCCAGGAAATGAGGTTCGCTCTATTTGGCTTGCTGCAGCTTCTAATGCACACTGGGAGAAGCTTACTTTAAGGCCAATAATATGTTAAAAGTTTAACTACTATCCATTTATTACAGAATAATACAGAATAACTGAAATTAAGGTCAAGAATTTCAGTAAAGAGGACCCTGTACAAATGTTCAAGACATGGTCTGGAGATCCTTTTCCAGACCAGGCTTCAGGACAGTGCCCTCCAGCAAACATAAATCCTTTAGTAATCTTCTCCAGGCCCTCAGTCCAGCAACTGCTGGGGCAGAGACTGCGGTTTCCCATCTCATTAGCTATCTCCCAAAGGCAGCACCCCCCGAAGAACTGGAACCCTCCTAGGAGAGGAAAGAACGCTCTGGAAATGCCTCCTAAACATTTAGCACCTCCCCAGTCACCTTCTGAACACCTCCTTCCAGGGATTGGCAGGGGCATGATGAATTTTCAGACTGAACATTTGACTCTCCTTGCCCTATATTCTGGAAGCTTCTTCCAAAAGCAGGTGAGAGAAATCAAACACCCAGCTAAGAAACCCTGACCAGGCAACAATAATAGATTACTGCTCCACAGACTGCAGTGAAGCCAAAAACGAAATTTAGCTTAGCCGCCAAACTAGAAGAGGGCACAAGATTTAGTTTGCTTTATTTATGTTTCTGTAATAATTGGATAGTAATTAAACTTTTTAACATATCATCGTTAAGCTGAACTCCAGGCAGATGTAAAAGACTTGCATACTGATAGGAGGAGAGTGCAGAGAGTCACAGGCTGCATGGAGGGACAAGAACCGTGTTACCAAACTGCAGAGAAATATCAAGTCTCCTGACCTGCCAGACTGGGCAGTGCTGTGTGGCAGGGCTGTGTAAATCTTAAAACTGAATGGACAGAGATATAAATCCTTTGGCAGATATAACAGCTCCCATAGACCCCTTTCACACTGAAGGCGCTTTTCAGGCCTTTCAAGCCTCTGGGGCGGTGCTAAAAAAAAGTCCTGCAAGCAGCGTCTTTGTGGCGGTTCAGGAAAAGTGAATAAACCGCTCTTGCACTGCCCCTGCCATTGAAATCAATGGGCAGCACTGCCGAAGCGCCTGCAAAGCGCTTCGACAGTGGCGCTTTGCGGGCGGTTTTAACCCTTTCCTTGGCTGCTAGCGGTAAAACGCCGCTAAAACCTGCGCCCCAGTGTAAAGGGCTCTTATATGTGATTCATCTGTGTGTTTAGCTGTTTGCCTGGAGTTCAGCTGTAACCTCTGTTCACTGATTACAGGGCTTTCCAGTCTTTTTTCTAAAAACGATCATGTAAGTTTAGTCTTTTGGTAAGCACGTCTTTTCTTTTTCACTTCGTTATGGTTAGTGTTGGCCAGAACATACATAAACTTAACGGCTCAAGCATCAATTTACCTTTGACTGTCCTTGCATTTTCCTGTTGTAAAATGAACATGTGTTCTAGCACATTTGAATAGAGAAGTATGAACAAGCCCTCCTAGGGTATGACATTGTACATGGTCCTCATCTTCATACAGTAAGCATGCAATGTAACATCAGTACCACAGACATAGATTGTGCTGTCATCATGACATTTTATTGCAACACGTTCCTCATAAAAAACCCAGGTGCATTGCTTTTACAAGGTTAAACACATCCTGCTATTTAATAAAATACGGTTATAACACTGATCAGTTGAACATAATTATGTTTTTATGTGGAAATGTAGGCATACGTTTGTTTTCATTGCTATGAATACATCTGATTTTCTCATTAGGTGGGACAATTTCTAGTTTAAAATATACCTCTAGTTTCGAGTCGCAATTTCACAAATCATTGCTACATAATAAGAACTTTGGCCGTATGCATTTAGGCTCCCGTGGATTTGTAGAGGGCCAGTTATCACCCTGTACCCAAGGCCTGAGAATAAATGAAGATACAGAAGGGCAATGGTGTCATTATACTGAAGCCCTGCGCTCAGATGAGAAACATCATGTACTGCAGCATTTAGAATGTAAAATATTGCACAGATTTGAGCTGTTCTTTTGAATTCCTAAGGCAGGCCAACCATAGATGATGCAATTTTCTTTCCTGCAACAATGGACTTGTTGCAGGAAAGAAAATCGCTTGATTCCCCAATCAACATAGTTAGTGTTGATAGGGGAAATCCTCCCACGGAGTCATTCTGCTGTCACGGCGAAGGGGGAACCACCCCAGCCGGGAGAACACAGTGATTATTGCTAGCAGATATAGCCACTGGCATATCTCCCAACTGTCCCTGATTTCGAGGGACTGTCCCTGATTTGGAGCAATGTCCCTCTGTCCCTCATTCCTCCTCATGTGTCCCTCATTTTGGTCTGATCTATATAGAGGTAAATAAAATGCACTTTTTATCTATCAAAAAGTGTTTTCCAGCGCTAAACCTTTCATCTGATTCCTAAATTACTGCATGTGTAAATTCTAAAAGCCAAATATAAAGAAATAGCAGTGGTAAAAAAAGCAATTGTGGGTTTAACCAATCTTGTTTTTTTGTACAATTCTCCTTTAAGGGGTGTGGCCTATGCCTGTATACTTTTGCCGATAGGTGTCCCTCATTCCCATCTCATAAAGTTTGGAGGTATGGCCACTGGTAATAATCACATGGAAAAATCTGACATGCTGGTAATACCCAAATGGATCAATGGATCGACTTGGGTACAATCAGCCTACCCATAGATGGTTTGAATTTTGTCCGGTCACTGCCAAACCAGCTGACAATCGAATCATCAATGGCAGGCTTTAAAGAACCGACCCATTCAATGTAGATTGTGAAACTCTAGTGTGCACGTTTAGCATTGCATGCTGCCTGAAAGGAAGACACAGAATATCTGTCAAGGTTGCTAAAAAGGTGAGCTGCTGGGAGAATGACTTGAACCACTAGTGATTCTGCTGTGAACTTTAACCTGTTTATGACCATTACATGCATATATGCAGCAGCAGGAAGGGTGGGCCTTAAAGCGCAGTTCTGCCCCCCCCCCCCCCCCCCAGCAAAAAATTAAAAGTCAGCAGCTACACACTGTAGCTGCTGATTTTTAACATTAGGATTACCTGTCCTGAAATTTCAGCGATGTCAGCACCCCAGCCGATGTTTCTATTGGCTCTCGGGTGCTGCCGCTGCCATTTGTGGTAAGGGAAACCGGCAGAGAGGCCTTTCGGCTTCTAGGCCAGTTCCCCACTGTGCATGCGTGAAGCGCGCTGCGCTTTCTGAATGGCCCGGCGGCAGGGGGTAGGAGAGGTGCCGAATTTCCGAGATCTCCCAAAAATGGGGTTGGTGTTTTGATGGTGTCAAAAACAGGTATCCGTTCCCCCTCCCCCCTATAAGGTGGCAAATGTGGCACCAGAGGAAGGGAGGAGGCAGATAAGCAGAGCTTCCACTTTTGGGTGGAACTCCGCTTTAATGCCCAGCCACCGCATATATGCCTTGCTGTTTAGTTTTGGGGTGTGCCCCATTGGCACCCCCAGAATGATCGGCAGTCCGTACGACCAATGACATCATTGTGTAGCCAATCAAGATGCAGAAAGATTGGAAGCCCCACCGCCTTTAGCGTCAGAGCCCATTTAAAACACAGTAGCAGCTGGCTTAAAGAAGTTAAATTAGAACTAAAAGAAAAACCTTTTTCATTTTGGATAGAGTAAGAGAAAGTTGTAACCTCTGTGAGTGACTTTTTTGTCATCTGTCTCCCATTGGAGAGATTTTCCTTCACTTCCTGTTCCAAACCCAAACCAGAACATGAGAGGAAATCCCTCCAAAGTGAGGGAATTACCTCCTCAATAGCATGGTTTGAAACCCATGGAAATTAGAGAAGACAGGCACATAGTATAATCAAACTAAAATAAACTTTATTAAAAAATGCCACGGGTTTCAAATCATGTTTTTGAGGAGGTGACTAACCCCAGAGTATGGTGGCTTAAAGCAATATTGAAAGTTTTTTTTTTTTTCTTTAAAATAACAAACATACTTACCTGCTCTGTGCAGTGGTTTAGCACAGAGCAGCTTGTATCCTTCTCTTCTCGGGTCCCATGCCGGCGCACTTGGCTCCTCCCTCCTGTTCGGGTGAACACACAGAGCCGTGATTCGGGCCCGCCCCCTCTGTCTCCTGATTGGCTCACTGGCTGTGAATGTCAATGGCTCCCGCTGCTGCCAAAAAATAATCAGAAGTTTGAGTCCCCAGTGAGGGAAGGCTCTCGTGGACATCGCTGGATCAAGAGGGGCTCAGGTAAGTATTAGGTGGGGGCTGCTGCACACAGAAGGAGTTTTACCTTCATGCATATGTAGCAGGTATCTCTCAAGGCTGGTGGAATACATGAGAGAACTCTCTAATGCAGCTGCATGGGTTTTTTTCACCCCCCTTCCTCTCTTCACACAGACGCTCAGAACTGCTGTTTAGAAAGCTCCCTATTAGAAAAGACTGAGCCAGTCATCAGGCAGCAGCAAAGCACTGTGGAATAAGAAGTCCAGCACAATGCAGCCTGACTGACTGAAGTGTGTAGCAGGACTGCAAATCCCAGGCTGCATTGTGGGTAGCAGGAAGTCTGTGAGAGAGGCTAAAGAGCACAGAGGAACTAGGCAAAGGCTCTCTTCCTTCCTGGATCCCTTCAGGAGAGCAGCTCCTTGGCTGCTGTGTGTGAGAGAAACCACGGCCTACCAAGGGGCACAGAGTCTGCAACTCCAGCCCAGAGGAACAGATCGTCCACGCCAGTGAAGGACACACTGCAGCAGCATGGTATGTCTCAGAAGAGGCCGTTGCAACAGCTCAGAGACTGAATGCCACTGCGACACACCTGCATCCAGGAGAATTGATCGATCGCTCTGTGGAGGATTGCTGATTGCGTACAGGATTGGTGAGAGGGGCTTTGCCCAGGAACCTTTATCGCCTTCCCTAAGATACCACATCTAAATAATGTGCACAGACACCTGTTATCTGGAGTCACACAGAGGAATGCCACATTACATAACCAGCTACTGCACATTCCTTCTCCTCACCCTGTTATATTGAGGGACCCTTGTTTACAGAGCTCCTACATTGCCGGTGAAGATAACAAACGCAAAGCTTTGCTCATAGGACATTACTGCTGTTGCTCTTAAAGGGGACACACCACGGGTATTGAAATTACTTTACTATGTGTATTAGAGGTATCATAGGCCGGCCTGGGGTTCCCCTTTAGCCATAGCATTACACATACATTAAAAGCTTGTTTGGAGAGTCTATTTAATCTATATATGCTGTTATTTACTCTGTATTTGTTGCATAGTGTGACTGACTGGTTTCTTTAAACTGTTTCAGCCAAGTCCTGGATACTTATACAGGTCTTGGCTGACTAATGTTAACCTAAACTTTACTTTTCTCCAAGTAAATTTGAAGAACAGAACTGTGTTGTGTATTCTTGTTGAGTTATTCTATTAATCACATTGCTATGTGTGCCAGAGGGGCCAGGACAATTCATTGGGGTTGAAAGGCAGGGTAGCGGACTGAACAAACAAGAGCAGCTCCTCCAGGGGTTTGCTACACGTGGGGGCTCGCATCCTGGATTTCCGTTGCTCTGCAATCACCTCCCCTACAAGTGCCAGGGGGGACCCTGCCACTGCTATCCAGTGGTGTGAGGAAGAAGGTGCCTGCCCAGAATCAAGCGTGGTGATCGAACTCCCAGGAGGAGGAGCCCAGGGAGGCCTGGGCTGAGGAACAAATCAGCCAAGCTGTGAAGACACTATCCCCAGACAGGAAGGTGTGGGTGATTGCTGTCAAAACAGATCGTGGGACCTCCCACACCTATGCACTACTAGAGTGGAAACAAGGTGTCCCTGAAAGCTTCAAAGGTGCCAGTGTGCAATTGGCCAACAAGACGGAGCTTTGTGTAATCCATCTGAAGGTTCCAGAGGAGGGCCCTACCTCCTCCAGTCAAGCTGAATCAAATAAAGAAGAAGTTCCCTCCCCTTCACCTCTGACCACGATTGGACCAGAACTCTTTGCTGCCCTCGGAGACTTTGTTTCAAAATGTCAGAGAGACCCTCCAACATACTCAGCAACTGGGTATGGGAAGTTCAATGTTTTCTCTGGAAGACAACCAGTGCCTACAGGGAAGGACAACTTTGAAGAGTGGCTGGACCAGGCCACACAAGCCTTGGATGAATGGGACATTCCTGAGGCCCACAAGAAACAGAGAATCACAGAGAGTTTAAAAGGGCCCGCCTCAGAAGCCATCCGCAATTTGAAGCTCAGTAAGCGAGATTGTGTTGCCCAGGACTACCTGAACATTCTGCAGGATGTGTTTGGGCGCACAGAGAAAGTTTCTGATCTTATTTACCAGTTGGAGCATACTTACCAAAATCAGGGAGAGAAGTTGTCGGAGTACATGAGACGTTTGGACAAAATTATACACCAGATCTTGCTGAAGAAGGGTTTAGACCATCGGAAGGTGGATGAAATCCGAGCCCAGCAAGTCTTGAGGAGTGCCCAGCCTTTTGACCCCATCACCCTCCTGTTGAGAACCTGGAAAGATGGTGGCATCTTGAAGTATCCAGACTGGAAAACAAAAAAAAATCAGAAGCCAGAATCTGTTGTCGGGGTCAGGATGGTCAGTGCAGATGATGGCGACTCCCAGGTTGAGCTTCTTAAGACTCAAGTATCACAGCTGATAGAGATGATGGCCCTGTTGACCATCATGCCAATTGTTCTACCCAGCGATGAAGTCTCAGAGGGGCCCAAGAAGACTTTAAGCTCTACGGTTGCTCAGGTGCAGAAGCCAGCAAACCAAGGGATTTGTTTCAACTGCGGAGGAGTTTACATTATCGACAAGTATGCCCAAGCCCAGTGGAGGCTGAGACACAATACTGAAAGCCGGCAGAAAACTGCAGAGGGCCCCGGTGAAGGAGTCAGCCGGGTGCCAACCGACATTAGCTAGCTCCAGAAAAACCAACGATGCAAGGAGACCGCAGAGGGCTCCCATTGTTGCCTCCGAGCGACCCCATGTCCCACTTCCTTTGACCAATGCTACCCGGCATCGATGAGTCAGTGCACACCAGACCCAACAGAGACTCAAGCCAGATCAGAACTTCCGCAAGAAAGGAGTGTGGATACAAACTACTGAACAGGCCAAGCCTACCACTTTCCACAATCTCCCTGCCAAGCTAGTGGGGCCATCTCCGGTTGTCGCCATCCAAGTGGAAGGAATATATACCAAGGCCCTTCTGGATACTAGAGCTCAAGTGACTCTCCTCTACAGAGACTTTTACGACTGGCACCTAAAACACCTGCCATTACAGAAGTTAGAAGAGCTAGAGATATGGGGCATCGGGACTCAGAACTTCCCCTACAATGGCTATCTACCAGTCAAACTGACTTTCGACCCCTCTGTAGCTGGGAAGACTGAGACCTTTGACACTTTGGCAGTGGTCTGCCCTCGCCCACCAGGGGCTAGTAAAAGTTCCTTCATCATCAGGACTAATACAGACCTTGTCAGAAGACTGTTAACACCTCTTGTCCAAGAGCAGGACGCTTCAACCACAAGTGTGCACCCCATGTTGAGACAAGCCTTAATTGACATGTGCACACTGAAATATTTCGTTTCGGAATTTCGTTTTCGTCCGAAAAAAATACATTTATTTAGTTACCCCCGAAATTCGTTTTTATTTATTTTGTTTCGTTAAAAAATGCATTCGTCCTAAAATCTGTAATAATTAAGGTTGAATCTGTCATTGAAGTCTTATGGTGTCTGTCAAAAGTTTTAAGAAGATTCGACAGAGCAGCTAAACTGTACGACGCCGCAATCGTACATTTCTGGTCGAATGTTCCGCCTACAAGCTATAGTAGAATTCTAATGTTGTATGACACTAGTAATAATTATATTTATTAATTATTATTACTAGTCAACCAACATTAGAATTCTTCTATAGCCTATGGGCGGAGCATTTGACCATAAATGTCCGCTCGCGGTGACTGCTTCTTCGAATCTTCATGTCGAATCTTTTCTCTCTATGTCGAATAATCTTGGACTAATAGAGTTAGGTTAGGCACATTCGACCTTTTTTGCTATTGTCTCTATAATGTCAAATCTTTTCTCTCTATGTTGAATCTTTTCTCTCTATGTAGAATAATCTTGAAATAACAGAGCTAAGGTTAGGCACATTCGACTACAGGTTCTATGGACACAGATCGCTATTGTCAGCATCATGTCGAATCTCCTATCTATATCGAACTGTTGTCACAATGAAAACGAAAATAAAGCATTTGTGTATGTTGGATCTTTCGGATTTCGGATTCTGCACGTTCGTTATCGTTTGTTAAAACGATAACGAAAATACCCAAAATTCGGACGAAAATGCATTCGGACGAAAACGAATGCACATGTCTACAAGCGCCAGGTGCAAGAACAGAAGGTCCCAGCTGAAGGAGTGGGAAAGATCTGGCGCTTGGACCGGAGTGAGAAAGTGTTGCAGCCCGGGGAGGTAGTTTGCTTGAGAGCATCAGTCAAGCTTAATTGGAAGCAACCGGGCCCTTTCTTCGTCCTTGAGGCTGACAGCCAGAAAGAAGACATGGGGGTGGAGATGATTCCTAAAGTGGTTCCAACTAAGGGAAAGAAAAGTCACGGGAAAGTCTCAGTTAGTGTTCGCAACATAACCACCTCACCTGTGAAGATGCTGGCTCAACACCTGATCCATCTGCAAGAAGACAAGCCGTTCAGAGAGAGAGTCCGACAGATTCCTTTAGGGGACTTGGAAGACCTGCATGAACAATTGGCAGAATTGAAGAAAGCAGGTATCATCCGAGAGTCCCGGAGCCCATGCACTTCTCCGATAGTGGTGGTACGGAAGAAGAATGGGTCACTGAAGCTTTGTATCTACTATAGAACGCTAAACA
Source organism: Lithobates clamitans (assembly GCA_037952925.1). Taxonomy (NCBI): domain Eukaryota; kingdom Metazoa; phylum Chordata; class Amphibia; order Anura; family Ranidae; genus Lithobates; species Lithobates clamitans. Next base: position 8,574,604 of record JBBGZY010000911.1, on the reverse strand, counting down.
GAAGGACCATTCCCGATAAGTACACCACCCCACGGATAGAAGACACTTTGCAGAGCCTGTCAAGAGCCAAGTGGTTCAGCGTACTGGACCTGAAGAGTGGGTACTATCAAATCCCCATGCATCCTGAGGATAGGGAGAAAACTGCCTTTATCACCTCGGTGGGGTTCTTTGAGTTCAATTGCATGCCTCAGGGTTTGTCAGGTGCCCCAGTCACTCTCCAAAGGCTCATGGAGAAGACTATGGGTTACATAAACCTGATAGAGGTGATAGTGTACTTAGGTGACATCATCATCTTCGGGAAGACCATGGAAGAGCATGAAGAGCGTCTAGAGAAGGTCCTACGAAGGCTCTATGACGAGGGGTTGAAGCTGTCTCTGGAGAAGTGCCAGTTTTATCAATCCTCTGTCAACTACCTTGGTCACATCATGGAGTGGCCACAGACCCCCAGGAGCTGGAAGCCGTCAGTTCCTGGCCAAAGCCCACTAATGTGACTGAACTCACATTTCATGGGTCATTTCTGGGATTCTGCTCCTATTACAGAAGATTTGTTGAGAGATTCGCTAAGATATTCCGCCCACTCAATGAACTACTGAAAAGTGAGGAGGAAGATTTGATTTGGGATTTGTATTGCGCCGAATGCGCTCCGTTGGGAGCGTGTCTAGGCGCACCAAGACCCTAAAATCAAGTGAGATTTCCAAATGAACGTCTCAAAAGGAGGGGGGGGGGGACCAACCCTCCAGATGGGGGAGGAAAAATGAGCAAACAAAATCCATGTTTTTGTATGATTTTTATTCTTCATCAGATTGTCCGTAGGCCTGGATAAAGAGGAAGGTTTTTAAACCCTTCCTGAAACTCAGGAGGGAGGGTAAGGACTTTAGAGACGCTGGAAGGGAGTTCCACAGCTCATTGCCCTTTGTAACCAGGCGCCTGTTACCAGTAAATTTTAGTCTGCTGATTGGCGGTTCTGTGAGAAGTAAGTTGGCCAATCGGAGTGGTCTTGATGGTACATGGTGAGGGGCCCATTCAGACAAATAAATTGAGCCCAGTTTCCGGTGTGCCCTATACGTATAGCACATTGCCTTGAATAGTACTCGCTTGGCGATAGGGAGCCAGTGCAGTTTTTCCAGCACGGGAGAGATGTGGTCTGTTCTGGCGCATCCGGAGACCAGGCGAGCAGCTTGATTCTGAAATGCTTGCATTTTTTTTTTTGCCACTTCAATGGAAGTCCAAGAAAAAAGATGTTAGAGCAATCTAACCGGAAATGCACAAGGCCCTGTACAAGAGTTTTCATGCGAAAATAGATCTTTAATTTTCTGGAGTCTCTGTATATAAAAGTTGGAGTTTTTGATACAGAGTTTTGCATGAGGTATAAATGATAGGCAGGGATCAAAGATGATACCTAGGTTCCTGACCTGTTTTGCCGGCGTTGGGATGGGGCAGAATGAAGTGGGCCAGGCCAAGATAAAATTGGTGGTTGATTGAGGACCCATCAGCATCACCTCGGTCTTTGCTTCATTGAGGCCTAGCTTGTTGTCGGCCATCCATTTTTGTATGTGAAGGAGGCCATTTCTCAGATGTAGGTGCATATTTGGCCCATTGTCAGCATCAGCCAGGATCTGCGTGTCATCTGTGTATAGATCTGGCATGCTAATTTGTGTGTAGCAATAATGTCAGCGAGTGGGCGCCTATAGCAGTTGAATAGCAGGGGCGATAATGCCGAGCCCTACGGGACTCCATAGAGAAGTGGTTCCATTGGCGAACTGCAAGCATTCATCCACACTTGATGGGTCCTATCCGTTAGATGATGACCCGAAAAGGCCTGTCAGACCAGCTGGAGGGCCCAGAAAACCCAGAGAGTCCATTCAGGAACAGTGGACTGCCCAATATGAAGAGGCCTTTAGGCAGCTGAAATGGAGTCTAACAACTGCCCCAGTTCTGGCCTATGCAAATACTACCAAGCCATATTAACTACACATTGATGCCAGTCGAGATGGGTTAGGCGGAGTGCTGTATCAAGAACACGACGGTCACCTACGGCCTGTCGCCTATGTGAGTCTGAGCTTGGCACCTACCGAGAAGAACTACCCCACACACAAACTCGAGTTTCTGGCTTTGAAGTGGGCAGTAGTGGATAAGCTGAGGGATTATCTATACGGAGCGGAGTTCGTGATTAAGAACGACAATAAACCTCTCACCTACATCTTCACCACTGCCAAGTTGTATGCCACAGGTCACAGATGGTTGTCTGTCCTATCAGAGTTTACTTTCAGCCTGAAGTATCAACCAGGGGTCGGGAACAAGGATGCAGACGTTCTGTCAAGAAGGCCTCATTGCTCCAGTGATCCCCCCCCGGAAGAGTGGGCCCGGCTGACACCTGAAGGAGTACGAGCCTTGTGTTAAGATGCAGAACACCAAGCTGAAGGAGGATCCAGGGCCGAAGACATTGGAGTTTCAGCTGTTGGTGTCCCCAAATGCTACTGCAATGTCACCCAAGTTGGGAATGAAGGTCTGCCACAGCTTTCTAAGAAGGATCAGTTGGAAAACCCTCTCTGCAGCCTGGCATTGAAGGCCTTGGAGAACCAACAACCTGACATGCTCCTCACCGACTCCCCGAAGGAATTCGGTCTCCTGCACCGAGAGTGGGACCGATTGCAGCTGCATCAAGGGTTGGTCTACTGAAGGGGCCCCTCTGATGAGCTTGAAGAGAAATGGCAGTTATTTCTATGGGAAAAAACCACAGGGAGACAATATTAACCTCTCTTCACGACAACCATGGCCACCTAGGCCAAAAGGACCTGGTGAGGGACCGATTCTACTGGCCCTGCATGCGGGCTGAAGTTGAGGGTTATTGCCACTCCTGCATCAGATGTATCCAAAGGAAAAATTTGCCTCACCGTGCTGCCCCAATGGGCCATCTTCAGAGTCAGGGACCCATGGAGCTGGTGTGCATTGACCTTCTGTGCTTGACTGACCACTTCACTAGGTATGTCCAAGCATTTCCCACAAAGGATCAACAAGCATCCACGGTGGCGAAGATCTTAGTGGAGAAGTTCTTTGTACAATATGGCCTGCCCCAACGTATCCACTCTGACCAAGGGAGAGATTTCGAAAGTAGCCTCATCAAGAGACTTTTAGACTTGTTGGGCATTAAGAACCACTCCATACCATCCTCAAGGATATCCTCAGCCAGAAAGGTTCAACCAAACCCTCCTGGATATGCTTGGGACCTTGAATTCAGAGAAAATGCAGCACTGGAGCAAGCATGTAGCTGCTATTGTGCACGCCTATAACAGCACCACAAACAATGCCACAGGATACTCCCCTTATCGCCTAATGTTTGGACGAGAGGCCCGGTTGACAGTAGACTTGTGTAACGTGGATAATCCACGCTACCCCAAAAATGGTGCTAATGATCCCAAATATATAAAAATATATATTTTATAATGAAAAACGTGTAATGGTGCTGCAACTAAAACACTGGAATATTCAGCTCAAAAATGTGTGTAAGATGAAATTAAATGCGCAACTGAAAATATACTAACACATAAGTGCAAAATCAACAAACAAATATGTGCAAAATCAACAAAAAAATATGTACAAAAACATTATATCCTCAACATGCATGGTTTGACATATACTGTATCAATTAATGAATAGAGAAAGTTGGAAACGTCCATAGAAGATGATATTCAATAACATTCCATTTAGAGTGAGTCCTTCAATAAAAGGCAGATGGTTCTGTTCACCATATACTCTTATAAAGACAACCAAAGAAAAATGAAATGCCAGGGGGCCGCTTACCAGATCTGTAGGATCTCTATTACGGAGATCTTATAGGTACATAAAGGAGGGATCATTCAGGCAGGGGCAGTAGTCTTACACATCCATCCGGGTCCTCTCTTCCACCGATGATTTCAAATGCTGCAATGCACTCCGTGGGATAAAGTTAAGTACACTCGTGGAATATATTGTAAAAGGAAGAGGAAGGGCTTCATAGTGCTGTAGGTTTAAAATCAGAGGTTCCTTTACTCCATATGATGGACAACTGACATCTTAAGAAGCAAAAGTAAAAAATTCAAATGAAAAACACATCCATGGCTCAAGACATCCAGCTGCTGCATGGTGATGTCAGGTCCTACAGCTCCACCCTTAGATCATTCTTCAGCAACCTCCCACTGAGGGTATGTAGACCGCCTACGGAAAAGTCTGAAGACCGCCTATGACAAGGCCTAAGCTACCTCAGATGCCCGAGGACTAAGAAATTAAACTTTGCCACCACAGCTAGATTCACAGTCCACACCCACGGCCTCTCAGAGATCCTGACCTGTCACTAGGTCTCAGTCTGTACCCCTTGCTGTAGACAATGAGGACAGCGACGATGAAGAGATGGGGATAGACTGGTTCTGGCCACCTCAAATGCCAGGGTTTGCCAACCCCCCCTTTGTCTCCGCCTAAAGGGATATAACCTGGGACTCTCAGACCAGAGGCTCCTGAGTTCACGCATCAAAGTCCACCTTCTGAAGAGTTGGAAGACACTCAATTTACCCTGCTGACAGCAGACCCTGATGATGTTGAATCACTCACAGAAGGTGGAATTGAGGCTGATATGCAGGAAGAGGAAGAGGCTGTGGACAAAGCCCAGCCCAGTGTGACTGTAACGCCAGAGCCAAAAGAACAGAGAGAGAGAGAGAAGAGCTATTCACTCACCTAAGAGACTGACTTATAATATGCTGGGCGAAAGCTCTGAAGAAGCTGTTCCCACCTCAAAAAGGACTCTTGAGATGCCTGGTCCTTCCACCACACATTTAGTGGAGGACAACCCCAACTCACCCCCTCGCACATCTAGCTGGGCCATTCCAGGTAAGGTGGCCTGTAGGCAGGACAACATTCCTTCCCATGCTCATTGGTGGGAGGTTCCTCTGCCAGGGTTTTATGCAAGTGCAAACTGTCTGATTGCATGTGCACACTAACTTGTTTTTTTTTTCACTTGTATATAAACAGCAGGTAACAGGTTACAGACTTTCTACTTCCTTTGGGGACCAAAGGTTCTTTGGTAGGCGGAGTGTGTAGCAGGTATCTCTCAAGGCTGGTGGAATACATGAGAGAACTCTCTAATGCAGCTGCATGGGTTTTTTTCACCCCCTTTCCTCTCTTCACACGGACGCTCAGAACTGCTGTTTAGAGATCTCCCTATTAGAAAATACTAAGCCAATCATCAGGCAGCAGCAAAGCACTGTGGAATAGGAAGTCCAGCACAATGCAGCCTGACTGACTGAAGTGTGTAGCAGGACTGCAAATCCCAGGCTGTATTGCGGGTAGCAGGAAGTCTGTGGGAGAGGCTAAAGAGCACAGAAGAACTAGGCAGAGGCTCTCTTCATTCCTGTATCCCTTCAGGAGAGCAGCTCCTTGGCTGCTGTGTGTGAGAGAAACCACGGCCTACCAAGGGGCACACAGTCTGCAACTCCAGCCCAGAGGAACAGATCGTCCACGCCAGTGAAGGACACACTGCAGCAGCATGGTATGTCTCAGAAGAGGCCGTTGCAACAGCTCAGAGACTGAATGCCACTGCGACACACCTGCATCCAGGAGAATTGATCGATCGCTCTGTGGAGGACTGCTGATTGCGTACAGGAGTTGTGAGAGGGGCTTTGCCCAGGAACCTTTATTGCCTTCCCTAAGATACCACATCTAAATAATGTGCACAGACACCTGTTATCTGGAGTCATACAGAGGAATGCCACATTACATAACCAGCTACTGCACATTCCTTCTCATCACCCTGTTATATTGAGGGACCCTTGTTTACAGAGCTCCTACATTGCCGGCGAAGATAACAACACCACGGGTATTGAAATTACTTCACTGTGTGTATTAGAGGTATCATAGGTCTGGGGTTCCCCTTTAGCCATAGCATTCCACATACATCAAAAGCTTGTTTGGGGAGTCCATTTACTCTGTATATGCTGTTATTTACTCTGTATTTGTTGCATAGTGTTACTGACTGGTTTCTTTAAACTGTTTCAACCAAGTCCTGGATACTTATACAGGTCTTGGCTGACTAATGTTAACCTAAACTTTACTTTTCTCCAAGTAAATTTGAAGAACAGAACTGTGTTGTGTATTCTTGTTGAGTTATTCCAATAATCACATTGCTATGTGTGCCAGAGGGGCCGGGTCAGTTCATTGGGGTTGAAAGGCAGGGTAACGGACTGAACAAACAAAAGCAGCTCCTCCGGGGGGTTGCTACACATAGAATACATGTATAAATGTGAGTTAGGGACATTAGGTTGTAAGCTCTGCAAAAGCAGGGACCGACATGAAGGTACATGTATTGTGGCACCCCCTAGTGTGCTAGGTATGAGAGAGAGGGTTTTTTTTGTCAGTGTAGGAAAATTTATGCAGGCTTGGCTGGCAGCCACGCCTGCTTGTTTTTGTTTCTGGGTTGGCAGAAATCCAGGGGAGCTGGATGACTCACAGGCAGCGTCACTGAGACCTCTCAAATATTTCCAGAACATGCTGAAACCTTCTGCAAAGAAAGGAGGAGAGGTGAGGTGGAGCTGTCTGAAGTATTTTGAGGGCCCTGACCAATCCCCAACTTGGATTGGCAAGGAGCAGGCCCCCTCAAATACTCAGGGTCAGCCCAGTTGGGGAGGAGTTGTTTGGTGGGAGCTGGGGATGGAGGGTTAGGCTTTCGTGGCCTTGGAGGGAGCTCCCCATCCCCAGTGTGGGCGGGGGGGGTGGGTGACCTTGGACCCGGGCTTGGGATTAGTGGCCACGTGGGACAGCTAGCACTAGGACTACCAATTTTTCTACACCATAGGGGTCCCTGCCTGCAAAGGGCATTCCTCCAAGATCTAACAGAGTGCGTTGGATCCAAACTAGTGCTAGCTGATCCTGGGAGTTGTAGTTCTACAAGATAGTTTATGCTGGTGGTAGAAGAAAGGAAGTTGTATATACTGTAGGTGTATATAGTTCTCAATCCCTATTGCTTTTAAAATCAACTGAAAAATTGGGGAAAAGGATTGGGGCTTTATATGAGGCAATATGGTAGTTTACAATCAACTGGGCACCCCATGTCTATCCTATGCCCATCCAAGTTAAAATCCGCCAAATAAAGCCAAAAAAAAACAAAGTACAAGGACTGCTTTTTGACTACTGAGTGTCTGCAGATTTGTGTGCTTGGCTGTGCAGAGGCGGACCACATATACCAGCAGCCCCTACAAGGGGTACCGCTACATTTGGTGACCAGATTTTTAAAATTAAATCCGGGGACATACATTTTTTTTTTTGACAAATGGTAAACTATTTTATAAGCATATTTTCCTAAAGTTATATATGCAGTATATGTGGTATATATGGAGAGGCTTCACTGGAGGCACTGGAAGGGAGAAGACACATTGAGCAGCATGGAGGAGGGGGAATTGACTGACACTGAGAGCTGGTGAGTGCCAGTGCCACTGAACCCATCCCTCCACTACCATCACCCCCCGCCTGATCACCAGTGCCCATCAATGCAGCATCACCAGTGCCCAGCAATGCATCCTTAGCAGTGCCCATCTATGCAACCTGACCAGTGTCCATCTATGCAGCCTGACCAGTGCCCATCAATGCAGCATCACCAGTGCCCACCAATGCAGCCTAACCAGTACCCACCAATGCAGCCTGACCAATGCCCAGCAATGCAGCCTGACCAGTGCCCCCCAATGCATCCTGACTAGTGCCCAGTAATGCAGCCTGACCAGTGCCCACCAATGCCGCCTGACCAGTGCCCAACAATGCCACCTCACCAGTGCCCAGCAATGCAGCCTCACCAGTGTCCATCTATGCAGTCTGACCAGGGCAAATCAATGCAGCCTCACCAGTGCCCACCAATGCAGCCTGACCAGTACCCAACTTATGTAGCCTCATCAGTGCCCAGCAATACAGCCTGACCAGTGCCCAACAGTGTAGCCTGACCAGTGCTCAGCAATGCAGCCTCACCAATGCCCAGCAATGCAGCCTCACCAGTGACCAGCAATGAAGCCTCACCAGTGCCTATTAATGCAGCCTGACCAGTGCCTATTAATGCAGCCTGACCAGTGCCCATCTATGCAGCCTCATCAGTGCCCATCAGTGCCCACCAGTGCAGCCTGATCATTGCCCAGCAATGCAGCCTGATCAGTGCCCAGCAATGCAGCCTGATCAATGCAGCCTCACCAGTGCCCATCCAATGCAGCCTAACCAGTGCCCATCTATAAGGCCTGGCCAGTGCCCAACAATGCAAACTCACCAGTGCCCACCAACGCAGCCTGACCAGTGCCCACCAATGCAGCCTGACTAGTGCCCATCTATGCAGCCTGACCAGTGCCCATCCAAGGCAGCCTGGCCAGTGTCCATCTATGCAGCCTGACCAGTGCCTGGCAATGCTGTCTGACCAGTGCCCATCAATGCAGCCTCACCTGTGCTCATCATGCACCCTTACCTGTGCAGGGAATCAGAGAGAGTAGAGGAAGAGTAGAGCCGGCTGGCATCACTCGCTGTGATAGCTTTAATTTGAATTGCTGGGCGCCCACCGTCACACAAGTCCTGCCTCCTGGATTGGCTCCTACCTATGATAGACAGCACATGTCCCGACATTGGACAAGTGTGCTGTTTATCAAAGGAGACAAACCAGGAGGCGGGACTTTGTGTGACGGTGGGCGCCCGGCAAATCAGAATTGTCCCAGCATTGGACAAGTGTGCTGTTTATCAAAGGAGACAAACCAGGAGGTGGGACTTTGTGTGACGGTGGGCGCAGCAGGCGACGCCGGCCTAAAACCCCCCCAGTGTGTGGCACCCGGGGAGGAGCACCCCCTGTTGGTATGCCACTGGCTTCGGCTCTCATCCTGTGCCTCAGCACCCACCCAGGAGTGGTCACATACCTGGCGTTGCCCCTGCAATCCGGGGAAAAGACCAGGGACAGGATGGCTCCAGGGACATACCTCCCAACAGTTTGAGATGGGAATGAGGGACACCTACTAGAAAATGTATGTAGGCATAGGACACGCCCCCTGCCACGCCCCTTAAAGGGGACATAACCAAAAAAAAATTTAATCAATCCACAAATGCTTTTTTTTTTACCACTAATATTTCTTTATATTGGCTTTTAAAATTGACACATGCAGCAATTTAGAATTTGAATGAAAGGCTTAGCACTGGGAAACACTTTTTGAAAGATAAAAAAGTGCATTTTATATACAACTAAATAAATCAGAGCAAAATGAGGGACAAATGAGGAGGAAAGAGGGACAGGGGGACATTGCTCCAAATCAGGGACAGTCCCTTGAAATCAGGGACAGTTGTGAGCTATGGTGTCCTCAGTCTCAGAACTGTCGCGGGAAACCAGGGATGTCTGGTCACCCTATGCTACATATAATATAAATATGTAAAAAAGAACTGACGCTATATAAGTACTTTTAATGAATAAATAAATAATTTACATTGTGATCACGTATTAAATGTATAATTTACAAATGAATTATGAGATCTGTACTTTGTACGCCATCATTGCTCTTTGGCCTATCTTATTAAACAAGCTTGAGTACCTTGCCGTCTGCTCCGTTGGCCTGTACTAACCATCTGTTGCTTCTGGAGATATGATTGAACCCAGGCAATGCATACAAGATTGATTAGGAATGGTATATAGGTAAGGTGACCAGACGTCCCCGTTTTCCGGGGACAGTCCCCGTTTTCCGACTATGATCCCCGGACCCCGTTTGTCCCCGCTTTTGTCCCCGGTTTTGCCGATCATTTAGGCAGCGGCAATTTCCCGATGTATGGGGGCGTTTCCCGATGGACGGGGGCGTTTCCCAGTGGACGGGGGCGTTGCCCCAAGAGATAGCACATGCAGAGCTATGTAGAGTGACTGTAGAGGAGGAGCTGGAGCGGCTCCATCCTACCTATGCTGTGCTAGTATAGTTAGTAGCTGCCACTCCTCCTCAGCTGAAAAATCCATCAGGTGACTCTTCCAGCATCCCGCCCCTCTCCTCCTACCTCTGCTCCCTCCTCCAATCGCGCTCCTGGCAGCATAGGGGAGAGGACAGAGTACAGCGTTCCTCCCCTTCCCTCTGGTCCTGCAAGGCACTATGGGAATTGTAGGCAAGAAGTAGTATAGAGTGAATGGCCACAAGCAGGTGAGTTTTTATGCTAGCAGCTAACATGATAAAGTTTTTCTCCTTCACTGGTGGGCACTGACAGGCAGCACTCATGTGGCACTATATATATATATATATATATATATATATATATCTATATCTATATATAGATATATCTATCTCTATCTATCTATATCTCTATCTATATCTATCTCTATCTATCTCTATCTATATATCTATATATCTATCTCTATCTATATCTATCTCTATCTATATCTATCTCTATCTATATCTATCTCTATCTATATATCTATATCTCTATCTCTATCTCTCTAATGTGCAATTGATTATATAAAAAAAAAATCAAATATATGTGATAGTTTTCTTTAACTAGCATTGCAGGAAATGTCATTCTTGAATGTGTGCGCTGTAATATGTTTCTCCACTAATTCAGGGTACTTTGTAGCAGTAAGACCCCTTTCACACCGAGCCGCCTATAGCGTCGGCGGTAAAACGCCACTATTTTTAGCGGAGTTTTACCGTCGGATTTGCGGCGCATTTCGGCCGCTAGCGGGGCGCTTTTACCCCCCCCCGCTAGCGGCCGAGAAAGGGTTAAAACCGCCCGCAATGCGCCGCAATAGCGGGGTTTTGCCGGCGGTATCCCAGCACTGCCCCATTGATTTCAATGGGGAGCAGCGGTGAAGGAGCGGTAAACACACCGCTCCTTCACCGCTCCAAAGAAGCTGCTGACAGGACTTTTCCTGATGTCCTGCCAGCACACCGCACCGGCGTGAAAGCCCTCGGGCTTTCACACTGGAAACAATAGAGCAGCTGTTTGAGGGCGGATTGCAGGTGCTATTTTTAACGCTATAGCGCCTGCAAAACGCCCTCGGTGTGAAAGGGGTCTTAGTGGGCTTAGCACTATATGACCATATAGTGTGACCAAACCCCCGTATTTTTTTATATATGTTCAGGTGTTTAACTAGCCCTGCAGGAAATGTCATTCTTGAATGTGTGCACTGTAATCTGTTTTGTACTGTTTGTAGGTCTTATAGCAGCACCATCTTGAATTTAAACGCATTGTAGGGTGTGCCCCCCAAATATGTTTTTGTATATGCGATAGTCAATCGTGCAAAAACCATACAATTATAGTCCAATTAGAGCTGTGTATATCAAAACAGTCCAAAAAAAACTGTATTCGTGAATCCAATGAAACATACAGGAGCTCAGTCCACAAATGACATCTGCTGTAAGGCTGCTTTCACGCTGGGGCGGGGTCGGCGGTAAAGTGCCGCTATTTTTAGCGGCACTTTACCGTAGATTTGTAGTCTTATAACAGTTAGCTATTAATATTTTATTATTTATGTTCGAAGATATCCTACATGTTGTTACCATGTATTCTTTTACTGTTCTGAATTGTTAATTTATTGTTCATTGTTATTGTTGAACCAAAATTCTTTGGCAAGAATAAAATACAAAATATGCATTGAAAAGTTTTATCTCCATCTTATCTTCTTAACATTTGGTAGTCGTATCCCAAAAAATTCTAAGAATTTTTTTTTTTAATCTCATGGATGAAATGTGAGAAATAACGTATATATCGTATAATCCTTCCATAAACATATACCACATACACTGCATATATAATTTGAGGAATATATGCTTATAAAATCGTTTACCATTTGCCAAAAAAAAAATGTCCCCGGATTTCATTTTGAAAATCTGGTCACCTTATATATAGGGCCTAGGCTTAGGAGATGCCTTGTATCAATGCTGATTGCACAGCTTCAACACTGGATGATTGCAGATTGAAACGCATACGTCTACGCATGAGATATTGTCTACGCATGAGATATTAATATTGAGATCATTAACTCTGCTTTGTATTTACTGAGGAGCAAAGAGCAATGGTAAGAGGAGGCAGTGAGGTCACAAACAGGTTAGCAGCCAATTTACACATATCCAGCAGGCTTCCTGTGACACAGCCCTGGTAACACAATGAGCTTTTGATGCATGCCATTGATTAAGCTTTCCTTTAAACTTAAATGAGCATGCAAGCATGTTAACCTGTTCATTGCCAAGTGTCCTACGAATTCATTATCTTTCCAAGATCTTTGGTAAAAGAGCATTTACATTATTATTTACTAAACACTCAATTTGCTTTAAGCATTTTATAATTGATAAACTGACATTAATCGGTGGAGATTAGCAGAGTAATGATCAGTGTCACTTTACCTTGCCTGCTACTTGGCTCAACCTTGACAGTAACCAGACCCTGCAGTGCAAATGACAGAATGTTGTTGAAGAAAGGGAGGCCTTGTAAAGTGTTGCCCCATGACCTGCTACTGTGCCCCAGGAAGTTCTAGTCATCTTCAGCCAGTCTACAAGTTAAGTGGATTATTTGCAAAAAGATTAAATGCTTGTTAGCCGGGGTCAAGCTTGATGATGTTGTACTGCATGCGGCCTCTCCATTCCTAATAGCAAGAGGAATAACACAGAATGAAACCAGTTAGCATCCTCCTGACAGTGCTACAATGACTGTGCTAAGAATGAGGACAATAGAATTTACAATGGGTATAGTATAGAAAATACTTGTCTGCAATTCATTTTTGTAATATTTCTTTGGGATCCTCATTATGTGTTCTAAGTACAATGTTAGGCCCCTTTCACACATGCGGACCTTTTGTCTGTTTTTCATCCATCCGTTGACGGTTGAAAAACGGACATCAATGCATCTCTATGGAAAAGCTGATGTAAATGGGTGATCATCCATTTACTTCAGTTTACATCGGCACCTGTCAACATCCGTTTTTTTGAATGGATCAAAGCTCTATTTTTCCTAAGATTGGACGAAAAACAGATGTAAACTGACAAACGGTCCGTGTTGCATCCATTTTTGCATTGGTAGTGGATGTAAAAAAAACTGATGCGAAACGGATGAGCAGCTGATGAAAAACGGATGAATACTTCATCCATTTTGACGTGACTGAAATGATAAAATGAACGAGCCACATGTGTGAAAGGGGCCTTATGCGTTAATTCCATGTTTGGATAGAGTGGGCAAGGACCTCTGTTGGGTTTGCAAACTATAACCAAAGGCAAAACTTTGTTTAGTTTTGGATAGAGTGTAGGAGGGAAGCAGAGCCGGGACAAGAGGTAGGCAGGAGGAGCGGCTGCCCTGGGCACTCTGGTATCATGTGAGATGGGGGCACTGCAAGGAGATTGGGGGAGATGGGATTTGTGTTGGAAGGGGGAATTTGGAGGGCAGCAGGGGAAAAATATTGTTCTAGGAGGGGTCATGGGGGGGGGGTGCTAAGAGTGGAAATTTTGGGAGATTTGTGTCAGGAGGGGGGAAAGGGGGAAAAAGATTTTTTGCTAGGAGGGGAATTGGGGGGGATTTGTTCTGGGAGGGTGGGGAAGATGTGTACTAGGAGAGAAAATTTTAGTGATAGAGGATTTGTGCTAAGAGGGGTGATTTTTTTGCCGGGGCGAAAGAGGCATTTGGGCTGGGGGGATGGAGGGGGGGCAAAGATTTGTGATAAGAGGGGGGATTTCAGCAGGGGGGATTAGTGCTCAGTTTTTTTGGGGGGAAAGGGGGTATTTTTGCTGACAGATAATGCTAATACATCTTGGGGGGGAGGGGGGGCGTAGTTTGGCATGTTCATCCTGGGCTCTAGATGTTCTTGTCCCAGCACTAAAGGAAAGTGAGAGGAAATTCCCTTTAATGTGAGGGAATCCCTGGATGTCACCAGGGTGACGCTTAGCAGTGTACTGATGGATCTATGGACCTGCCAGAGTACTGGCCAACAGGTGGTCCTCTGAGCAGTTCCCTCTTTCCAGGAGTACACGACAGGGGTGTCCTCTATCGCCACTGCTTTATACACTGCCAGCAGTGCCACTGGCGATTGCCAGCCGTGCACACCCTGACATAGTAGGACTCAGTACGGGGCTGGTTACAGAAAAGATCAGCACCTATGCAGATGACACCCTGCTCTACCTAGATGATTCAGATTATTCCCTGCCAACAGCCCTGGCCTTGATAGAACTTTTCGGTACCTTCTCAGGTCTCCGGATCAATTGGGATGAATCCCAGATACTCCCTCTAGATAGCTTCCTTTGCCAAAAGACAGAGTCACACTCCCCTTGCAGAGAGTAGATCACGTCAAATACTTAGGAATACAATCCACTTGAGACCCGGCTGACTATGTCTTACTTAAAGCGATGTTCCAGCCGCGATTTTTTTTTTTAAAGTCAGCAGCTACAAACACTGTAGCTGCTGACTTTTAATAAGGACACTTACCTGTCCAGGGAGCCCACAATGTCGGCCCCTCGAGGCTGATCCATCCATCAAATGGGCCACTGTCTGCTGGGACACACACAAGTCCCAGAAGACAGTGTGCCCCATTTCCCAGTAGGCAACGGGAGGGATGAAGAGAAGGAACAGCTTTGCGGAGAAGGAAGTGGCAGATTAGGACGACTGCCTAGCAAAAGCCATTTCTGGTAAGTAAAAAAATTTTTTTTTTTCAAATGTTTTTTAATATATTTTAAATAGACTGTTAATGTAATTTTTTTTTAGAGTGGACCTCCGCTTTAATATAATGCCACTCTTTGAAATGCTTAAACAGAAAACTCAAATATAGACTTGACTCCCACTGGGAATGATGGGCCGAATAAATCTTGTGAAAATGGTACTATTGCCCAAAATATTATTTATGATATATATACTTGGTGCTTAGGCATTTCAAATCAATGGAAACAATACTAAAACCATTTAAATGGGGTACCAGTAGACATAAGCTTCCTTGGAGCAAATTAAAAAATCTTACAGACCTTGCTGGAATAGCCTTACCGGACTTTAACACATACTTTGTGTCCCAAGTGGTCACATTCAACCCTGGATACCTTTGTTGCAATAACGGGAGGAATAAGAGGTGCAGAGAGGGCGGGTGACAGCAAATCCCTGCTATACCAATACAGACGGGTATGGGATATCGTATCAGACAAGCTCAAACTACCACAAGTCCATGACTTCAGCCCTCCCGGAATTATACTCGATTCCAGACCCCGAACTGTGGAGCTCCAGGGGAATATTCTATTTGTCTCACATTACACAAAATGGGGAATGAAAGACTTTTGACAGATTGAAATCCGAGTTTATGCTACCAAATCAAATGTTTTTCAGATACCTACAAATTTGCCACTCTTTTCGAACACAATTCCCCTCTGACAATAACCCCTTAATGGAAGAGATAAAAAAGCCCTGACCCCAAAAAACTGATCTCTCACTTTTATAATATGTTGTCACTCCCCCAGGCATCCACATCAACCTATGCATTGAAAACTAGATGGGAGGGGGAGGTGGGACCCACAGAGGATGAAGAGTTTAGTGAAGCCTTAGATACCCGCAAACTAGTTTCACCCAAACTCTCTGATCGCTTGACTCAGATCTTTATACTGCACCGATCATATCTTACACTAAGAATTTCTCGATATAAACAAGATCAATCTACTAAGTGCAATCAAGACACGGGCACATTTTATCACCTACTATGGCATTGCCCAAAGATTCAGGAATTCTGGACACAAGTAGTGCAGTTCCTTCATGACACCATGGGTTCCCCCCTAACTCTACACCCCAAGCCATGCCTTTTGGGCATTTTCCCAGAACCAGATATGGATAAATTCACTAAAATCTTCTTAAACGAAACCCTCTTTTCTGCAAGAAAAGTCATAGCCAGGCTATGGAAGAGGCCCAGCCCGCCGGAGCTCACTAACTGTATAGTAGAAGTGAATAATAATCTGCCCTATAAGAAACTCATATACTCCAATAGAGGATGCCCCTCAAAGTACAATAAGATCTGGGATAGGTGGCTACCGACCCCTGAAACCTGCGTTTAACAGGGAGCTAATACACAATGAACCTCCAGACCTCCAGTGTCCCCACTAGCTTCATGTGGTGAAACTGGGAGAAGAGATCATAAAAACATAATACACCTTGACAGTTGTATAACCTGACATAACTTAAAGTGGTTGTAAACCCTTACAAACCAGCGATACCCGGAAGTAAAACCCGGAAGTGATGTTGCCGGCCGCTGCTGTGTACGGGCACCGCAGCGAGGGCTTCGATCTAAGGTGAGTATTACATAATGAGCTAGTATGCTATGCATACTAGCTCATTATGCCTTTGTCTTGCAGGTGTTAGGTTTTTTTTTTTTCAAAGTGGGTTTACAACCACTTTAAAATGGCAAAAATTGTCTCATGTTTATGTCTGTAACATCAAGGGATGTCTTTGCGTGATAGTTGATTACAATACTGTATAACTTACTGGACATTTGTCAGAAATGTTTTATATTATGTATATTTTCTTTTTGTTCAATAAAAGTTTCAACGTAAAAAATAAATAAATTAAAATTAGTCTGTAAACGAAATGCTGCTAAATGCGAGTTACTGCGTTTAGCAACGTTTACAGGCTGTTACAGGCATTTGTCGTTTCAAATGTCTCTGAACATCCGCCTGAACCAATTTTTTGCGTTCCAAAAAATGCTTCTAAACTCAACTGCCTAGAAACTACTATAAACGACCATGTGTACATGTACTGATAAGACAACATAGAGAAGAGTTCAGGGGCAGCTGAAAAAAATGCCCAACTGCTCCTAAACGTCCGTTTACCAGCATCAGTGTACATGCTGCTAAAAGGCCTAAAAGTCCAAAATGCAAAACAAGAAGTAAACAAGTAGAGTAAGAACTCTTGATCTGTGTATTCTGCGGTATGAGAAGTATTGAAGCCAGAGGATCAATGTGACAGCTAGCAACCTAATATTCTCAGGGGGAGGTCAGTGATATCCACATATCGAATATATTTCATGACGGGTTTCCTCTAACTTAAGTTCATAAATGTGCCCACAATGACTTGTAGACCCGAGTCTATGGCCGCCTCAGCCACATTTGTAGGATCTATAAAGTTGTATTTCTATCCAGGTAATGGTATAGCCCCATGATTCAATTAGAGCTCTCTTACTGCTGCCCTGGACCCTCAGCGCAGTAAAGCAGCTCAGCCAATGGTTGGAACAAATTAGATTTACTGAACTAAACGGTAAAACAGTAAGATAAGGATGAATAATGGAAGGGAACACTTTGCTGTACTCAGAGGCACAATAGATCAATAGTAACACACAATCCTCTCACCTTACAGAATGATGCTGTTTGTGTGTGATTTATGTTTGTAAATTTAGATGTTCTGTGCATGTATTTAAGACAGAGCTCTGGAATAAAGAATCAACCAACATCATTGAATCCTGCTGAAGGTCTTTGGAAAAAGCGGTGATCACAGTACTATGGCCACACAGATCAATGCAAACTCTTGTTATATTTTGTGTAAATAGTAGCCAGCCCTGGGTTTTGTGGCTAGTGGTCAAATGTGACCACCATTGGACATATAGCACCCTGGTATTTAGGCAGGGTTGCTCCTAAATTTACCAGCCATGTAAAGCTACCTTGGCTAATTGTTGAGGATCAATTGATTTCACTCTGTCAGTAATTGCTGCACTTTTCTCTTTTACCGCTAGGTGGCCGGGTACCTGGTGGCATTAGATATGAGAAGGGCACTGCAAGGTCAAATTATGGGTATATAGGGTATCCCAGCCAATAGGCAGGGGTTTTCTTAAATCCCTTGGCCTGCTGGGAGAACCTATGTATTTGGGTGGAGTCAGGTGATTGGTGTTCTGTGCCACCTGGACGCCTGTATGGGTGGACGCGTGTTGTATTGCCCAGGCTGCTAGGGCGGAGTTTGGGCCAATCTCAGGCACATCTGGCTGCTAGGCTGTCTGAGGGCCTATCCAGAAGCAAGAGAGCAGCGCAGGGTTGGGATTGCGGCTTGCAGTCCAACCAGAATTGACGGATCTGCCGGCTGGAGAACCTGTGGTGGTTTGAGGTAGAGGGGAAGCTGTCGCCACTAAGGGACCATCCACCTTATTACCAGGGACCACAGTGAGTGGCTGAAGCAAGTACCGGAGCAGTATTCCCACCAACCGAGGATGGTGAAGAATTAGGAAACTTCAGTGGGTATCAAGCCAGGGACCCAGCCAGCAGAGGTGACGCTTGCAGAGCAGCCTTGTGTGTCAAGCCAGGGACCAAGCAGGCCAGCTAGGTGAAGCTTAAGAAGTATCTTAATTGCTAAGTTGGGACCCAGCAGAGAGGAGGGGGTGATGCTTGAGGAAGATACTACTGTGAATATTGGAGGGGCTCAAGGGATTCAGTGGCAGTGAATCATCTAGTCTAGTGAGAGACTGGGAGCTCAGTGGGCTGAAGAACTACAAGAAGTGATTGTAGTGGAAGTGAAGGAACTGTTACACTTTGTGTTGGGAACTGTTAAAGACTGTTGCCATAGGAGACAGCATTCCTACACATGCAGATGTGGCATCTTGCTGGATGCATTTCCTTGCATGGCTGTCCTCTTGTTGAAGTCTTGGAGTCTGACAATTAATCTTACAACTACCTAAGGCTGTCCTGGCTCTAACCCTTCTCCCAAAGTTCTGTTAAGAGAAATAAAATCTCTTTTGAATCCAAGAAGTGTCTGGTGCCCAATCAGTCTACCTTGCATTACACCCACTATGCCATGCAACCGACCATATACAGAAGAATGTCAGCTATCTCTGGCGGTGGAGGTTCTCATTAGACCAAAGGAGGCCAGGGACCTTGCTACAGACAGATTCTTATTTAGTGATGAAATTTCTTTCAGTGTCCTCATATAAGTAAATGGATCTTATACCTAGCCAAACAGTTAAAGGATAATTTATACAAAAAGTGATATTTTAGTTTAGGCAAGCATGGTAGGCTGTGCCCTAATTTCCAACTCTGTTCCCACCTACCTCCGTGTCCCAGTAATTGCTGTTCTATCCTCCATCATTTTAACCCTTTGACTTCAGCATTAAGGCATCACGGAGGTGTGCTTCCTTCTGAAGGCCACATATATGCACACCAGTGTTTGTGCTGGAAAAGTGCTCCCAGCATGGAGACTGAACTGTCACTGGTAGCTCCTGGTCATGTACTAACAATCAGGAGACAGGAGTGTCAGCCCCTGATCACATGATAACTGTAATTTGCAATCCTAATGATCACTCTGTAAAACTAACCCATCTCCTCTGAATGGAAAAAAAGACACAATGCGCCTCTTTTTACTAGTCAGAGAATAAAAATTTAAAAAAAGGCTGAAAACAAACAAATATATAAAATAAATATTAAATAGCCAGATCAGGGCTTTATCCAGATTAGCGTCAGGGTCAAGGTCACTGACAGGGTAAAAGATCAAGGTCTGGGTTAAAGGTCAGGGTCACTGTATTTTAGGTGGAACTACATTTTTTAAATTATTATTATTATTTAGTGTTAGTGAATTTAAGTCGATAAAAAAGCAAAATGTCTGCTATTTTTTCTTGG
Source organism: Lithobates clamitans (assembly GCA_037952925.1). Classification (NCBI taxonomy): domain Eukaryota; kingdom Metazoa; phylum Chordata; class Amphibia; order Anura; family Ranidae; genus Lithobates; species Lithobates clamitans. The sequence continues at coordinate 8,555,060 of JBBGZY010000911.1, read as the reverse complement.
GCCTACTATAAGTACATACCACAAGTAATGTAAACAAAAGTGGTATCAGCATGAATGGCAGGAGTATTTATTTTATTTTTTGTGATGGATCTTGACTTGAGCAAAAGGAGCTGAAGAGACTTTACTATGGCAGCCTATGGACCATTGGACTACAATTCCCAATGCTAGCCAAGTATAAGGAAAGAGAGACTTCTATTTTCTCAGGCTGAATACCAAGGAACTTTCTTTTTGCTGCGCGGGGACAGAGGTGTGCACATTGCTGCTCCTGTGTGTACATCAACCTGACACAAGCCTGTGGCCATGTGCTGAGTACCAGAGTCATTCCAGGCAGATCCAAAAGTGATCTGACATCTGACCAGTAAGACCCCTGTTGCTGCATCACTGGGACTTTTGAGAGGACACTGCTGCCATTAACCCATTGCTGCTAGCAGAGACTGAGCATATAGGGACTGGCCATCTAACTAGCAGTATTATTTACTGCATGCAAACTTTACTGGGACTGTACACTTGTGCACTACCGTAAAGACTGGGCCCCAATGCTCTGATTACTTGATAAGGACTTCATGAGAACTTTGCCTATTGTCTCTAGTAAGAGGAACCTCTTTAGGGAGTTTTACATTTTATCACTGACATTCATAAAGAGTGCACTCTAAAGTGAATTTAGCCTACGGTTTACATAGGAGTTATCACAGTATTGATTATGATAGCTGTTACTGTTTTCTAATGCCATTACTTATTGCTGATTTTGTGGATTACCAGGTTTACTACAATTTAGCTGCATAGAACTCTATACTATACTGCTATAGCCTAGTGAACATATTGTCTAGGGAACTGTGCTTGACCTAATCATTTACTGCAACCCATGACAATATATTCACATCACACTAGCCAGTCTGATGTTTGCTTTTTGATACTAAACCGTAGTATATTCATTATATTTGTACTCCCAGTAGCAGTGCAGTATCCATTTGCTTAACCTGGTGTGTCCGTGGGTTTTATGTTGTTCTCATTATCAAGGCAGAAGAACAGAGAACCCATTCAAGCAAACGGCTTCTGTGGTGGTAGTGCTACATGCAGTTTTACTAACACATGCAAAACTGCATTCAGGCAAAAGGACTTGTACCTTCAGCTATTAAGGGTTAAATAAGTAAATAATACAACAGGGGGAGTGGTATCCCTCATAATGAGCAGGTCTGGTAATGCAATCACAGAGATCTCTCCACCTAAGTCAATAAGAAATATAAGAAATTATCAGGTGGTTTAGCTCGCCAGAATCTACCAAAAACTGAAGTGTCAGATTTGGGTGAACCTACCTTTTAAAGCAATGTGCCTTTCTCGAATATTGCTTGCAAAGATTGGGTGACTATCTATCCATGGTAGGACATACATAGAGGGCATTCGTAAACACTTATTGCAGAGAACATTGTGCAAAATCTTCGTGAGCAGTTGTTGTTGGCTCCCTTTCTATGAAATAAAGGTAATGGGATTGTCATCCTGCTTGTGCCACAATCACCCATTAGCTGAACCAAGAAGAACATCCAAACAACATCATGGGTGGAAAATGACTAATGTCCCATTAAATTTGGTGAGATATCTGTTGGTCTATTCCCAGGCCCTAAACACATAGACATTGTTTAAAGCCTAAGTTGAGTTATTTTTTTAATCAGCACAAGGAACAGTAATTATATTGATTGAGAAGTGTTTCCATGTGCTGGTGGCTTCTCTCTTGGTTGAATCTTTTACCCTCCGCCCCCCCCAAAACCCCTTTTAGGTGATGCAGTGGTTAATATGAGCTGCTAAACCTGACAGACACTTGTCAAAAGTGTTGACCATGTTTCCCCTTGACACCCCCACTCTGCATTCATAGAAGCTGTATCATAGCTTCCATCAATAAAAAGCACAATAGGAATGGAGCACACCGATCCAACGATCGCCACGATGCACGCCCCCAAGGGCTCGCGGCAGCTGTTATTCTGCTGGACGTCATATGATGCCCAGTCAGGATAACTGAACCACCGCCAGGTAGTCAATCTGCTATAGGCCGGGCGGGAAGCGGTTAAACAACAACTGGGGGAACACGCCACCAGGCTCAACGAGGTAGAACACCGCCTCTCCAATGTGGAGGAAGAACTATACCAGGCACAAGCCACGGAGCAGGCCCAGGACAAAACAATTCAGTATGTACTCCAAAAACTGGACGATTTGGAAAATAGATCCAGAAGGAGCAATTTGCGATTTGTGGGCATTCCAGAATCCCTACAAACATCAGCCCTCACTGAATTCTGCGCCAGACGCATCCCAGAAGCTCTAGGCTTTCGTCTTTGACCGCAAGTCTCCCCGCCTGATCATCGCTAAATACCTAAAAGCCTGCCTACTCGGACTAGGCTGTCATCCTGCAAAACTTCAGGCAGTCCAGATCTCTTCAAATAGACGGCATCAAAGTTCTGATTTTTACCAACTATTCCATCGAAATCTCCAAAAAAGAAAAGCCTTTCAACACATATGCATGGAACTCCACCAGCGGCAGGTGAAATTCGCTTTAGCTTTCGATGCAATTCTCCGCCTCAAGACCCCCAACGGTGACCAGCTCTCCTTTCAAGATCCCTCTGAAGCGGAAGCCTTTCTGCGTACACTTCGCGCTGATTCGCACTCCAATCCCTCGTCCAGGGTCGCCCCTAATAATTGCCCTCTGGACCAAAGAAACCTGAGGAAAAACTCTCCAAAACGCTTCAGAACCTCTGGACCTGACCATCGCTCTACCCCTTGCTGATCCGGTAGACACAAAACCCGCTCTGATCACCAACGGGCGCATGTAATGCTCCCTAATAGGCTATCCCAGGTTGGTCTACACCTACATACGTTCTCCTCTGTTATGCTCTGAAATACACCCTATGCCCTTACTGCTTACGGCCAGCTCCCTACTTCATACACAACCCGACCTTGCTGCGAAGGATATCACAGAGTTGTGGGCATACCTCCGCTGTTACAAGTGCTGGGAGCTGGCCTATACAGGGACTCCATGCGGAAATAAGTGAAGTTCTCTCAATATTTAGTAGTATGTTTTTTTCATGCTTCCACCCCTCCAATTTCCTCCCCACCTCAATCACCTCTACCCTATACCACCCATCAAACACCAGACACCGCGGCACTACCTACTTACCATATGAATACCACCTCACTCCACACTAAAGCGACAGCTCCTCTCTTGAACCTGATACAATCAAAATATCAGCCCAAATCACCCAAACGACTTTACCCTTATAAAAATCACCTCTTGGAACGTGAATGGGCTTAGTTCCCCCATTAAGAGACTTAAAATCCTTTGCCATCTTAAGAGACTGAAAACCGACATTCCTCTACTCCAGGAGACCCACCTATCATCCCCAGATTTTCATTGCATGAAAAAACTCTGGGTAGGCACTGTCCTAGGCTCCAATGCAATCGATCACAAAGCAGGGGTTCTCATTTTGATTCACAAAAACCTCCCATGTGAAGTCATGTCCGTAGACACGGATAGCCAGGGTTGCTTCCTCTCAGCACATATTCACTTAGGGAACAGAGATCTAGTGATTTCCAATATATATGCCTCCAATAGCCCTAGTAAACATTTCTTTGGCGAGATCTCCACTTGGCTACTATGCAACCCACACATCCCGCATATAGATGGGGGGGATTTCAACACCACCCTTCAGCCGACAGATGACAAATCCACACCCAAACGTCCTCGAGAATCACCCAAAACTTCAGATTTTACGCACTTCGCATCCACCATGGACTCTCTCCACCTCCACGACATTTGGCGATTCTTACACCCAGCAGACAGGGAATTCACCTTTTACTCTAATCCGCACATCTTCACCAGAATTGATTTCCTTTTCTGTACCGACAACCTTGTCCCAATAGTCTCCGTAGTAGATATCCATGATATAGCCATATCAGACCATGCCCCAATTTTGGCAACTCTAGATAACCCCGACCTACATCCCAACCGCAAAATATGGTGCTTTCCATCCTACCTCCACAACAACTGTGATTTCCAACAATACATGGAGAAGGCATGGAAAGAATTTTCAACAGCCAACTCATCACACACTGACCATTTTTGGGACGCTGGAAAGCCTTCCTTAGAGGCCGGATCATTTCCTATGCCGCTTATTACAAGAAAAACACACTAGCAAATTATAGGAATGTGTAGCACCAGACTCCGACTGGCACAACTCTCTCTATATACTGTACCCTGGACTCCCTCGAAAACAGAACTGAATGGCAGGCAGCAAAAAGTGCTTTTGACACTTGGGTTGACACACACTCAAACTGACAAAAAGGGCCCATATGGACACCACTCTCCTCAAATTTGGCAACAAAGCAGGCTAGCTAGGCTCTGCAAAGGCCCTTTCCGCCCTACACACATCACCTCTTTACGAGACACCTCAGGCATCATTAAATCCTTGCAACAGGAAATCAATAAAGTCATGTTACAATATTATTCATCTCTATATGCCACTGACCCCATAGACAATACAGTTGCACAATCTTTCCTCGATAAAATATCTCTACCCAAGGTCACTCCCTCCCAATTTGAGGCCCTAAAGGCACCCATTTCCCTATCCGAAATATGTACAACCATTCGCAATCTAGCTCCCTCTAAAGCTCCGGGCCCTGATGGGTTTACAGTGGAATTCTATAAAACCCTTCAAAAAATTGCAGAACCCACCCTCCTCAAGGTTTACAGAGGTGAATGGTCAGGTGGTCCCTACTTACCTACGGGAAATCAGGCCATCATCAAATTACTTTCGAAGAAGGGAAAAGACCCCTTAGAACCGGGTTCCTATCGACGATTATAACACCTCTTCAACCTGGACGTTAAAACCCTCTCTAAAATTGTAGCCACCAGACTTGCCACCATCATTCCCTCTCTTTTACACCCTGCCCAGGCAGGTTTTGTGGACAGCTGCAACAAGGAAGAACAGACACATTAAATATCAGAAAAGTAATGATGGTCCTAGAACATGCTAAATGCAACCCGGGGAGGGGGACTACGCCATCATCACTCTGGACGCTGAGAAAGCCTTCGACAACGTTGGCTGCAAATGGCTTTCATTGGCCATGTCAAAAATGGTGTTTACTGGCCCCTTCAAACATCTCGTCATCAACATCATCTTTTTAATATTGCATTAGAACCCCTTTCTAGGTACTTAACTCAAAAGGCCCCATTACATGGTATCAACATAGGCAAACATGAATTACGCACATCCCTCTTCGCCGATGATGTTCTCATATTCTCAGCTAATCCCTCCTCTGACATGTCCACTATTAAAACAATATTCAACAAATTTAGACTTTGTTTGGATCAAAACAAAAGCAAAATCCTCCCCATAGGCACCATCTCCAACCCTCCTAGGGCCCCCCATTCACCTTTCACAGTAGCCAAATCTCACATAACCTACTTAGGCATCAAAATAAGGCAAGCTACCTTCTTCTAATTACCACATCAACTACCCCCCTCTGGTCAAAAAAAATCTCAAGAATTGGGAAACTGGATGGATCTGCACCTCTCACTTCTGGGAAGATGCCACTTAGTAAAAATAGTCACTTTTTCACGCTTGTTGTACCCACTTCAAAGGATCCCATTACTTATGCAACACAAGGATATACAAATTTTAAACAAGGCTATCTCTAAATTTATCTGGCAAAACAAATGACCACAAATTTCTTTTACAAAACTACACCTTCCCAGACGCGAAGGGGGTATTAGTCTTCCTAATGTCAGAGCATATAACCTAGCATGTCTACTCTGGATAGGCCTAGTTGGATATCACAATCCTCCCGCTATTCGAACTTCCCCATGGAATCTCTAATGGCCCACCCCTACTCCTTGGTGACCTTCCTTCACTGCAAGTGGAAATCTACAGTATTCCCTCATCCTTACAACATAACCTCCTCTTATGGCTATAGCCTGGGGAGAGGTAAGAAAAAGTCTGAAACTCTCCTCCTTCATGTCCAGGCACCTTCCGATCCAGGGTAACCCAAGCTCTCCACCGGGAATGGAGTACAAACCTTTTTCCATCTGGCAACAAAAAGGACTCACCAAATTCTCTGCACTATGCGGCCTGGAAACGGGGCGACCCCACAACTTCACAGTCATCGCTAAAACATTCTCTCTCCCCCAATCACATGCTTTTCATTTTGGGCAATGTGTCATCTTCATACAGAACTCATGCAGAGAGGAACGCAAGAGATTTAAAGTGACCATTACAGATCATCTGCTACAAGAAGACTCATATACAAACTCCGACATCTACAAACCTCTCCTGCAAAAGACCACTCCTACGATAGCATCCTCATCAGCAGCAAACTGGGGCAGAGACTTTCCTGACACAGACATAGTAGATAAACTTCTACTAGGATACAACAAAGTCCTACAACTGATCCCCAATGAATCCTGGAGAGAAAGCCAACTAAAAATTCTCCACTGTGCTTATATACTGTACCTTTCCTCTCGGACAAGAACAACCAGGGCATGGCCACCTGCCCCTTCTGCCACCAGCCAAGACCTTCCCTAACTCTAATGCCGCATACACACGGCCGGACTTCCCGACAGAAAAAGTCCGACGGGAGCTTTCAGTCGGACATTCCGACCTTGTGTATGCCCCATCAGACTTTTTCTGTCGGCATTTCCGGCGGACTCAGATATAGAACATGTTCTAAATCTTTCTGTCGAAAATGCCAACGGAGTTTAGCCCGTTGGCAAGTCCGGCGTGTACCCAGCATAACCTTCTGGGATCAAGTCATCTCCTTCATATTTGGTCTTACCCTGCTGAAATTGCCTAAAGACCCCCTACTCCTCATCTTCGGGTACTGGGACAATCAGCTACTACCATGGCCCCCAAACACTCACCCACCACACAAAGACTGGATCCTGATCTGTCTCCTAGTCGCCAGAAGATCCATTCTAAAAAATTGGACTTCCCCCCGCTGTCCAAAAATCTCGCAAGTCAAATGGGAACTTCTACACTTAGTACACAAAGAAAAACTCAACACCGACCTCAAACACGAAACCTCCAGGGCACGTCTTTACTCCAGATGGCAGGCCTTCATGCAGTCGACACTATCTCAAGAGGAACTCGACAACTTTGACAATTCAATACTATACTATGGGGCTCTCCCTACACCCCTAAGGAAAAAGGTCACCTCCGACAACTAACCCACAACCAGTGGGGCTCGAAGTCCTAGAAATCATCTAGCATCACCCTCCTTCCTCATCAATACCCCAACCCCATCAATACCCAAACCCGAGAGCAGCCAGCTCATGACTGCAGCCACAGTCCTAGTGTCTTTCTACAGAAAATTGGTGTACTCCATCCCTCCCTACTCTCTCCCTCTTTTGCTCCACCTTGTGGTTTAGGGATCCTCCACAGATGATCCATCCAGTTATCTCTGCATGGAAGTTACTCTGATATCTTGTTTGTCTCCTACTCTTGTTTTTATAATCCACCCATGTACACTATGCCTAGGCTACATGGTTTATGCCAACTGTTTTATGAAAATGTATTACCATTATTGCTATATCCTGTATAGCAATTTCCTTCAATAAAATCTATTGAAAAAAAAAAGTAGAAACAAATAGGCTGTATTGGGATAGGAATTCTTAAGCTGGCCATACATTATGTGAATTTCGAACACATTTTAATGAACCAGTAGATATTCCTTCAATTGAAAAATCAAAGGAGCGGGGTAGAAAATTGTTGGCCTAACGTCGGCTGCATTCCACTCAAATTCAACAGCTGTTTGGGAATTTTGACAGCCAGCTGCGACAAAGTGAATACAGCAGCCACAGCGCGGATGGTGGAATCCGTTTGACTTTTTAAAATTAAGCTGAGCAAAAAAAAAAAAACCTATATGTGTATGGCCAGCTTCAGAGGATGATTTACTTTGGGATTGTTATTTTGTTGGTGTGATAGGATTCTGTTCATTGAAAATAAAACTCTTCTGATAGCAAACATTACATTGTACAAATAGATTGTTTGTTGTACTTGTATGTTTCCCATTTATTTGTGGGTTTTTTGTGCTCTGTGTGCTCCAGTTTCTTCTTCATTATGACAGTTGTGGGTGAAGAAGCTTCCACCCAAACTGGCTGTACAGAGCACAGAATTGACTACCATAAGAATAGCATAATATAATCTTCAAGCATTAATGTAAATGCTTCTATGGACTAATGGGAATGGTTCTTTATGTTAGTGTAAAGCACTATGCTGACACTGCATATTGTAAATGAATAAAATATTATAGCAGTATATTAGATCCATGGCATTGAATTATGGGAAAAGATATTTACAGTATGTAATTTACTTCTGTTAAAGTGCATTTCTCTTGATCCTCTGGGTTTCGGTCTAAATTAATAAATAGGCAGATTCATTGTGGTATACACCTTAGTATGTACAGACACAGCATTGGTGGTACCTATAATACAGTAGAATCAAAACCAAAACTTTTTCATTTTGGATAGAGTAAGGGAGGGTTGTGTCCCATTAGGAAGATGTCCCTTCACTTCTGTCCCATAGCCAAAATAGGAAGTGAGAGGAAATCCTTCCAAAGTGAGAGAATCTCTTGGTGTCACCAGTCCCCACTGTAAGATTTCCCCTCTATTCCTGTTCTTGTGACAATTCAAAAATTGGAATTTTATTTTATTTTTACTCACGGTGATAATGGTAAACATTTTTCAGAAATAATATGTAGTATTGTGTTCTTTAATCACAATCAGTTCTCCGAGGAGCAGAACTTTGACAGTTTAGATTTCAAAGCAGTAGATCCTAGCTTTGAAAGGAAAAATGAACAGTCCAATACTGCTCCTGATACTTTGGCCTGCCTTAATCTGAAGCTGGACATCTTCTGTAGGCTCTAAAAAAGAGGGAAACCTTGAAACGCGGTAGCCGATGTGACTACAAGTGTTGTGGATTTTCGCATATGGATTTAAGCAGATGATTTTTTGATAATGCTATGACACAAGAACTGGTTTGTGAGTATATTCACCTCTATTTAATTAAATTAAAACATGTATTGAGGATAATGCGCTAGGCCTATGCACCCTCTATGTTCTTCTATGCTTTCTTTTCTCCCTCCTGATTGGCTGAGACACAGCAGCGGCGCCATTGGCTCCTGCAGCTGTCTAACAAAGTCAGTTAGCCAATCAGGAGAGAGAGGGGGCAGGGCCGGGCCGCAGCTCCATGTATGATTGGACACACAGAGCTGTGACTCGGCTTGGGTGCCCCTATAGCAAGCTGCTTGCTGTGGGGGCACTCGACAGGAGGGAGAAGCCAGGAGCACAGAAGAGGGACCCGAGAAGAGGAGGATCTGGGCTGCTCTGTGCAAAACCACTGCACAGAGCAGGTACAGTAAGTATAACATGTTTGTTATTTTTTACAGAAAAAAAAAAAATAAGACTTTACAATCACTTTAAACGCAACTTTTAAGCATCAGAACAGTTTCTGAATGCTTAGAAGTTTATGAAATATTAATTCGTATAAAAGGCCTTAATTATTTTTATGTCATTTATGTATGGTTTTAGAATAACCATGGTGAACTGAACATATGACTTTGCATGAAGATTTTTACTTTACAAAATGATGTGTATGAATGTATTACTAGAAGTGGGCATAGCGTTAAACATGTACAATAGTGAAAATAATTAAATCACTTTATGATAGTCTCTCCTTTGTGACCTTTTGCTGCAACTATTAAGTTACTGGCCCCTTTGTAGATTGTATTGGCAGCCCCTCAACACCATCAGCCCAGTTTCTGGTTATAATTCATGCCTCTACATGAAAATGTACATTTAATAAATACATAATATGTTTATCACAAGGAAAGAGTAAAGGTGACAGAAGGATTTTTTACAAATGTATCTATATATTAATTCAGAACATGCTTTGTGGTATAATCAGTGTCATGTAGATGTTTGAATGATGTATGATTAATACAGTGAACTGTCATAGGTATTATTTCCCCGCTGCCTAGGCAAATTATATTTTAATTATATTACTATTATCTGCTTTAATATAAGGAAAATTAGAGTGTATTAAAAAGTGTAATAAAGAGTTCTCAAAATTGTATATTTGCTAGCAGTTCTTAAAGTATTGATTGGAGGTTACAAGTGTCTTTTTAAAATACTAGACTTGGGAAGTGAAAGGGTTTTCTACAGTAAGAGCAGTTACGGTGAAAAGCATCATATTGTACCAAATACTAATGGAACATAAAATATGACTAGATGCTTTCAGTACAGTTAAATACTTTGGTAATAAAAGTTACATACACTAAGTAACATCAATATAATGTTTGGATTTCCCAGGGCTGGTGTTCCTTCCTCTGGAAAAACACTACTAGAGTTTGGGAATGGCTGAAAGGCTGAATTATGTGAGTGAATCTCGAGCAGTACTTTACAGGTTGGAAGCAAAAAAGCAAATATACTGTATGTATTTCCTTTCATTTGTTTTTCCTTGGTTGGCCACTGCTGGACCCTTTTGGATTAATCCACTGAAGGCCAAAGTTCTCTGCAACAGCAGCCTACATAGTTTTATCATGACAGGTGTTCTTCAAACAGTGTCTACACCCTCTTCTCAGGAGGCCACGTTTGATCGAGACTTTTACTAATTGAGTGTGCCCTGCAGGTTGTCATCAAGGTCAGCATCAGTAGCACCACCGAATAAAGCCAATCCACTTGTGACACTTAATAAATACAACGTCCCTCCTCTCTTCAATGAAAGTAAATGCTCTTACCAAATCTTATGTGTATGCAGACTTATGGGAGGAGATAACAGGATATTTTAGTATTTTTGCTTTTGAAAAGTCACCATTGAATCCTAGTTCTGTGTGATCGTGATTGTTGATGTATTGTAGCAATTTGTTACCAAGCATATAAAGCTGAACTCCAGGCAGTTATAAAAGACACAAATGAATGCAGCTCTGTAATCATAAATACATTAAATAAAAACCTTAAATGTATTTTTTTTTTTTAACGGTATATGTACCAGAATTTGGCCTAGTATCAGCCTTGTAGTCTTTGTACAACAAAGCTAAAGTGTGAGAGGAAGACTCAGCAGCAGAAGAAGGCAATCAGTTCATGTGCTGACAAGAAGTGTGCTGATTGGAGGTGAGAGTAGAGTGATGGAGAGATGAGCTTATTACTACGCTTCTTCTCTTTCCACTGTCCAGACACAGGTTGGAGTGGGACTAGGACAACCTAAGCTCTGAATAAGAGGGGTTGAATGATGATGGCCATCAGGCTGAGAACAAATACTACAGGGAAAACCTCTAGATTGCAGCTGAATATTATCCCAAAAGCTGGTTTGGTTATTTTAACCTTTAATTGGGTTTTCATTTTTAGCTTGTTATTTTTGGCTGGAGATTTGCTTTATTCACATATAGCCCAACTGCAGAAGAAATCTTTGAGGGGAATGGCGAAGGCATAGAACCCCTGTCAGGTCTTTATTGCAACACAAAGCAATCTCCTGTGCTCAGGTGCCCGGTCAACTAAGTAAGTGGCGCAGCCAACCCCCTTAACAAAGTCAATGGAATGTCGCAGGTCTTGCTGCCCTCCTCAGAATAATGGGTTTTCTTAGAACTGAAACATACAAAAAGAACAGGAGGGCGCACGACCTTGAGCTATGGCTCTGAGGAAGAGGGTTCGCGTAAGCCGCTTGCGATGCCATCTGGTTCCTCCAAATATCTGGTCCAGGTTGTAGGCGTCTAGAGATTCTGCTCACAATTACCAGAGTATTGATAAGCCTTGTTTTATACTTCATTTGTGAGTATATTTCTTGTTATATTTTATGAATAAATTTTATCTTTTGTAATGCACAAAGTCGGTGCGCCCTCCTGTTCTTTTTGTAAGTTTCAGGTCTTTATTGTGGCCTGTATCCAAAATTTGGGAAATTTCCCCTCACTTCCTGTCGGAACAGTAAATGATGATAAATCTCTCCAGTGTGACACATTTTTTCAGTGCAGTGGGGAAGGGTTATTATAAGTGTCTGTCACTTTCTGCCCAAGTGACAGATACTTCACATAGTAAATTGCAATTGGTGAGATGGGTTCGACTCTTGTTTTGCTTGTAGCTTCAGATTGTGGTCCATCCTGTTGGCCCATGTTGCATTTATTGCTGTCTGTACCAGCAATATGACCAATATGGGATTGCCCTTGTTTCTTCAATTCCTTTCTATGCAGAGTTCAAGAAAGCACTTCCTGCAATTAAAAGTACCGTATATACTCGAGTATAAGTCGAATTTTTCAGCACATTATTTAGTGCTGAAAGTGCCCCCCTCGACTTATACTCGAGTCAAGCACTTTTCTGCAGCAAAAAATTTCATTTTCCGAACCGACTTTGGGGCCCCGTATCTCAGGGCCACTTGGTGCTAGGAACTCCAAATTTGGTGTGCAAACCCAGTGGACCACAACATATCCAAAGCTGAAGTTCCTAGCACTAAGTGGCCCCGAGATACGGGGCCCCAAAATCGGTTCGGAAAATGTCATTCTCTGCTGCAGAAAAGTGCTTGACATTTTCTGAACCGAGTTTGAGGCCCCATATCTCAGGGCCACTTAGTGCTAGGAACCCCAAATTTGGTGTGCAAACCCAGTGGACCTGGTACCATAACATATCCAAAGCTGAAGTTCCTAGCACTAAGTGGCCCTGAGATACAGGGCCCCCAAACCGGTTCGGAAAATGTCATTCTCTGCTGTAGAAAAGTGCTTGACATTTTCTGAACTGATTTTTGGGGCCCTGTATCTCGGGGCCACTTGGTGCTAGAAACCCCAGCTTTGGAAATGTTATGGTGCTAGTTCCACTTGGTTTGCACACCAAATTTGGGGTTCTTAGCACTAAGTGGCCCTAAGATACAGGGCCCCAAATTCGGTCAACTGTGTCCATCTGCTGCAATGTCATTTCGGGACCCTTTGGGTTCAGAGACCCCAAATTTTGGCTGCAGCTAGGGGGCATCTAGGAACACTTAACTACCAAGTTTGAAGTTCAGGGGACCTATGGCTGCAAATGGGCACAGTGAGGCTGCAAATGGGCACAGTGAGGCTGCAAATGGGCATTGTTGACCCTCTTTTCCACTTACAGTAGCTGTGCATTTCTCACCCTCGTCTTATACTCGGGTCAATAAGTTTTTCCCATTTTTTTGTGGTAAATTAGGGTCTCGACTTATACTCGGAACGACTTATACTCGAGTATATACGGTAAATCCTAACAATGCTAAATATACCAATGAAAGTGTTTTGTTATATCTGTTCAGTGTAAAATAAAATACCTGTTGGTTTTGCCAGAAATCCAATGAGCTGATAACGTGCTGCACTCTCTCCTTGTGCATTAGGAGGGATTATGGAGATGAGGTGGGAGAAGAGGTCTGTGTTCTGTGTGATCCATTAGAAATTAGGTAGGTGGCAACAAATGCTTGGAAATTCAGAGCTCAAAACACCTTGGGGAAAATGACTAAAACTGGAGCAGACAGTATCTGGAGTAGCTGTGCATACTAACTTTGACAGTGCTAGGCCCTGCCATGGTGTGAGTTTAGGAAATGGATGTAGAAATGACACAGGATGCTCAAAGTTACAGTTTGAGAAGTTCCACCATGTTTATTGTGAGTGGAGAAAGCTGTGTTTTAAGCTTTCTTTAGGCCTTGTAATCCTGGATTGGGGGCTGGAGCTTGAAGGCTTCAAAATGTCTTGGGAGGGATGAGACCTCCAATCCTGTGTCCGGGTTTTGCTGGGAACCTGAGGGCCATGTGAGTACAAAGGGGTGCAGGCTTGTTACAAGCCAAGCTTGAGCATAGCAGGGCTACCATTTTGAGGTCTTGTGTGAAGACAGGTGCATGATACTGTCTGGAAACTGAGGTGCTCTATCCGAGAGACTAGGCTCCATGTTGGAAGGGTTCTATGTCCATGGGACTGAGAGATTTGAGGCAAATATGCAAATCTGGGAGACCAAGAGAGGGTCTTGGAGACTGAGAAGGCTGGGACAACTAGGCGAGTGTATGGGGCTGAGGCCAGGAGTGGGCTCATGCAGCGAGATGCTGTACCTTAGGCTGAGTGAACATGAATAGCACGTGGTCTGGGAGACCAAAGAGAGCAGCAGTGCTGCTGACAATAGAGCCAGGTAGCCCTGCATTTTAGGTTGTTTTGCTGTGTAAAGCTGACATCCCTGCAAGGGCAATCAATGTGTTATGAACTTTTAGTTTGTTTTTTTTTTTCAATAAAAATGGGCCTGAAAGTCCCTAACTGTAGTTTAGACTGACATGGATTTACTACAAATGCATCTACCACACAAGCTAAACCACTTCCTACCCAGCCTATAGTAATATGATGACTGGGCGAGAGCTCCCTGGTTCCAGGAGGACATCATATGACGTCCTCCCAGTCATGCACCTCCTGCGTGCTCTGGCAGCCACACTGTGGCTCGATCTATCACTGTCAATGACAGATTGGTGTACTGGACTGGCCCTAAGGTCATGTGATCGCTGTGACCAATCACAGCGATCACATGACAGGTGTACACAATTAATGTCTTTTAATTATAAGCATTCATTGTTTAGTATTGTGATCTCTGTCATTGGTCACAGTGATCACATGGTAGAGACAGGGTCAATCACAGTGCACTGTACCATGTGATAGCTGTGGCCAATCACAGCTATCCCATTGGTACATAATGGCTATAAATGTCATTCATAAAAATTATTGCTTATAACAGTAATCATCACTGTTATTAGCAACCATAGTGTTAAAAAAAATCCTGATCACCTCCTCAGAGTAGTACAGTGTCTCTATGGTAATACTGTACTGCTCTGGTCACAGTATGTAACAAAGAAAATGATAAAAAATAAAAAAATTGTAAAAAAAAAAGTAACAAAATAAAAAAATGTTTACATATATATACACATAGTATCTCACAAAAGTGAGTACACGCCTCACTTTTTTGTAAATATTTTATTATATCTTTTCATGTGACAACACTGAAGAAATGACACTTTGCTACAATGTAAAGGAGTGAGTGTACAGCTTGTATAACAGTGTAAATTTGCTGTCCCCTAAAAATAACTCAACACACAGCCATTAATGTCTAAACCGCTGGCAACAAAAGTGAGTACACCCCTAAGTGAAGATGTTCAAGTTTATCTTGCCTACAGTCAAGCATGGTGGTGGAAGTGTCATGGTCTGGGGCTCCATGAGTGCTGCCGGCACTGGGGAGCTACAGTTCATTGAAGGAACCATGAATGCCAACATGTACTGTGACATACTGAAGAAAGGGATAATCCCTTTCCTTCGGAGACTGGGTCGCAGGGCAGTATTCAATCATGATAACGACCCCAAATACACCTCCAAGTTGACCACTGCCTTGCTAAAGAAGCTGAGGGTAAAGGTGATGGACTGGCCAAGCATGTCTCCGGACCTAAACCCTATTGAGCATCTGTAGGGCATCCTCAAATGGAAGGTGGAGGAGCCCAAGGTCTCTACCAGTGGAGGCTGGTGTTTTTTTCTTTGGGGGGGTGGCAAACAGCCCTCCCGGTCGGTCAGCGGCAACCCAACCCCCGGGGAGGACAGTCGGGACATCAAAGCCCGCCACTTACCCCATCTAGGAAGCGGACGGGCAGCATGTCCAGCGAGCGGCAGCTTTGTTTCTTCCTCCTCCTGTGGATCTTGGTAGCTTCTGCCGTGCATCTCCCTCCTCCTCCTCCTAGGTGTCCAATAGGATCGCCTGTCCTTTCAGCCAATCGGGAAACGGGTATCAGACCCGCACTTCCTGATTGACAGAGAGGCGATTCAGTGTTAGAAAAGTGAATATTCATTTGCTTTTCTAACACACCTGGGTGGGCTCCGAGCGCAATGCTCTGCGCCATGAGCCCACCCTATTTTGAAGCCTATTAGAGCCTCTGGCTCTAATCAGGTGCTTCAAAAAAATACCCCAGCTGCTGTAATTCATGTGCCCGGCGCCCTGCAAAGGGACGGACGCATGAATAGGGAGTGGCAGCGGCGATGGAAAGGGGAAGCGGCGCCCGTGTGCCCTTAATGAACGCGCCGCCCCAGTCTCTAACATCCACCAGCTCAGTGATGTCGTCATGGAGGAGTGGAAGAGGACTCCAGTGGCAACCTGTGAAGCTCTGGTGAACTCCATACCCAGAAGGGTTAAGGCAGTGCTAGAAAATAATGGCGGCCACATAAAATATTGACACTTTGGGCCCAATTTGAACATTTTCATTTAGGGGTGTACTCACTTTTGTTGCCAGCGGTTTAGACATTAATGGCTGTGTGTTGAGTTTTTTTTTTTGAGGGGACAGCAAATGTACACTGTTATACAAGCTGTACACTCACTACTTTACATTGTAGAAAAGTGTCATTTCGTCAGTGTTGCCACATTAAAAGATAGAATAAAATATTTACAAAAATGTGAGAGGTGAGATGATTTATTTGCAAAAATGTTTAACAGAAATGGAGGAAAACGTGATTGTTTTCAAAATTTTCAGTACTTTTTTGTTTATATAGCAAAAAAATTAAAAACCCAGTGGTGAATAAATACCACCAAAATAACTCTCCAACTGTTTAAAAAATGATATAAATTTAATTTGAGTAGTGTTGCATGACTAAATAATTGGCATTTGATGTGTGACAGCGCTAAAAGCTAAAAATTGGTCTGGGCAGGAAGGGGGTGAAAGTGTCCAGTATTGAAGTGGTTAATCACTACATATTACATATCCAAAAAGCTTTGACAATGAATGCTATAAGCTGATTGGTTGCCATACACAGCTGCTCCAGATTCTATCTGCTCCAGTGGTAAATTCCCCTCAATGTGTTGTCATGTCAAAGAGATGCATATCACCAGCACTCCCTCCATTGCAAACATTTACATGTTTTTATTAGTGCAACATCACATCAGTCAAGTAAACCAATGCCACACCAAGGCCGCACATGTTGCCTAATATATGATTCCTCTCTGCTACTTCCTGTCTAGCCCCTCATGTGCTTCCCTATTTAAATCCCTTTCAAACCAGCTACTGGTTGCTTGAGCAACATTTGTTTCGGAGCTCCCTTCGTGTAACCTGCCTTAAACCTGACCTCTCGTGAACTGATCTCTTGTGTACCGACCCGGCTTGTTCTGATTACGTTGTCTGCAGCCCGCCCTGACCTTGGCTCGCTATCCGGCTCTCCTTTTGCTTCATCCAACCATCCTTTTCTGACAGTGTCTCCTGGTACTTCCCTAGCGAGTAGGGTGATCCCAGGGGTCGTGACCTGGGGTCAGCATGCAGCTAAGCCCAAACCCTCGTGAGGGGGTCCCTGGCAGAATACCGGCTGGCCCTTAGACTCCACGTCCTGGGGGATCCCGTGTCATCTGCTCGCCTGTGGGCTCACTGTATGTAGTTTCGTGACAAAAGTGATGCCCTAGGAAAGAGATGCTTCATGGCCCTGAGACATTCACTTGAATTGATTGATGTGACATTGCACAAATAAAAGGGTGTATATGTTTGCAATGGCGTGCTGGTGATGTCTCATCATTTAAAGGGATATAACATGGAAATGTGCATGTACTGCACAGATGTACAAAATTGAAGCATTGTGCTACCATCCCAAAATGTTTTGGTTGATCGCACTGTGTCATTGCTTCATGCCTCAAGTAAGGCGACCAGTCACATACAATTTTAGTTGCTCAATCACACTAAAAACGGCCCACGTGTCCCCTGCCCTAACAATATTTTCTGGAGCTGGTCTTCTTAGAAGCTGTTAGACATTGGGTATAGCGGTGACGCAGGCTCAGTATAAATTGCAGAGCAATAAATCTCTCTAAAGACATTTGATTTGTGTTCAGGAAAGTGATGGCACAGAGTTGGATTGCTTGAGATTTTGTGATTTTCTCTGACCTTTTCACACCTTGTAACAAGTGTCTTTTTGAAGACTTTGTCAGGGAAAAGCCTGGAGTAGTGTTGTGAAGACCAGTGGGTAGAGCAGCGGAGAGGCTTGGGATAGAGACTGACCTGCACCTTGTCAAATTCAATTGAGCACAACACTTTGCTCTGGGGTATTACTCACAGCACCTCACCAATGACATTTTATGATGCATGCTAATAACAGGATGACTCAAGTACGGCAAGGAATAATTCTAATTGTGTTAACCTTATAACTGCTGAATACCGTTTTATGCAAACCGCCTTCTAGATCACAATTGATTGTTTTCTGTGTTATGTTCCCAACCTGTTTATTAGCTCCCACGTGCCTGCTAACATACTCAGCATGATTCCATCAGAAAACTACAAAATGAATGTGCCAAAAAAAAAGCCTATATAGGATACATTATTATGCTTTAGTAACCATGACTCACAAAGCCTGGAGACCTGTGACAAATAAAAACTGATATTTGACAAAGCAAGATATTTGTAACATTTTACAACACTGATAACTATTGAAATTAATATTCTGAAAAACAAAAATGTATGTCATGGCTTCCAGATACTATTTTGACATCTAATAAAGTGCCAGTCACCTGCCCAATTTGCCTACCTATATAATGTAAACTATACTAACCTTTCTTCTGGAATGAGCTGATCATTTTCACCATTGAATATGCAACAATGTGGCCAGGCATGCGTGGTATACTGTATAAACTAGTTAATAATGACATGTTTGCATACATTGTAATATAATATCAGTCCCTTGTAATGCAAGGAACTGATTATATTAGATTATATTATAATGCAATGGGAAGAGGAGGTTAAGGGGGGATATGATCAACATGTATAAATACATAAGTGGTCCATATAGTGAACTTGGTGTTGAGTTATTCACTTTAAGGTCATCACAGAGGACAGGGGCGCGCTCTTTATGTGTGGATGAAAAGAGATTTAATCTCCAAATACGGAAAAGGTCCCTCACCACAGTAAGCTGTGAAAATGTGGAATAGACTCCCTCGCAAGAGGTGGTTCTGGCCAGCTTTTATCTTTTTTATTATATGCTTAGTTCCAAAAGGTGTCTCTCTTTCTCATCTCAGAAAGTTGGGGGGGGGGGGGGGTTAGGTTGTAGGGGGCGTATAGATAGTGACTGACTCTAATAATTTTGCCGCATCCTTCTATTCAGAAAGTTATTTGAACAACATTCAAAGTTGGCTGGACTTTTTAGGCACCACGTACTTACAAATTGTTTAAAAAAATAACCATTTTTATTTGTACAAAACATCCATATTTCATAAAAACAAAGCAAAGTATTGACACCTTCAAACAAATCATTGCTTTACCGTCCATTTACAACATGTAAAGTAATTTATGCCATGGTCTTAGCACTCTATTACAATTGTCTAGTATCTTTCAACTGTTTTCGATAGGCAATTTTGAACTCAACATGTTTCCCAGACTAAAATAATCTGCTTCCTCAGGAGTAAGTAGGGTCAATACCGAAACAAAAGGTTAAACAAACATCAGTAGTAAATAGTCATAAATTATAGAGTGATAAATCTACCACCAAAACTAAATATTACAATGCAAAACAAAAAAAACAACAAAAACTGAGCTGAGACCATGACCTGGGCAGGAGCCATGGAATAAGGTCCACCAGCCCCCTAGACTAACATATCCTCAAGTTCACAACACATATAGTGCCTTGAAAAAGTATTCATACCCTTTGAAATTTTCCACATTTTGGCATGTTACAACCAAAGATGTAAATGTATTTTATTGGGATTTTATGTGATAGACCAACACAAAGTGGCACATAATTGTGAAGTGAAAGAAAAATGATAAATGATTTTCAAAATTTTTTACAAATAAATATCTAAAAAGTGTGGCGTGCATTTGTATTCAGCCCCCCTGAGTCAATACTTTGTAGAACCACCTTTCACTGCAACAGGGGCGGACTGACAACTCATGGGGCCCCCGGGCAATAGGAGATTATGGGGCCCCCAGGCAATCAGAGATTATGGGGCCACACAGTATACACACACACACAGTATACAATCACACAGTATACACATACATGTACACACAATATACACAGACATGTTTCTATTGGCTGAGAAGGTACTGGAGAGGTGGGACAGCTATATTCTCTGGATTTTTAGACCAAAATGATGTTGGTAAGGGACATTTCAGAGACAGATGTAAAAAAAACCACAGATTTTTACATACTGTCCCTGGCTTTACAGAGGCTGGCAACCCTGATCGGGCCCCCTAGTGGCCCAGGGCCCTCGGGCACTGCCCGAGTGACTCAATGGTCAGTCCGCCCCTGCACTGTAATTACAGCTGCAAGTATTTTTAGGGATGTCTCTACCAGCTTTGCACATCTAGAGAGTGACATTTTTGCCCATTCTTCTTTGCAAAATAGATCAAGCTCTGTCAGATTGGATGGAGAGGGTCTGTGAACAGCAATTTTTAAGTCTTGCCACAGATTCTGCATTGGATTCTCACACAAGAATATGCTTTGATCTAAATCATTTCATTGTAGCTCTGGCTGTGTATTTAGGGTTGTTGTCCTGCTGGAAGGTGAACCTCCGCCCTAGTGTCAAGTCATTTGCATATTCTAACAGGTTTTCTTCGAAGATTGCCCTGTGTTTGGCTCCATCCATTTTCCCATCAACTCTGACCAGCTTCCCTGTCCCTGCTGAAGAAAAGCATCCCCACAACATGATGCTGCCACCACCATGTTTTATGATGGGGATGGTGTGTTCAGAGTGATGTGCAGTGTTAGTTTTCCACCACACAGAGCTTTGCTTTTAGGCCAAAATGTTCAATTTTGGTCTCATCTGACCAGAGCACCTTCTTCCACATGTTTGCTGTGTCCCCCACATGCCTTCTCTCAAACTGCAACAGGACTTCTTATGGCTTTCTTTCAACAATGGCTTTCTTCTTGCCACTCTTCCATAAAGGCCAGATTTGTGGAGTGCACGACTAATAGTTGCACAGATTCTCCCACCTGAGCTGTGGATCTCTGCAGCTCCTCCAGAGTCACCATGGGCCTGTTGGCTGCTTCTCTGATTAATGCTCTACTTGCCCGGGCCTGTCAGTTTAGGTGGAAGGCCATGTCTTGGTAGGTTTTCAGTTGGCCATACTCTTTTTATTTTTGGATGATGGATTGAACAGTGCTCTGTGAGATGTTCAAAGCTTGGGATATTTTTTTTGTAACCTAACCTAACCCTGCTTTAAATTTCTCCACAATTTTATCCCTGGTGTGTTCCTTGGCCTTCATGATGAGGTTTGTTCACTAAGGTTCTCTAACAAACCCCTGAGGGCTTCACATAACAGCTGTATTTATACTGGATTAAATTACACACAGGTGGACTCTGTTTACTAATAATGTGACTTCTGAAGGCAATTGGTTCCACTAGAATTTAGTTAGGGGTATCAGAGTAAAGGGGGATGGATACAAATGCACGCCACACTTTTCAGATATTTATTTGGAAAAAATTTGGAAAAAATTTATCATTTTCCTTGCCACTTTGTGTTGGTCCATCACATAAAATCCCAATAAAATATAATTATGTATTTGGTTGTAACATGACAAAATGTGGAAAGGGGTATGAATTATTTTTCAAGGCACTATAAGCAGCAACTGAAAAAAACTCCACAATGAGATATAGATATAAATATAGGAATATCCTTTTTTTTTATATGCTAAATATAAGGCACAGTTTAAATGACATGTGTGACTTAAAATTGAAACTCAGTATATACCTATATTACAGTATTTCACAATCAGTCCTAAATAACACAAAGGCCTCCAGCAGCCTAAAATGGGATCACTGGTGCTTATTAAATATGTTTTAAAAATGCAACTTTTAAGAATATGGATGAAATAATCCAATATAAGATAAATAGGCAGAAAAGTACCTGTAAATGGCAACACATGAAAGTGAAAAGCAACCCTTTAAATTGCCACAATCTAAAGGGGTTTTATCCTGGAGAAATCTCAGGCAGTCAATGTGTATCCAGGTACTAGAAACAATATATGTAAAGTGAAATAACAAATGAATCATAAAAGAACAAGGACTGGTTAAAAAGTATAAGTAGCTTACACTGAAATCCGGTGTCACAAGTATTTTTTACCTTATGGATTAACAGGCATATGTTGCCATATGCCAAAGATTCAAGAAGAAACAGATCATAGGGTGGTCCACCTACCATCGTTAACACTATAGATATGTCTGCCCAGTATTGCATCTCTCCCCCATATATATCTGCTGCCTGATTGGCTGCCACTGGAAGCGTCAGGGTAAACTAAAATGGTGCCCGCTGTCTCACCATCACTTGTGTGCATGCCTGCACAGCAGTGGGCAGTTACAGCCTGAGGTCATTTTGGCCCGGAGGTGCGCAAGCGCAGGACCAACACAGAGCCATGCATGCGCTCAACACTGCCTAGTCCCCCTGTTGCCGAAGATCACATTTAGCTGCAAACCTTGGCCAGAGAAAAAAGAAGTTAAAAAAAGAAAAAAAAAAAAACAGCCCTTATAACAAAATAATTTGCAGTAAGTTGCTGGCTCCGGAGAGCATAGCAAAAGAACACTTAGTTGGCAAAAAGCATACCACAAGGAAAAATAGAACAAAGATTAATTAATTGATTAAAAAGCATCCATAAGAACAATGTAAATTGTATATATAGTGGATAGATATTGCTACCAACATTACCATTTTAATTGTGCTATCTAAATCTTAATAAATCCACATACTGTATATCCAAAACTTGACAAATTTGTAGTTCAGTCAGAAATAGAAAAACAATATTTACAGAATTATATTGGCTGCATCATATCATAAGTGGACAGTAATAAATTCTCCAAATTAAAGTTTAAAATCGTTCAATAGCTCAAAGAATCTCCTTGATTTTTAATCCACTAACTGAAGGAAAGGCTTTTAGCGTATCATATCATTTAGTCCTGGGTTGTGCAGTTGCTTTTAAATGTTGAATCCATCTAGTTTCTCTCTTTAGTATACAGTATGCCTATCAAAGTCCCCACCCTGGATGTCTTCGTAGATTCTTTTTAATTTTATTAGACCATACACTGCATGACTTCCATGTTATAGTTATGTACAAGGCCCATATGTTGACTTATGGCTAATACAATTTTACCATTACCACTATAGCATAGGTGATCGTGCACCCTTTTATGAAACTGCCTCTTGGTCTTACCCACGTAAAATGCGCCACAGTCGCAGCTCATAAGACTGACTACACTCCATCAGTGATGCACTCTACATGGTGCCTGGGTTGTAATCATGACAGTTCATGGCTGTTTATGCGACTGCCTTGTTATACCATTTATTATAGAAACAGCCAAATAGCCCAGTTTGGAGATGTCCTCAGTGCAGTCTACAGTCTTAAACTGGCGGCCCTCCAGCTGTTGTAGAACTACAAGTCCCATGAGGCATTGCAAGGCTGACCATTACAAGCATGATTCCCACAGGCAGAGGATTGATGGGACTTGTAGTTCCACAACAGCTGGAGGGCCGCCAGTTTCTGACCACTGGTATAGACAAAACAATACACTGAAGTAAGGTATGGAATAGCAAAATACAGATATAGTACAGAAAGCAGAAACAGGTTCAAAAATGGACTTAAACACGGGGACAGAAGGTATTAAAAGGTAAACAATATTCATTGCTGCAGTATGACATTCCTACGTTAATTATTCTGTTTTATATACTCTCTCAGGGAAATAAGTTTAAAAAAAATTGCCTCGTACAGTCAGACTGATTGGTTTGTGCTGTGCAAGCTCTCTAATGGATATGATGCAGGGTCCTGAAGTATTTATCTAAATGTTCCAACTGTCACTCCTCATTTTATTGAAAGAAGGAATTAAACACAGGCACAGGGCTGCTGACAGCTTCCTAGAGCATTAGTAAGCTTCATACGAGATGCAGAAGGTTACTTACCACTAATGCTATCTTGAATCAGTCTCTCTGGCATTGTGGCTGACATCTTGAAGCAGTCTCTGAGGAGCTGTTGGCCATCTTGGATTTCCTTGTGTTGGAATGTACCAGCCATCTTGGCTCGGTGCAGGCAAGCAATCTAAACTCTGCCAAAGCAGCTTTTTTTTTTATTTGCTTCAGTTTCATTTACAAACAGTTTTGTAGTTATTTTTAAGCAAAGGGGAATGCATATTTTGCATTTTTAAGGAGAACTTTGCACTTAATTCAGCAACATGACATGGCTGCACCTAAGATTTGCATAACTTGTTAGTCAGAGATTTCTATCCTTCATTGCAATATAGCTATTTTGGTTTAGGCTCCTTTGACACGGGCACCTCTGTGGAACAGATTGCGCTTGCTCAGCGGGGGATCGCTCCGCTGATCCCCAATGAGCAGTCGAATGTGCAAAGCTGTGCAAAGCGGACACGGACACAGTCCTGCTCTCCTCTATGGGCAAAACATATGGAAACGGACCGCCTGCCCGCTTTCATCTGATCCGCCAGACAGATAAAAAATAGGACCACTATCCATATGGATTTTGTGGACAGGATCGGATAGCGACGGATGTCAGCAGACCTGTGTCCGCTGACATCTGCCACTCTATAGGGGAGACTGCAAGATCTGATCAGGTCTGCTTGAAAAACTGACAGGCGGACCTGATCGGACAGCCTGTGTGAAAGGGCCCTTAAGATAGTTGTCAAGAAGGGGCAACATTTCTTTTTAATTAGAGAATAAAGGCTTGTGATGATGGGCTATTACATTTCCATTGCATAGTAAAATAATAATGGTGGTTACTTTCTTAGACCCCAAGGTACATTTCACGGCACAATTTCTGCGTTCTAGATGCGTTTCTGCATGCATAGTTTTGATGTATGTTGTGCATTTTCTTTTCATCTCAGTTGAAGATATGTGCGTTCCGGTGAGTTTTTGCTGTCTTCCATACAGAACAAATGTTCTCGTTTTGTTGATTGCACTGGAACGCACTGCACTGGCATAAACTAGAGCGATTGGAATCCATTGTAAACACTGTCCATGCATTTTTTATGCAGAAAAAAATACACACTGGACTGTGTCTGGTGTGAACCAGCCCTTAAATTTGTAGTCAAAATTTTAGTTAATCCTAATTATGTTTATTAACTCTTTTGTTTGTGTCCCTTTGTTTATTTTTTTGGCAGTTTTTGAATATCATAGCTGGTTGTATATTGAAAAGAAAGGAAATTTCTAGGCAAATTATATATATACAGTTAGGTCCATATATGTTTGGACACAGGCACAATTTTCATACTTTTGTCTCTGTATGCCACCAGAATAAAACTAAAACGAAACAAGCGCAGACTTTCAGCTTTAACCGCTTCTGGACCACCCCACATACATTCACTGTGGCAGGGCGGCCTGGGTGCACAAAATCATGTACCTGTACGTGATTTATTGCACGCGGTTTAGGGGGCGCACACGTGCCAGCGGAGCACCGCCCCCGCTGTAATTGGACACAGCAGAAGCCATTTAGCGGGCCAATGTAAACAAAGCACACCGCTGCTCTGTCAGAGAGGAAAAGAGAGAGATTGCATTTCAGTTAAGCTGAGTCATGATCTCTCTTTTCCTCTAATGAAACCACTCCCCCCAGTTAGAAAGAACCTCCCAGGGAACACATTTAATCCCTTGATCACCCCTAGTGTTAACATCTTCCCTGCCAGTGTCAATTATACATTGATCAGTGCATATTTTTTAGCACTGATCACTGTATTGGTGTCACTGGTCCACAAAAAGTGTCACTTAGGGTCAGATTTGTCCGCCACAATGTCGCAGTCCCGCTAACAATTGCAGATTGCCGCCATTACCAAATTATAAAAAAATTAAAAAGTCCATAAATCTATCTTGTAGTTTGTAGATGCTATAACTTTTGCGTAAACCAATCAATATATGCTTATTGTGATTTTTTTTTACCAAAAATATGTAGCAGAAAAAATATTTGTTTTTTTTTATTTTTTTTTTGGATATGTATTATAGCAGAAAGTAAAAAAAAATATGTTTTTTTCTAAATTGTCAGCCTTCTTTTGTTTATACCCCAAAAAATAAAAACAACAGAGGTGATCAAATACCACTAAAAGAAAGCTCTATTTGTGGGGAAAAAAAAGAACATCAATTTTATTTGGGTACAGCGTCGCAAGACCGTGAAATTGTCAGTTAAAGCGATGCAGTGCCGTATCGCAAAAAATGGCCTGGTCAGGACGTGGGTAAAAACCTTCCGGGGCTGAAGTGGTTAATTCAAGCAGTTGACCATAGATATCAAGTACACATTTTAGGAACTGCAACCATTTTTATACATGCCCCCCCCCATTTTCAGGGGCTCAAATGTAATTGGACAAATGAATATAATCATAAATAAAATGTTCATTTTTAATATTTTGTTGAGAATCCTTTACTGGCAATGACTGCCTGAAGTTTGGAACCCATGGACATTACCAAAGACTCGGTTTCCTCCTTTCTGAGGCTTTGCCAGGCTCTAACTGCAGCTGTCTTCAGTTGTTTTTTGTTTGTGGGTTTTTCTGCCGTTAGTTTAGCCTTCAGCAAGTGAAATCCATGCTTAATTGGGTTGAGATCAGATGACTGACTCGGCCATTGCAGAATATTCCACTTATTTTCCTTCTAAAGCTCCTGGGTTTGTTTTGCAGTGTGTTTTGGATCATTGTCCATCTGTACTGTGAAGCGCCGTCCAATCAACATTGCTGCATTTGGCTGAATCTGGGCTGACAGTATATCTCTAAACACTACAGAATTAATCTGGCTGCTTCTGTCTTCTGTCACAGTAGCATAAACACCAATGACCCAGTGCCACTGGAAGCCATGCATACCCATGCCAGCACACTGCCTCCACCATGTTTTGCAGATGGCATTGGAGGTTATTTACTAAAGGCAAATCTACTTTGCACTACAAGTGCAAACTACAAGTGCAAAGTGCACTTGAAATTGCACTGAAAGTGCACTTGGAAGTGCAGTCGCTGTAGATCCGAGGGGGACATGCAAGGAAAATAAAAAACAGCATTTTAGCTTGCACATGTTTGGATAATAACATCAGCAGAGCTTCCCCTCATTTCAGATCTACCCCTGAGATTTACAGCGACTGCACTTCCAAGTGCACTTTCAGTGCAATTTCAAGTGCACTTTCCACTTGTAGTGCAAAGTGGATTTGCCTGTTGTAAATAACCCCCATTGTGTTCTTTGGATCATGAGCTGTTCTAAGCCTTCTCCACACTTTTTTTTCCCATCATTCTGATACAGATTAATCTTAGTTTCATCCGTCCAAAGAATGCTTTTCCAGAACTGGTCTGGCTTTTTTAGATGTTTTTTGACAAAGTCTAATCTGGCTTTTCTATTCTTCAGGTTTATGAATGGTTTGCACCTTTTGGTGAACCCTCTGTATTTGCTCTTGTGAAGTCTTCTCTAGAATGTAGACATTGACAATAATACGCCCACCTCCTGGAGAGTGTCCTTCACTTGTCTGGATGTTGTGAATGGGTTTTTCTTTACCATAGAGTGGATCCTGCGATCATCCACTGTTGTCTTCCATGGACATCCAGGCCTTTTTATGTTGCTAAGCTCACCAGTGCGTTCTTCTTTTCTCAGAATGTACCAAACTGTTGATTTGGCAACTCCTAATTTTGCTGCTATCTCTCTGATGGATTTGTTTCATGTTTGAAGCCTTATAATGGCCTGTTTCACTTGCATGCACAGCTCATTTGAACGCATGATATAGGTTCACAGCAAAAGATTCCAAATGCAAATACCACACTTATGCCGTGTACACACAATCAGACTTTCTGCCAACAAAACCATGGATTTTTGTTCGAAGGTTGTTGGCTTAAACTTGTCTTGCATACCCACGGTCACACAAATGTTGGCCAACAATTCCGAACATGGGAACGCAATAACGTACAAGATGTACGACGAGCTGAGAAAAAGGAAATTCAATAGCCAGTGCAACTCCTTCTGCTTGATTCGGAGCATGCGTGAACTTTTGTGCGACGGACTTGTGTACACACGATAGGACTTTCCGACAACAAAGTTTTGTTGGCGGAAAATTTGAGAACCTGCTAGCAAACATTTGTTGGCGGAAAGTCCGACAGCAAATGTTTAATGGAGCATACACATTGTCGGACTTTCCGACAACAAGCTCACATCCAACATTTCCCGTCGGAAAATCTGACCATGTGTACTCGGCATTAGAATCAACTCCAGACCTTTTACCTGCTTAATTGATGAAGAAATAACAAAGGAGTAGCCCACACCTGGCCATAAAACCGCTTTTGATTCAATTGTCCAATTACTTTTGGTCCCTTGAAAAAGGGGGGTGGCTATTCCTAAGAGCTGTAATTCCTAAACCCTTCCTTAGATTTTCATGTGCATACCCTCAAATTAAACCTGAGAGTGTGCACTTTCAGCCCATATCCATTATATAACAATAGCTTGACTATGTTTTGGTAAATACCTGATAAAACTAAAATTGTGCCTGTGTCCAAATATACAGTATATGGACCTAACTGTATATATACAGTATATATTTTTTTGTATTTATTTTTTTGTGTGTGTAGTGTAGCTTTCCTGCCCCATGTGCCATATTTCTTGTTTGACATCCTTGTAACAATCTTCCATCTGCTTTCTGTCTGTAGCACAAATCTGTAACAGCCTACTACAAATGATGCTGCAGAATGAAGACATTACTTTGTGCATCAGCGTTCATCATTATATTTGCAGCGCTGTGATGCAGCCAGTTTGACATTAAACTTGTGCTGGCCAAATCATGTGATCTTAAAACACCTCACTGTGGTATTTGTGTTCCTTGTATGACCTTTTTGAGGACAGCTGCATGCAATTCCATCCACCTAGTTTACTGATTCCCTTTGTCAAGATATCAAAAATAAAATGTTTTAATTAACGGGACTGGCAATAAGTTGGTATTATGCCAGCCTTTTTACTGGGTCCTCTCTTGCAGATGACTTAACCTTTGCATGCTGTTGCTAAGGTAACTAATGGACGTAATTACTGTACTTTGTGTGATAGGAACACTTTAAGTAACGCAGCGAACAAGGCTGCAAGATTAAAATCTTGTGTGACACAGTCAGGGTATGTAGAGGAGACAGTTTGGCTCTTGTTTGCAAGTTCGGGTTGTACTTGCTGTTTGGGGGTGGTCATTAAGCAGCTTAGGATGCAGTAGTGTTTCTGTATCTGTGAGACATGCTGGGCCTGACAAGGATGCCACAGTTTTAATCTGTAAATTGCACTAGCCGAGCCTGCTGGGATTTCCAATAATGTGTTTTGATGAGATGTTCCTTCTGAATTCACCCTGAAACCTAAGGATAGAACGAGCAATTATCAATTAGCTCATCAAATCTGGCTCTTTGCCTGCTGCTCTCCCAACACCAGAGATGTTCAGAAGAAAGGAGGCCTACTTAAACTGTCATATATTCTTTTAGGGCTAATGCTATTGGAGGATTCACGATTATTTGGAACATCCAAGTGAGCACGTGTGAAAAATTGTATGTTTCCGTTTGCATCGATTGACATTTTGCTACAAATGGAAGTATTTTGGAACAAATTTGTAAAATGTCAGATGAGATCACAGAGATATAGCACAGGCTAAGGCAAAAATCACATTGAATTACTTTTTGAACTAATACTGCCATTAAAAAGTAATCAAC
The DNA here is from genome assembly GCA_037952925.1 of Lithobates clamitans. Lineage (NCBI taxonomy): Eukaryota > Metazoa > Chordata > Amphibia > Anura > Ranidae > Lithobates > Lithobates clamitans. Next base: position 8,525,443 of record JBBGZY010000911.1, on the reverse strand, counting down.
AGTGAAATTTACTTTTGCCATAGCCTAGACACTTCCTGGTAGTGATGGTGCTTACTGGCTATATCACTGTACACGCATTCCAATTGGCCAGTAAAAGTCCAAGCCGGAGTCTGATCTGCTCTCTCTTTCTGAGTTCTCTGTGTTTCACCTTTGTGCTGGAACAAAGGACCAAAGATGCCGAACCTGTACAGAGCAACAAGCGACATCATGGCTGTCAAACTGCTGAAGTGAGGTACTTTGGCAAGTACATCTGTGTCACGTACCTAGTAGGTAGAGCCCGGAATGCAGGGAACGGCCTCTGACCTCTGACTCGGGAACCCCTGATAGTGCTGACAGGGGCTCGAGAGTACAAAGGGGCACAAGTGCCTGACTGGAACACTGGAATAAAGGGCTGGGTCTTGTAATTAGCAGGGAGGTGCACTGTAGTCCCGTAGCAGGATACAGACAGCAGGGAGGTGCACTGTAGTCCCGTAGCAGGATGCAGACAGCAGGGAGGTGCACTGTAGTCCAGCAGCAGGATGCAGACAGCAGGGGGGTGTACTGTAGTCCCGTAGCAGGATGCAGAAAGCAGGGAGGTGCACTGTAGTCCAGCAGCAGGATGCAGACAGCAGGGAGGTGCACTGTAGTCTCGTAGCAGGATGCAGACAGCAGGGAGGTGCACTGTAGTCTCGTAGCAGGATGCAGACAGCAGGGAGGTGCACTGTAGACCAGCAGCAGGATGCAGACAGCAGTGAGGTGCACTGTAGTCCAGCAGCAGGATGCAGACTGCAGGGAGGTGCACTGAAGTCCAGTAGCAGGATGCAGACAGCAAGGAGGTGCACTGTAGTCCCGTAGCAGGATGCAGACAGCAGTGAGGTGCACTGTAGCCCCATAGCAGGATGCAGACAGCAGGGAGGTGCAGACAAGCCGGGTCAAGGTACTGGCGGGCAGATCAGGTACAGAAGGGAAATCCAAAAGAATTGTCAGAGTCCAAGCCAGAATTGGGGCAGGCAGCAAACAGGGAAGTCAGGAACAAAAGCCAAGTAGATACTAGATTCAGGTAAACTGGGTAACAAGGCAGCAGGGGTCTCAGGAAAAGCTGTAGACCGGACAGCAAGGAAGCAAGGCATCAGTCTCCTTTAAATAGCCCCATCTTGGCGCCAAGTGCTGTCACAAGGGGCACGCGCCCGTGTGCTGCTATTCGCGCTATTGCACATGCGGCTCCTTTGTGCACAGGTATTCTCCTAGTGCTAGGACGTTTGCTGGACGGGATTTCCTGACAATCTGCCACATCAGCCCTGTGTAAATGAAAGAAAGCCGGTAGCTTGATCTTCCCCAATGAATAAAGGATTGGCTATAATTAAGGCTGCACGCTGAAACGCGTAAGCCTTGTATTGTTTTGTACCACACCTGGATTAATAAATATATTAATTTGCAGAAGATCAAAGTGCTCTCTTTCTTTTATCTACAAATATGCTGTTTACACTTGCACATTATGATAGAAAACCTTGCACTGACAGCAGAGTTTAATTCTGCTTTTAGAACCTTGGACATTATCACAGGGTCTGCTCTGTGTATCAGTAGTGTTGACATGAATAAAGCTTGCAGCTGTTGCAGGCTTCATTTATAGATACATTTTAGTCATATTCCAATTAAACTGACCAAACATTTGTAACTACTTTCTTTGAAAAAAACATTGCTCAAATGTAAAAAAGTGCAAAAGAATCTGATAGTATTGTAATTACAGCGACAAGGCAAAGGTATGGCGCTTTTCAAAGAAAATGTCGTAAATCCACAATCCATTTCATTATGTACAGCAGCTTTTCAAAGCTCATTGGGAGAATTGGATTGTTTTATGACAGAAAATAATTAGAAAATGAAATCTTGATTTGTTCTCCTCCCATTTGTGCACTTCTTTGACAGTTAACCCTTCTGCTACAGACTGTTGAGATGCTTATGTAATGGTGTAAGGATGATATTGTGGAAATGTAGTTACCTTGGCATCTTATGGATCATGTACTATGTGTACTTTCAGTTGGCTTTATGGTGTCTTAGATGCTTAAAAGTATTAGGAGATAAAAGCACACTTATTGAAAATTGCTTATAAATGATTTCCTATGCAATCTATATTTAATATTTATTTTAAATAGGCCTGACCAAACAATATCAGAAAGTTGGTAGGCAAAGTGCATAAGAAAATATCAGACTGTGAGAATGATAGAAACATAAAAGTGTGGATGATGCACTGTATTAGACTAGGATTATAAGATTTCCCTGTTTATAAACCCCACATGATCACATTGGTATAAATGGTCAAACCACGCCAAGTAGTAAGGTGCCATATTGGAATCACTGCCACCACCTAACCATTGTACGGCTAAAGTGCAAAAAATCTGATGTTTTACCAAATTAAAGTTTATTGTGTCTAAACATTTCAGGGACGTTTTTTCATCAAAGCGTACCTCTAGCCAATTTTTTATTGTTTTTGATAGAGTGTGAAAGGGTTAGAATCTGATTTTTATTGCTGCCTGTTTTCTTCTTGTACACCTTGTCCCCAGAGACACAACAGGAAGTGGGTAGAAATCTCCCCAAAATAAGAGGAAACCATGCCTCTCTCAATTGTCACTGGTGTCCCCATTAGAAGAATTCCTCCTTACGCTTGACAGCTGTAAAATTTTGGATTGCTATGGCCTTCACTCCTGCAGGCAATGGTCACCAGGACAAAAGAGAAACTGAATTGCTGGGTGTCCAGTGCATTCCTATACCTCAAAATGTATAGTTAGGACTGCAGTACACTAGGGTACCATGGCCGCTGCAGCATACGCATATATTTGCAAATGTGTGTAAACTAAAACCCCATTGTGAACATGAACTGTTATGCCCTGTACACGCGGTTGGATTTTCCTACGGAAAATGTTTGATGGGACCTTGTTGTCAGAAGTTCTGACCGTGTGTAGGCTCCATTACGCATTTTCCATAGGAATTTCCGTCACACAAAATTTGAGATCTGGATGTCAAATTTTCCGACAACAAAATCCGTTGTCGGAAATTCCAATCGTGTGTACACAATTCCGACGCACAAAGTTCCACCATGCTCAGAATCAAGCAGAAGAGCCGCACTGGCTATTGAACTTAATTTTTCTCAGCTCGTCGTATGTGTTGTACGTCACCGCGTTCTTGACGTTCGAAATTTCCAACCAACTTTGTGTGACCGTGTTTAGGCAAGACAAGTTTGAGCCAACATCCGTTGGAAAAAAAACATGGATTTTGCTGTTGGAAAATCCTATCGTGTGTACAGGGCATAAGGGTTAATTCAGTCTGTTGCAGGCTGGCTGGTAAGTGAGCTGGGAAATTTTCTATTCTCTTTATTTTTTGACATGCATCGCCCATCTATGTGCTCCTTGCTGCAAAGGCCAGTTATAGGTTTGTGTGGTTGTCATTTGTTTGTACTGTTGGTGAATTGGTGAGGGGATTCACTGGATACCTTCACTGACATTGTGCTATTGCTGGGTGTCCAGTGTGTCCCTATACCTTTAAGAAGGGGTGATCTCCCTTCAGGCATACCTGTCCAAATTTATAGGGTTAGGACTGCAGTACACTAGGATACCGTGAAGTGGCTCTGCAGCTTACACATATTTTTGCAAATGTGTGCAAACTAAGCCCCTTGTTTTAATGTGAACTGTTAGACATGGTTAATTTGGTTTGTTGCAGGCTGGCTTGTAAGTGAGATGGGAATTTTTGTTTGCCTAACCAATGTTATAACCGTTCCTTAGTTTATCCAAAACCAGAAAAAATGCTGGAGTTTTACTTTAAGGTGCGGTGTAGCTTCTAAGCAGAGGAAGATTGATAAGGGGTGCCTAGTCTTATCTATGAATGAGCCCCTGATCATCATGCATATAGTGGCAGGGAGTATCACAAAGGACATCACCTTTTTGTCTGAAGCAATACATTGATGCTAAAGTGTTAAGAGTGACTTGGTTATCCACAGGGGTTGTTAATGGCAGGAAGTTAGTGGAAATGGGACCCTTTCACAGTCCCAAGAACCTTGAAAGACCCGACAGGAGATTACCTTACCATACTACCTAAAATGATTAAAAAAAAAAAACTTCATTTAAACATGATCTTCGGTAGCCAAAAACTATAGAAAAAATAACACTTTGTGTGTACTAAAAGCATTTGCACGTGTAGCACATTCTAGCGTGCTAGAAGTGTATAGAGATTGTTAGAGTAGGTACATTTCAGGTTTGGCTGGCAGCCAAGCCTGTTTGTTTTGATCTGGGTTGGCGGTGACTCAGGCAGAGCTGGGTGACTCACAGGTAGCATCACTTAGACCTCCCACTTCTTTCCAGAACATGCTGGAATCTTCTGGAAAGAAATGAAGGAGAGGTGCCTGGAGTATTCTAAGGAGTCCTGATTAATCTCCAACCTGGATTGGCAGGGGTACAGGCCTCCTTAAATACTTAGGGTCAGCCCAGCTGGGGAGGAGTAGTAGTAGTAGGGGGGTGACCTTGGGCCTGGGCTCGGGTGTGGACAGGACCCTCTCAAGACACACGGAGGTGTCCTAGACAAGTGGCACGGGAGCTAGGACAGGACAGTAGGAGAGCACTGCCAGGCAAATCTCCAGGAGGAACTGAGAGGACTGGGAGATTGCAGTCTGGGATGAGTGCAGAGCCAGTGGAGTGGACTATGCTGGCACGGGCAGTGGAGAGAGGCAGCTGCAGCCAGGAGGGCTGGCAGGGCCTGAAGAGGTGGTGCTGGGATCAGTAGCCACATGTACAGCTAGCATTGGGACTACCTATATATCTGCTACACCATAAGGGCCCGAGGTTCCTGCCTGCAAAGGGCATTCACTTTGGGCCTGACTGAGTCAGTGTCAGGCCTGCAAATCAGTGTTAGCTGATCCTGGGTGTGATAGTCTGCAAGCAAGTTTTGTGCTGGAGGAAGAGAGGAAGTTGTATATACTGGAGATGTATATAGTTCTTAAGTCCCTATATCTGTTTCTACAATCAACTGGAAATCTCATAGTTACCCTATCCCCATCCAAATCGAATTTCCCTAATAAAAATAAAAACCAATGCACTGTTTTCTGTCTGAGGAGTGACTTTAAATTGTGTGCCTGGCTGGGTGGGGTGACAGACAGACCACAACTACCAGCAGCCCCTATAGGAGTACTGCTACCCACACCTAGATATTGCCTCGTAATGTAACAGTGACATCATTTCTGTGCTTCACATAGCCTGGGCAGAGAGAAGAGCTTTAGGAGGGGCCTAACAGGTCCATCCACTACAGACTGCCTGCACAAAATTACAGGATAAGGGTGGATGCAAGACCAGTCACCCTGAACAAGAACCGAGAGCAGCAGTGACTGGTCTTTATTACAGGAAACTCCTGCAAAAAGGCAAAGTTCATGAGCTGTTTTGTGCGTGATTGCTGTACAGAAGACAAACAGAAAGAGCTCAAAGTTTCAAGTAGGAAAAACCATGCCTTTTGTATTTAGAAAATATTTGTTTAGCCTGGAGTTCATTTCACATTCCTCAGAAGGAGAGCTCTGGTGGTTGATTGGGGTAGTAAAGTACTGATATCTTACCGTTCCCCCAGTACTAAAGCATGTCAGGGTTTGTACCCATTGGCACAAAGGCAGCAAAAAAATATTTAAACCAGATATTATATGTATGGTCTCTTTGCAACTGTAAAGCAAATGTAATTTCCATATTTTTTAAGTGTGTGGTCCTAAAGTGGTTAAAATAATCCTGTAATCCTAGAAAGTAGTTTAAACTGGGATAACTGCTTGATAATAGGTGCTATGAGGAGTCTGCACACTCAGGTATGTTGAGTATTCCAGTACCAAATTGGAGATGTGTCGAAGTTCTGGCATTCACCTTCTGTATCTCACTTTAGAATGCGCACACCACAACAAGGCACGTGAATTATATAGCGGGATCTGGCAGGGTTTGCAGAATACTGACTTTTCCCCAATATAATATACAGTATGCATATAGAATCTACTTAGGTCAGGTATTGGGGATTAGGGAGAGAGGTTCATTTAAAGTGACCTCCCATACCTGTTAAAGAAGGCAGTGAATTCTGATGTTACCAAGTTTCTTCAACACTGAACACAGCTGAACCCACCAAAATCTATTGGGAAAACCGATACTTCTGAGCGCGTTTATCTTTTGGGCCCCCGCAGCTCTCACTGGTTTCTCCTTCTGACCTCATGTCTCTGTAGGAAACAGTAGTGACATGAGATCAAAAGGAGGAATCACTGGGAGTTGCGGGGGACCCAAGACATCAACACTCCTGGAAGTGTTGGTTTATAGGCAGATGTAGGGGACGAGAACCTGTGAATGGAGCAGCAGAAAAGGTAAATATTTAATGCCACCTTTCACAGGCAAAGAAGGATTTAATATTTTTTTTCACAATGGGTTTCAAATATTATGAACCCTCCTGTGCTATACCTCCCAATACAAAATACAGTAAAAATGCCATTTACACATGTATGATCCTGATACAAATAAACAAGTGTTATTTACGAATTCCTGCTCGATAAAAGCCTGTGTCAATTTCAATGGATGACCCCAGGGTCTCTCAAAATTGGGGGATTGTGATCAATATTTATGCATGTTTGTTTTTTGTAGGAAAAGTGGTAACAAAAATGTGTGCAATTGGCAGGCTATATACATTTATCTAACTAAAGATGTGTATGCTAGTGGTAATGCCTCCAAGGTGGATGAGCGAGAAGGAGAATGAACTGCAGTCTAATGCCCTGTACACAAAGTCGGATTTTCAGACGGAAAATGTGTGATAGGACCTTGTTGTGGGAAATTCCGACCGTGTGTGGGCTCCATCACACATTTTCTATCGGATTTTCCGACACACAAAGTTTGAGAGCAGGCTATAAAATTTTCCGACAACAAAATCCGTTGTCGGAATTTCCGATCGTGTGTACACAAATCCGACGGACAAAGTGCCAAGCATGCTCAGAATAAATAAAGAGATGAAAGCTATTGGCCACTGCCCCGTTTATAGTCCCGACGTACGTGTTTTACGTCACCGCGTTTAGAACGATCGGATTTTCTGACAACTTTGTGTGACCGTGTGTATGCAAGACAAGTTTGAGCCAACATCAGTCGGAAAAAATCCTAGGATTTTGTTGTCGGAATGTCCGATCAATGTCCGACCGTGTGTACGGGGCATAAGATTTCTGTTTTAGAGAAATGACAGTTCAACACATTTCCTATGTTGTAACACTATCTAAATAACATAGTAAGAATTTAACTATATTTAGTCTTCCACTAAGAAACTTTATTCTCTAAAAACATTAAAATAAGATTTATTAAATTATACATTTCAGTGAGTACAGAATTAAATCATGATCAGTAAAAGCAGGGTATATTGCACATAGATATGCATACAAAATGAAATTATGACTTATAAACATAATATTTAATGCAAATAGAAGTAAATAGACATGTTTTCCATTTGTCCTTTATTAACCACTTCAATACAGGGCACTTTCACCCCCTTCCTGCCCAGGCCAATTTTCAGCTTTCAGTGCTGTTGCACTTTGAATGACAATTGCGCGGTCATGCAACACTGTACCCATATGAATTTTTTATAGTTTTTTTTTTAGACAGATAGAGCTTTCTTTTGGTAGCATTTAATCACCAATGGGGTTTTTATTTCTTGCTAAAGAAATACCAAAAATGTAGGAAAAAAATGTTTTTCTTAATTTCTGTTATAAAATTTTGCAAATAAGTAATTTTCCTTCTTCACTGATGTGTGCTGGTGAGGCTACACTGATGGGCACTGATGAGGCTACCCTGATGTGCACTAATGAGGCTGCACTGATGGGCATGGAAGAGGCTGCGCTAATGAGGTGGCACTGACGAGGCAGCACTGATGGGCACTGATAAGCTGCACTATTGGGCTATGATGGGCACTGATGAGGCTGCACTGATGAAGAGGCACTAATGAGGCAGCACTGATGGGCACTGATAGGTGTCACTGAGGGGCACTGATAGTTGGCACTGATGAGCACTGATAGGCAGCACTGATGGGCACTGATAAGCTGCACTAATGGGTACTTATAGGCTGCACTGATTGCCACTGTTGGGGCTGAATTGATAATCAGGGCACTGGTGATCAGTGCCCAGATTATCAGTGTAAACAATGTACTGACAGCCTTGCCGGGTATTGCCTGTCCTTTCCTCACACAGACCCAGCGTGTGAGGAAAGGAGTGCCAATAATGGATAAGTCTGTTTACTACATATGATCAGCTGTGATTAGACACAGCTGATCACATGGTAAAGGCCCGCTGTGATTGGCCCTTTATCACTATCCATGATCATCTGTGTCACAGTGGTCACAGAGTGCGCTGGATGCACGACTCAAGGGGCGCGGGGAGGTGGGATTCTGGGAGGACGTGGATGCTCTCCCAGAACTGGAAACCCACACTGTAGCCGTCTTTTGACTATAGTGTAGGCGGGAAGGGGTTAATTGACACATCTTCATTTCATTAAATTCTTGTTGTTCAATTACCAAATTTTTCTCATTCTGCATTCCTCCAGTATCAGCTGTGAAGGCTTTTCAGGAATCCTCTAAAGTTTAATAATAAAAGTGATTGTAAAGGCAGAATGTTTTTTTATCTTAATGCATTCTATTCATTAAGATAAAAAGCCTTCTTTGTGCAGCAGCTCCCCTCAGCCCCTCCAATACTTACCTGAGCCCCATCTCAATCCAGAGATGTCCACGAGTGCCTCGACCATTCCGGGACTCTCCCTCCTGATTGGCTGAGACAGAGCAGCGGCGTCATTGGCTCCCGCTGCTGTCAATCAAACTCAATTACCCAATCAGGAGAGGGGGCGGGGCCGAACTGCAGCTCTGTGTCTGAACGGATACATAGAGCTACAGCTTGGCTCAGGTTCCCCCATAGCAAGCTGCTTGCTGTGGAGGCACTCATCAGGAGGGAGGGGCCAGGAGCTCCAGCCAGAGACCCGAGAAGAGAAGGATCCGGGCTGCTCTGTGCAAAACCACTACACAGAGCAGGTAAGTATAATATGTTATTTTAATAGAAAAAAACGAGACTTTACAGTCACTTTAAAGTCATTGTAATCTATCACCTTGTCAAACAGCCCATTAATTTTAAAATAGAAATGAAAGGCAAAATATTTGTGTATAGATATAAAAAAATATATATCTATCTTTTTTCCTTTTTTATAAGTGTTCATATATCTTCTGTTCTCAGCTGCAAAGGAGCTGGGGGTTGGAGAAGCAACAGCACACCGGTCTTCACAGTGAAAGGCTTTGTAGGGGGGAGGGGGCGTCAGGACAAGTCTGATCATTGGAGGAGAACAGGCTGAGTTCCCAGCATAGCTAGAGAACTGACGGTGGTGTGTTCTCATGCCTAGTGTGGTCAGTTTTTAATAGGAAAGCAGAGGGACTAGCAGGAACACCAGGGCTTTCACACAAAGGACTCCAAGCTTTCGTGGAAGCGGCAGTTCTCTTCCGCTCAGCAGAGCCTCAGCCCCAGAATTAGCTTTTATGGATGTAAGGATTGAGAGCACCAAGCATTAGGAATTGGGCTATCAAGAGTTTGCATCCAATGTGTTTTAGGGTTCATACACAAATTCCCTTCTTTGGGGCTTGGATTTCTTGTGTGGGAGCAATCTGGACAGTTGGCGAATCCTGGATTTTAATTCTACATAGACTGGACTTTGAAGAAGTATGGAAATTAAAAAGAAAAAACCTACATACTCACCTCCATGCTGCAGCATCGGTAGGACCCTGCTGCTGTCCCATGTTGGCTCTAAGACCCAGAACTGAGTGATCACATGACTGCTAATTATTCAGTTCTTGGTTTTCTTTGAGTGGAGACCAGTGACTGTCAGTCAAGCTCTGCCCCTTCAGCACTCACTGGTGGACAGTGCTTGGAAAGGGAACGGTTGTCATCAGAACAATTGAAGAAGGAAAATATTGCCCCCTGTTCCAGTGAAGATTGACTAACGGGGGAGTTCCTATAACACGGTCTATATTCTAGATATTATATTATATTCTAGCGCTCATGGACTTTGGCAGTTATATTTCCTTTCTGGATGACAGGTCTCCTATTATGCATTGTGCACAAATTAGTTCACTTCTTCAGAGATAGCTGATTCAAGGAAGAGTCAGGGATCTACAACTTACACTGTAAGCATAGCTCAAGCTTTGGCACAGGTGTCAGAAAAAAGGAGAGCTGAACTTTTATATAAGGATGTATGATATCATGTCTATGGGGAGCCCCCACCCTCTGTCTTGGCTGGCCACAATACGAAGGAGGAACTTTGACTAGACATCTTAGAAAACCTGTCCCACCACTATTTCCTTGTCATCAGCAGTGTCTGTCAGCAGCAATCATCTCCTTCCCCAACCCCTCCATGGTTACATAAGGAGGAATGTTTTTCTGGCCATAATTTCATCATACGTAACTCAGATGTTGAGGCTTCTTATATTGAACTAATAAAGAATAGATTTATACAGATTCAATGCTTTGTCCAAATAGTTGCTTTAATATTGTTTCATTCCTGTCCAGCTTCTCTCTGACTGTAATGGTGTTTTGCAACTATGGAGGAGGCGGATATTGGTTCTTCCAGCACGCTCCTTGGAACGGTAAGCAAGATGTCCCATAAAAAAAGCACCACAGCCCCCACAACTAAGAACCTTTTAAGCAAATCAGTAATCTCCTTATTGATTCATAAAAGAAAAGGAATTAATATGGACCACCATCAACTTAGTAGGTAGGGGTATTTAACAATGAACTCTGTGTCTTAACTTCATAAAAGCCACTTCGACAAATCAGCAGGACCATATTGATCTTGAAATAAGCTTGAGATTGCTAAATGTATTTTCTTGCTGCACTGAGGGCCATTATTTTCTTGATCTAAAATTTATTTGTTTAACCCTTGCATTCCTCTAACAAGCTGGTGAAGTCAGTGAGCAAAGTTTTTAGAAAAGTATACAGTATATCATTCTCAGTTTTTATTTCTGCACATCATTTCATGAATAAAATAGCTCCTGATGGTTTTCTTAATTATAGTCCCCGAGGCTGGATAACAGTATATATTCTATTGCTCTCCTCAATGAATCACTTTGTAACGGCTCCTTTGAAATATTACTATTTAGAGAAAGAACCAGCTGCTTTCAGTAGATCATCATTTTTAATTAATATGATAAACTTTTTTTGAAAGTAGCTACTGTTGCAAATTTTTCAAGAACCTAATTCTCATACATATTTGTAGGTCCTGTCCTTAATCGGTATCTGAATGTCAGGTAGTACAGTTATTATTGTTGCTGGATGACTGCAAGGAAAATAATTGTGGTAGAAACCAGACCCTGACAGTGCTCCACTACCACACCTTCACCTGCATCAACTGGCATAAATAGCCAATGGTTCCAGGTTTGAGGAGGCATGTGACCTTCTTCTACGTGACAGTGTATAGGTCCAGCAGCCAATTGCTAATCCTGAGCACTGTCACATGAATGAAGGAGTGATGTCACACCAAGCCCTCTATTGTCAGACTCTAGATAACACTCAGAGATAGTGGGGAATTTCAATAAAGCTGCTGCGTCACTTTTCAGGCATTAGTCCCATTTGTTAATACACTATATTGTCAAAAGTATTGGGACACCTGGCTTTACACGCATATGAACTTTAATGGCATCCCAGTCTTAGTCCGTAGGGTTCAATATTGAGTTGGCACACCCTTTGCAGCTATAACAGCTTCAACTGTTCTGGGAAGGCTGTCCACAAGGTTTAGGAGTGTGTCTATAGGAATGTTTGACCATTCTTCCAGAAGCGCATTTGTGAGGTCAGGCGCTGATGTTGGACAAGAAGGCCTGGCTCGCAGCCTCTGCTCTAATTCATCCCACAGTCAAGTTCTTCCACCCCAAACTTCCATGTCTTTATGGACCTTGTTTGTGCACTGGTGGGCACTCATGTTGGAACTGAAGGGGCCATCCCTAAACTGTTCACACAAAGTTGGGAGCTTGAAATTGTCCAAAATAACTTGCTATGCTGATGCCTTAAGAGTTCCCTTCACTGGAACTAAGGGGCCAAACCCAACCCCTGCAAAAACAACCCCACACCATAATCCACCATCCACCAAATGGTTTGCACTTGGTTTGCAAAGTGGTGCAGCATGAATATAAGTACACGTACTAGACAGGTATATGAATTTGGTGCACAGTGTGCCACTTTTAGAACACACATGAGACGCTTTTGAAAAATCTATCTGCACCAGTCTTTATGATTTTCAGGGGGTGTCTTTTTTCATGTTATGTACACAAAGGCTAAGCAATGTTGAAATGTAGCTCTCGCAAGTATTGATAACCTCTCACAAAGTTTACAGTATTCCTCTCATCAATACCTTTATCTGCCTTTTTCTCCATAACAATGGTGCCATTTTTGTTTAGGCATCGTCAAGGGTAAATATTTCCTTTCTGGGCTTAAGATGCTGGCTTACAAAAATAAAATAAAAAATGCTTTTGTGTCCATATAAGGATTTTGATATAAAATGCAGTAAACTGTGAACTTATATAATGAATTGGAATTTAAGCAAGCCAAGTCTCTGTAGCAATCAGTGGTGAATCATTGATAACATTCTTATTTCACCAATTAATTATCTGAATCTATTAAGCCTCGTACACACGTGTGGAATGTCCAACAGAAAAAGTCAGACGGAAGCTTTTCATCGTCTATTCCGATCGTGTGTAGGCCTCATCTGACTTTTTTTTTCGAAAATTCTGACGGACCTAGAAATGGAACATGTTCAAAATATTTCCGACGGAACCTATTCCCAACTGTATGCCGTTTCGACAGACCAAAAACGACGCATGTTCTGAAGCAAGTATGAGATGGAAGCTATTGGCTACTGGCTATTGCACTTCCTTTTTCTAGTCCCGTCATACGTGTTGTACGTCACCGCGTTCTGGACGGTCGGACTTTGGTGTGACCGTGTGTAGGCAAGACCGCTTGAGCGGAATTCCATCGGAGTTCTGTTGGAGAAACTTTCGTAGTTTATTCTGACGGCAAAACCGGTCGTGTGTACACGGAATTAGTACATTTTTCATATGTCGGTATCCAGGGCTTTTTTTCAGCAGGAATTTGGGGGGGAACACAGTCCTGGCACCTCCAGCACTGAATGTATGTAATGGCAAGGTGTGCTGGAGGGTCTATTGAGGCTGGCAGCTGGGGAAACTATTGGTCCTGGGGGGTCAATTATTGCTTGGAGGGATCTACTGCTAAGCAAAGGGTCTATTGTTATTGGTTGCTGGAGAGTCTATTGGTGCTGGTAGGGGTATATTGTTGCAGGGATGCATCTATTGTTGCTGGGGGTATTTTGTTGCAGGGGGTCTATTGATGCTGGGGGGAACTATTGTTGAAAGGGGGTGTATTGTTGCTGGCTGCTGGGGATATATTTTACAGCTTATCATTAACAAATTTGATACAAATTACTTAATGTCACAAAATGATACTGAATAAATGAGTTCCTGCACCTATTCTTTGCGGAAAAAATCCCTGTTGGCATCTATATAACTTACTGTTTCTATCTTTTGCACTTCTTATGTTGTATAATGTTTTCTGAAAGCCAATCTGACATTTGTTTGTTTCAGGTCTGACAATAGCAGATTTGGTGATGCCATGGTAAGCAGCTTGTTTATGTAATAAAATATTTCTAAGTCTATGTTTAGTGGATGTTTTACTGTAAAGAAAGACTGATTCTATGCTGTTGTCTATAAAAAATGGTTATTCCCTAAGAACATATCACATAACCATAATTATGCACTGACGGTGTGGAAAAGGATATTATTACTTTCTGTCATCTTTTCATTTTTTTTCTAGGGGACGTGTTCCATCTTCAGATAAGGGAGTAGTTATAGTTTGCTGGCTTATTAAAGCTTAATTAAAAAAATTAACAACTAAATACACTATTGAAACACATATACTCTATTACCAAAAGTATTGGGACACCTGCCTTTACACACTTTACACTTTAGGAACCCAGTTTTCGTCCGTAGGGTTCAATACTGAGTTGGCACACCCTTTGCAACTATAACAGCTTCAAGTCTTCTGGGAAGGCTGTCCACAAGGTTTAGGAGTGTGTCTATGGGAATGTTTGACCATTCTTCCAGAAGCGCATTTGTGAGGTCAGGCACTCATGTGGATGAGAAGGCCTGGCTCGCAGTCTCTGCTCTAATTTATCCCAAAGGTGTTCTATCGGGTTGAGGTCAGGACTCTGTGCAGGCTAGTCAAGTTCCTCCACTCCAAACTCGCTCATCCGTGTCCTCATAGACCTTGCTTTGTGCAGTGATGCACAGTCATGTTGGAACAGGAAGGGGCCATCCCCAAACTGTTTCCACAAAAATAGGAGCATGAAATTGTGCAAAATGTCTTGGTATTCTGATGCCTTAAGAGTTCCCTTCACTGGAACTAAAGGGCCAAGCCCAACCCCTAAAAAACAACCCCACACCATAATCCCCCCCTCCACAAAATGGTTTGGACCAGTGCACAAAGCAAGGTCCATAAAAACATGGATGAGCGAGTTTGGGGTGGAGGAACTTGACTGGCCTGCAAAGAGTCCTGAACTCAACCCAATAGAACACCATTGGGATGAATTAGAGCGTAGACTGCGAGCCAGGCTTTCTTGTCCAACATCCGTGCCTGACCTCACAAATGCTCTTCTGGAAGAAATGTCAAACATTCCTATACACACACTTCTAAACCTCGTGGACAGCCTTCCCAGAAGAGTTGAAGCTGTTATAGCTGCAAAGGGTGGTCCAACTCAATATTGAACCCTATGGACTAAGATTGGGATGTCAATAACCCCTCCCCCCCACCAAATGATGGCTGGACGGTACGGCTCTCGTTCTGGGTGGACGTCATATGACAGCCATCCAGAATGACCGCTCTTGTGCGCCCACGGGGGCGCGCATCGCGGCGATCGGTGGTGTGACAGGCTGATGGAGGCTTTTTACCACGTTATTAGCCGTGTCCAATCACGGCTGATCACGATGTAAACAGGAAGAGCCGTTGATCGGCTTTTCCTCACTCGCGTCTGACAGACGCGAGTAGAGGAGAGCCGATCGTCTGCTCTCCTGACAGGGAGGTCTGTGCTGATTGTTTATCAGCGCAGCCCCCCTCGGATGCCCACCCAGGACCACCAGGCTGACACCGGGACCACCAGGGATTGCCATCACACTGGACCACCAGGTATGCCACCCTAGACCACCAGGAAAATGCCAATCAGTGCCCAGGCAGCTGCCAATCAGTGCCCATCCCCAATGCCTGCCAGTGCCAGTGCCGCCTATCAGTGCCACCCATAAGTACCCATCAATCCAGCCTTTCAGTGCCCATCAGTGTCGCCAATCAGTGCCCATCAATGTTGCCTATCAATGCCCATCAGTGCTGTATGTCAGTGCCACCCATCAGTTCCGCCTACCAGTGTCCATCAGTGCCGCCTATCAGTGCCCATCATCAGTGCCCGTCAGTACCCATCAGTGCCACCTCATTGGTGCCACCTCATCGGTGCCGCCTTATCAGTGCCCATCAGTGAAGGAGAAAACTTACTTTTTTTTCAAAATTTTACTTTTTGTATTTGTTTAGCAAAAAATAAAAAACTCAGAGGTGATCAAATACCACTAAAAAAAAAGCTCTATTTGTGGGAACAAAATGATAAAAATTCTGTTTGAGTACAGTGTAGCATGAGCACGCAATTGTCATTTAACCACCTCAATACAGTGCCCTTACACCCCCTTCCTGCCCAAGCCAATTTTCAGCTGTCGCTGTTTAAATGACAATTGCGCGGTCATGCTACACTGTACCCAAATTAAATTTTTATCATTTTGTTCCCACAAATAGAGCTTTCTTTTTGGTGGTAATTGATCACCTCTGAGGTGTTTATTTTTTGTTTAGCAGAGATATTCCTGCGCTATCAGGTATGGAGATGGCTAGGGGTGGAACAGCTGCATGCACCTATTTGGGTAAACACCTGACCTAAATTGATAATAAATGGATGGATGGTGCAGCGCTAATCCTGTATGTAAAACCTCTGGTGGTTTAAAAATAGGTCATATTATAGATCACTATAGTATATATAAATAGTCTGGAAAGCCAGTGACGTATTCCTACAAGTGGTGTATCTCACTAAACTAAATAAATTAATAAAAAAATTAATAAAAATGTAGGTGTAAAAAAATAGCATGTGTGTAAAAAACTTAGATCACCATATCAATAACTGGTTCACCATAGATCACCATATCAGTAACTGGTTCAACATAAGTGACAAGAAACCAATTTAAATAAAGTGCAGCGTGATTTGTACTAAATAATTAACAATCCAAAATTGACAAAGTGCATTGTGCAAAACACTGTGCAAAATATAAATGACTACATCACACATTGGCTTGCGGTGTTAAAATGACAACAATTCCGTATAAAGTGCAAATGTGCAAAAAAAGGACCAAAAACCTTCAAAATATATAATCATAAAATATTAGTGAATGTCCCAAAAGGTATGATACATAAAAAAGAAAATTCACACAGAAAGACTCAAATCTCATGCAGCTTCGTGTGCAAACACTACAGTGGGTAGTGGCCCCTTACCTTAAAGTAATGGGGCAACAGCATATGACCAAACAGGTTCTTTATCTCTTCCACCTAGGGGCTCCTGCGCATTCCTCACCGTCCTGGGGTAAGGCTCCCTCAGATGTGATGCAGGAAGGTATTTATAAATAAAGTAGAGTAGAAAAGAGCCCAATAGTGTAATTCCGTTTTCATAGGTAACTGGTTTATTAGGCAAAGAAACAGGTACTCACATTGGCAATTAAGTGATACAATGTTTGTATCCGAAGAGCGGCGAGCGCGTAACCTTCTCTCAGTGTATCCAGCCTATCCCGTCCCTGTTTATTTTTTGCTAAACAAATAAAAAAAGACCTAAAATTTTGAAAAAAATTTTTTTCTTTTGTTTCTGTTATAAAATTTTGTAAATAAGTACGTTTTCTCCTTAACTGATGGGCACTGATAAGGCGGCACTGATGGGCACTGATAAGGTGGCACCAATGAGGTGGCACTGATGGGCACTGATAGGCTGTACTGATAGGCACTGGTAGGCGGCACTGATGGGTGGCACTGATATGCAGCACTGATGGGCATTGATAGGCGGCACTGCTGGGCACTGATAGGCGGCACTGCTGGGCACTGATAGGCGGCACTGCCGGGCACTGATAGGCAGCACTGCTGGGCACTGATGGGCGGCACTGATAGATGACATTGATAGACATCACTGATGGCACTAGCACTGGCAGGCATTTGGGATGGGTACTGACTGGCAGCTGCCTGGGCACTGATAGGAAGCTGCCTGGGCACTGATTGGCATTTCCCTGGTGGTCTAGGGTAGCATACCTGGTGGTCCAGGGTGGTGCCAATCCCTGGTGGTACTGGCGGTATCCTGGTGGTCCTGGGTGGGCTTCTGAGGTGGGGCTGCACTGATAAACAATCAGCACAGACCCCCCTGTCAGACGCGAGTGAGCAAAAGCCGATCAACGGCTCTTTCTGTTTACATCGTGATCAGCTGTGATTGGACACGGCTGATCTTGTGGTAAAGAGCCTACGTCAAAGGCTCTTTACTGAGATCGGTGTAGCGGTGTGTCTGACTGACATACTGCACCACCGATCGCCACGATGCGTGCCCCCAGGGGCACGCGAGAAGGATCGTTCTGGGAGGATGTCATATGATGCCCACCCAGAGCGAGAGCTGCGCCGCTTGGCCGTCATTTGACAGCTGGCGGGCGCAAGGTGGTTAAACAGCTACAGCACGTCATCTAACCCGCATATTGGACTGGAGCAGACACGAAACCTTGAAACAATGGGTACATATAGAAAACTCCTTGGCGGGGGTCCATTTGGACCAACTGCCCTGGTGCCAGCAACCTTTGCGGAAACAGGTATTATCCCATCCCACGGTGGGGCTGACAATCTGGACTGCTTGGAAAGTTTTCAGAGACCTGTCTCTCGCGCCACTCCCTTCTCCACTCATCCCAGTAGTGGGCAATCCAGCTTTCACTCCGGGACTTAGGGATCCTAGATTCCAAGATCTGAAATTAACTGAGAGATCACAGGCTAGACATTTTCTCATTGACAGACAATGGAAAAATAGACAACAAATCATAGACGACCCGGCACTGTGGGGACTCTCCTTCTGGCAGAAGATCCAGCTGTCCCACTACATAAGTTCATTACCCTCACCGGACGCATTTGGGAGGCAACTAACCCCCTTTGAATTGCTCTACCTGGACAGGTCACCACTGAGGCACGTGATCTCTCTAACATACCAGCTACTGGTGCCTCCACAGCCGGACATTAGACCTCCTTACATTGACAGGTGGGAGCACGATCTGGGACTAAAATTCACGGATAAGCAGGTCGAGCTGATCATTCTTTTTTCTCACAAGACTTCCATATGTGCAAGACGCCAAGAAGTGAGATACAAAGTGATGTCCGTTCGTATTACACGCCAGTAAAGATTCACAAGATATTCCCCCAGAGCACAGACCTGTGTTGGAGATGTGGGGAGGGGGTTGGAACACTCCTCCATGTTTTCTGGTCATGCAGATTGATATGGCCCTTTTGGACAGAGGTGCACCGATTCATCCAAAAATTCACGGATCGTGTGAGTTACTCCCCTACTCCCTTAAAATACGGCACATGCTGGAAAAAATTAAAGGGGTCATGCGGGGTGCGGAGGACTCCTATTCATTAGACATACATCTTGCCTCTATCCCGTTAGGAGACTTCATGCAAAGTGCTCTCATGATTGTGTAAAAATAGATATAGAGATGTACAGCATGTATTGTCACTGTATTGTACCCTGTTGGGTTTTCTTTATTTCCGCATGTTCTACCTTGTTAAATAAAGAATTTACAAAAAAAAACAACGTAAGCACTGAAAGTTGAAACTTCGCTTGGGCAGGAAGTAAGTGTCTGGTTTTGAAGTAGTTAAGCTTCGTGTGAATGTAAAGGCAGGTGTCCCAATACTTTTGGTAATATAGTGTATTTTTTACCAGCAAAGGTTTTGTTTTTTCATACAACCAGTCCTGGGAGACAGCACAATCAGCTTGGTGACCAGTCTTTTGTCTACTGCAGTAAAAGTGGTTGTAAACCCTTACATTTACCAAATGAAATGACTAGCATCAGGCGATACATAAAGATTAAACAAATCCTCCTTCATATGTTGTACCTGTTTATCCATAGCTATCTGTCCTCTGTAGCCATTTAAAATCCTGAATTTGCACAGGACCTTTCAGCTCTGAAAAGCAGGGGGTAGGGATCTAAAGTCTCACAGTGGCGATTTCAATGAGATCAGCTCTGAGCCCTGATTGGGAGGAAGAGACACACCCTTTCCTTACAGTACACTGGGAACATGCAGAACTGAAGATATGAATCACAGGCTGTGTGCTGGAGCTCTCCTCTCCTATCACCTGTTTTTTCTCTTGGTGTAGGGAAAACTTGTCATAAGTGACTCATGCAGATAGCAGAGAAATGAAGCCTAGGGCTCCAAGCCAAATGAGTCTGATACCTCTATTTCTGCCTTGATTTCAGAAAAAAAAAAAACATTTTCCCGGACACTGATAACATACTATTATACAGTATGCAAGGCATCCTAACTTAAAGTGGATGAAAACCAGATTCATGAAATTTGACCTGGGCACATATATCTGTAGTGTTTTCTTATCTCTCTCCAAAGCCCTAGATCCTGTATCTTTCTGCTGTTTTGTTACTCTGTTATCAGTATAATAACTTCTGAGAAGTTCTCCGACACTGGAGATAAAAGCAGCCTGAGATTTGTGTCGGGGAGGTTGCTATAAATAGATTAGCAGAGAGCTTGTCTTGGCGCAGCACAGCTCTTAAAGTATCTTCGTTCTTCTACCTATGCGGAGGGGGGTGCCTTTCCTCCAATCAGTTGTCTCGCAGTGTAAGCCAAGACTCCGCACCTACTGAAGAATAAGGAAGTAAAAATTCTAACACAATGTAAGAATTCTAAAGAATATAGCAAGCTGAAGACAGCAGATATACATATAAAACTTATGTAGGGAGATTTTTTAATCTCTGTGTATCATCTGAGGCTGTTCACTTCACTGGGTATATGTGAGGGTTTACATCCACTTTAAGTTATAGAAGAGGATGACTGGTATGTGCGGCGTGTTATAATTGACCCAGTTATGGCTGAGGTCTTTTCTGGAAATGAAGTACCAGTTTTATCATCTCATATCTTTCTAGTCTAGCTTTTCTACTTAGACCTAGTCGAATGAATTCCTACCTGTACATAGTGGGTTCCATAATTGCTTCATAGATGTTGTAACTTCTATTACTTGTAGATATGTATGGCCACTGAGGGAAATCAGCTTCCAGAGCAGAAGTCAGTCTGTGGTTGTGCACTGCAAATGAGCCCTTTCTCAGTCAATGGACATTGCCAAACCCCTCGAGAGTCCAGGACTCTGCTCTCAAATGGAGATGGGAAGCTTGCCAGCCCATTGGATGGTGGAGGGGGGGTAGAGGCCTAGATCAGAGGAATGCCAAAAATGCATAGCTTTCATCTTTCCCCTTAATGACCACTAGCAAATATGACACAAGAGATGAGCCCTTTCTATGTGATTGCGGTTATACAATAAACAGCATTAAGTCAATAATGTGATTGCCGTTGATTGAACGGGTCGGTAGGAAAATTATTACCCACTTTACAATCCATTAACATCCAGACACACATTATAGGGACAGGGCTGCCAGTTTAGAAAGTTGCTTACATCTATGTAATTTAGAGGCATTTAACATCATCTAGCATGCCATGTACTTAGTACAGATATGTATATGATATGGATCTGTCCTACATGATGCAGGCATTTCTTTTCTGCTTCTCTCTGTCTTTGTGATGTACCGTAATCCATAAGGTGGTGTAATGTGGTATTAGTAGGGAAAAAAACTACAGGGAATATGAGAACTTAAACATTCTATTAAGGTTAGAGGGGCTTATCAATTCCTCTTATTAATTTTTGTTGCAAGAAGATGCTAGACCTGGAGTGCTAAAATGGTCATTCAGACCTTTGAAAGTTTTGTATTTAAGTAGATGTTTATGATATACCACTGTGTATCATAAAAAAAAACAAAAAACTTTTTTTTATGTTTAATAGTTATTTTTACCTTTCTAGCATCTTTTGTTGAATTTCATAGTTACTGATCTTCCGTGGCCAGGCATGGCTGTAGGGCATTTCCCAGGGTGGGTTTTTTAAATGGTAAAAACAGCAGACCGCGCCTATGTAGTGTGTTGAAATGGCCACTTGTAGCCTACAATCCCCCCCCCCCCCCCCCCAACAGGGTAATAATTCAAGAGCACGACTGGGTGACAGGGACAGAACTTGGAACTTACTTTATAACAGGAAGTGCCTGAAAAAAAGACATTAGAAGCAGGGTGACCAGGGGTTATTTTAATGGAAGCTGACGATTTAAAGTGTATTTAAACCCTAACAATGAACATGCTTCATTTCGGTCTGTTAAATTTACCATTTTTAAGCATTTTAGTACATCTGTTGCAAAATGCAAGTGCCAAAAAATACTAATTGCCCATTCTAGAGCTGCTCTGTGTCCTCTGCACAGTTCATGTGTTACCTTAAAGATCCTGTTTAGACATCCTAGTCCAACTACAGAATGATTAGACTTTATGCTGTAGAGATCTGAGAGAGGGAGTGGTGGAGTAGCTTAAAGACACTGGCCCGAAAAATACCTGTTGATCTGAGAGAAAATAACTCTGCTCTTAGGTCTAGTTGTGGGCTGACAACACACAGCATATTTGTGGACCCAGCGGTGTTGTCAGCCCACAACTGGAGGTAAGAGCAGAATTCTTTTCTCGCAGATCAATATGTATTTTTCTGTATCTGTATAGTCTTTGAAGGGAGGAAATTCGGGCTAATAAGTAGGTGTTGAAGACATATATTGAATGTTTTTAACTTTATTTTTATCTTTGCCTTGACATACACCTTTAAAATTTTGAAAATTACTTTTGAATTTACATTATAATGCTAAAGGTTGTATGAGATTTTAGAGATTGGGTTCATGTTTGCCTTACATTCTATGGAGCACTGTTCAGATTTTACAATGGGGGAATTAGGTCTTCAATTTGGGTCTCTGACCGATAGTTAAAAGTCTAAATAAAATATACTAAAAGTTATTAATAGTGTGTCTTTCTCAGACAACAAGAGGCTGCTTCTATTCCTTTATGGTGTATGCAGGTATCACTGCTCATTGACTTCTAACCACTGAACACATATGGAAGGCTTCTTGAAGTCTTTTAGTTGTGCCTAGTTCTCTACTAAGCATCTATTATTGCTGACAATAAACACAGAAAGCTGTTTGCACCATAGAGAGTTACATAGTTACATACCCTGTTTCCCCCGAAAATAAGACCTAACATGATTGACAGTGATGGCTGCAATATAAACCCTACCCCCCAAATAAGCCCTACCCTGTTTCCCCGAAAATAAGCCCTACCCTGAAAAGAGGACCTATAAGGACTTTAACTAGGGCTTATTTGGGGGGTAGGGCTTATATTGCAGCCATCACCGACAATCGCGCTAGGTCTTGTTTTCGGGGAAACAGGGTAGTAGGTGAGGTTGAAAAAAGACACAAGTCCATCAAGTCCAACCTATGTGTGTGGATTGTATATCTCTCTCTATATATAGAATAATTTGTAATATTTGTAATATTACTCTATATTTAGATATAGAGTAATTTGTGGTATGGTAGAAGTCACCCAGAGTCTGATTACTAGGTAGCATAGGCATTCCCAGACAGAAGCAAGTACAACAGGAACATATAAATTAGAAAGGATTTATGAAAATATGGCTGATAATTATGTCAAAACCTTCAACTGTGAAAATCAACCTGATATCGGGGGTTTTTATTTCAAGTACTGTATTTTTTTTCTTAAAGTCTTTAATTAGAAAAAGCTGACAAGAATTAATTTTTTTTTATATACTAATAGTATTCAGGTACTATTATGACAAGAATATCGAAATATGGAAACCAAAAATATATAGTTTTTATATATGCATATGTTGAAGAAAGCTTCTAATAATACTTTCTATTATATTTACAGTAGATAATAGTGTATTTTATGCGGGGAGAATCAGGATATGAAAAACCTACAGGCTTATAAACAGCATTTCAATAAATATTTGCATTTGTTCATTAGAAGTATAATATGACCTCGGTAGATCCTTCAAAGGGGAGGCGATACTGTATCTTTTTATTTCAGTATAGAACAGGTAATTTACCCACCCTGATAAGATAAAATATGACAACTTTATTTCACAAATGTGTAAAAATTAATTTTTCCATTAGGTTTGTCTTCATCATTGGCACATCAGTGGCTTTGGCCTTTAGTTCCATGAGGAAAAAGGGAGTCCATCTGCCCCAGCTTCTACGCAAGCTGACATGGAGGACATGTGTGCTTATGGCCATTGGAGTTTTCTTCATCAACTATGGACCAGCAGATGGCCCATGTAAGTTGTATTTGAAAAGGGGTTTTTGTACCCCCACTATGTGCAAGATACAAAGGCACTTTTCTATAAAACTTAGAAAGGTAAGGAAAGAGACCTTACCTCTACCATATACTAACGATATAAAATGGATCTCTATATTTACTTATTAACTTACCGTAAGTTGTCCATAAGCTGTCCTTATGAATATTACTTGATTCATAGATAGTCATTTCAAGGCAACAGTGTGCCTGTATGTTTTATGGACCATAAATGGGTTTTCAAAGAGCTATACCCAGGACCAAGCGAAAGTAGTCAGTAAGATACTAATAGATTCAGTTACAGTTGTAATCCAATTCTTTTGCTAGAAAACTGAAAATGACATACTAGGAAATTTTAGAAGATGCTTTTATTTGTTAGATCTAATTTATTGTAGCTACATTGATGTATTGTATTTAAGTGTACAGTAAAACCTTGGTTTGAGGGTAACTTGAGTTGAGAGCGTTTTGCAAGACAATATTTTAAAATAAATTTTGACTTGATATACAAGCGATGGCTTGATATACAAGTAGCGTCATGTCACAACTGAGCATAAAACAGAACAGAGGTTCCTCTAAGTGTAGTAATATGGTTACATTTAATGAAGGTACAACATTTAGCAAGTCACATGGTTGATGATTAAAACAGGCACATGCAAATATGCAGGCATCTCGGGTAAAGCTGTCCACAGAGACCATCCTCCATACCACAATCAACGTCATCCCTTCCACGCTGCACTCCATGAGCGCTTCAAGCCTCGCTTTCAAATCGCTCTACTGCAGGGTAGTCTTACCGGTCACGATTGCAGACTGACAGCGGTAACAGCCGGCCGGGTGTCCATGGCTGTCCTCCAAGATATGCCTCCCGTCTGCCCCCTGGGGCACGCATCAGGCATGCTCTGTGACTGCTGTGTCCTTTGGATACCGCTGATCACAGATCGAGGTAAAGGGCCAATCACAGCAACCCTTTACCATGTGATCAGCTGTGTCCAGTTGTAGCTGATCACATGTAAACAAACTTGCCATTTATCGACATTCCTTTCCTCACGTGCTGTCACTGTGGGGAAAGGAGAGCCGATAACTGGTAAGACTGACAGGGCACATTTACACTATTAATCAAGGCATTGATCAGTGACCTGATTATCAGTGCAGCCTATCAGTGCCCATCAATAGCCTTATCAGTGCAAATCAGTGCAGGTTATCAGTACTCATCAGTGCCACCTCATCAGTGCTTATCAGTGCGGCTTCACCAGTGCCCATCAGAGAAGCCTCATCAGTCCCATCAGTGTACATCAGTGAAGAAGAAAAATTACTTTTTTGCAAAATTTCATAACAGAAACTGAGAATTTTTTTTTAAATTTTTTTTTAATGTTTGGTCTTTTTTCGTTTGGTTAGTAAAAAAATAAGAAACTCAGTGGTGAATTAATATCACCAAAAGAAAGCTCTTTCTGTCTCAAAAAATGATAAAAATTTCATTTGGGTACAGTTTCGCATGACTGCACAGTTGTCTTTCAAAGTGCGACAGCACTGATACCTGAAAATTGGCCTGGGCAGAAGAGGGTGAAAGTGCCCAGTATTGAAGTGGTTAAAGAGAAACTTCAGTCTCAGCTTTGGCCCCACCCCTTTCCTTTGGTTCAGACAAAGGAAAGGGGTTCTGCTCAGCCATCGGATCATGCATCTGGGATTTCCGTGTGAGCACAGATATGCTGAGTGTAGTGTTTCCATACCAGCTCCATATTTATGTGCACAAAGACCCAGCATGTTAACCTGAAGCCCTGTGGCACAGGTGTCACTCAGAATTTGAAAGATGGATGTGCTGCATTGCAGCTCAGAGTGCCTAAAAAATGTGGAGGGTGGAGAGGGCAGAGGGAGGAAGACAATTTTGTAGAAAATGCTCTGTTATCTTGCACTGTTTGCAAACTTCTGCAAGGTCCATAAACACATGGATGAGCAAGTTTGGAGTGGAGGAACTTGACTGGCCTGCACAGGGTCCTGATCTCAACCCGATAGAACACCTTTGCAGTGAGCTAGAGCGGAGACTGCAAGCCAGCCCTTCTCGTCCACATCAGTGCCTGACCTCACAAATGCGCTTCCGGAAGAATGGTCAAACATTCCCATAGACACACTCCTAAACCTTGTGGACAGCTTTCTCAGAAGAGTTGAAGCTGTTATAGCTGCAAAGGGTGTGCCAACTCCCCCTTTTCTGATTGATAGCTAGCCTAAAAGTCAACTAAAGGAGTGCATGCGGCAGGCTGACCACATTTCTGCTAATTGTGAGGCAATAGTCTACAGCAGGAAGTGCTATTACAGGCAGGATCTTCAGGTAAGAAATTTTGCAGTAGATTTGCAAAACAAATTTTCTTATGAGAACTGTATACAGTGAGGCATGATGCCATTTATACTAAAAATACATTTTTGGTTTACATACACTTTAAAGCTGAACTTCAGGCAAAAACTGAGTCACTCAGATGAAATGCATAAATGGGAGCTGTTTTACCTGTCGGAAGTTTTGCATTTTTTGTCCATCCTATCCTGAATTTTACACAACTCTGCCCCACAGCATAGACCTGCCTAACAGAGAAAGGGAACTGATCTTTCTCTACTGCCATTAGAAGAGTAGTGTGAGTAGAGGAAAAGCTGATAAATGGCACTATTGATGATTGGACACAGCTACGTCATAGGCTCTCTACCCAGATCGGAGATGCGGTAGGTCAGACTGACACACCACACCCAGTGTTGCCAACCTACCAGATTGAAATTTACTGACAAGACACCCAAAATTTCCTGGCACAGCCAAGTTTTTACTGGCATTTCCAAAAGTTACAAAATTACAGTTTTAAGTGCAAATTTTAGTATTTAGGCTACAAACAAGTACATTCTGCAATTAGCAATGTGATTTAAGGTAGATATTAGAGCAAAAAAACAATTTCTTATTTTATTTTCGATACAGTAATTAAGCAGCTCAGGGACAGGACTCAGGAGGGCAAGAAATTAGAATAGGAAGGCACACACACACATGTTGACTCTTGGGCCGTTCAGTCCACTACAGTCTAAACGGCACTGAGAGTCCTGCTCCCGACCTGCTCTGCTCCAGACCTACACACGAGGCTCTGGCCGCTCTGCTTGGCTCCCACGACATCACACAACAAGTTCGGACACCGACTCCACCAGAGTCGCCCAAACACACTATAGCAGGGACTCGGATGGTCTCGGCCGGCTCTGGACCAAGCCGAACATCACAGCCATATTTCTTACTGGTAACTTTTTCCTTTTACTGGCAGGAGAAAATTGCCTGTTTTTTTACTGGCTGCCAGTAAAAATACTGCCGGTTGGCAACACTGACCACACCACCGATCGCTGTGCTGCATGCCCCCACGGGCGCGCATTAGCGGCTTATCCCGCTGGACGTCATATGACGCCCAGTCAGGATAACAGAACCACTTTCCGACTGTCATTCTGCTATATGGCGGGTGGGAACTGGTTAAACACACTATGGTTGGTTTACAAAAGGCAAACAGCCTGTTCATTTTGCAAGGGAATTTGCCTCAGAGCTTAGTGAATGTGGTACAATTTTACTTTACAAAGAG
Organism: Lithobates clamitans; assembly: GCA_037952925.1. NCBI lineage: Eukaryota > Metazoa > Chordata > Amphibia > Anura > Ranidae > Lithobates > Lithobates clamitans. The sequence continues at coordinate 8,498,280 of JBBGZY010000911.1, read as the reverse complement.
TACCCAATCACATGCAAGGAAAATTAAAAAAAAAACAGCATTTTACTTGCTGATTAGATGATGGAAGTTTGCAGAGCTTTACCTTATATACTAGGCTCTGGGGAAAATTCCCTTGCAAAGAGCAACTTCCCTTGCAGAGTGAACAGTCAACTTTCCTATAGTAAATCAACCCCTTTTGGGGTTTCTGGTGGAAGTGCTCCCGACCTCCCTCACCATATATCCCGGACTCTGCTTACCCACATCTGTTCGCTGATCCTCGCTTTGGTGAATGAACCAGTAAGTGATGTGTATGACATAACTTAGGATTCAGCACTGTCATTCTTCAGTAGCACTGGTGAGGAAGCAGCTACATGAGTAGCACAGTGGAGTGCTGGGCAGACATTAGGGGACTAATAGACCCTTGATGTTTTGTCAAAGAGAACCTGCCATCCATAAATGCTATCATATAGGAAACTTGTCAGCCCCCTATGTGATATCACTGAAGTTAGGTATAAAAAAAAAAAGGTATCATATAATAAATTGAAAAAACACAAAAAAATAAAAATGTTAAAGCCCCCCCCCCGCCCTTGTATGTAAATGCACCTAGGTACAAAACCAGCGATTGTGTTACACATATTGGGTATCACTGCTCACTTCAGAGCAAGAGCAATAGTTCTAGGGCCATCATTCACCGTGAACTCTAAACTGATGACCTGTAAAGGCATTTAAAGTGTCGCTTATAGAAAATTCTAGGTACTGAAGTTTGTCGATATTTCATTTTTTTCAATTTGAAGGCTTGACATGTTTGGCTTGTATTTCCTTGATGTGACCTTATTTTTTATTTTAACAAAAAAATTGGGTCATAAACATGAATGTAATGTATTTTTTACATGCAAATATAAGTTTGATTATTATGCGCTGTCACATGATATAAAATATTGTAACTGCCACCATTTTATTCTCCAGGATCTCTGCTTTAAGAAAATATACAATGTTTTGGGCCTAGAATGTGCATTTTACCTTGTGTGCAAAAAAAAAAAAGAAAGAAAGAAAGAAAAAATGGCCCTGGCACAGAAGTGGTTAATGATGCATTAAGTCTTTTAGAGATCTGTAGCAATGCACATGAGCATCTAAACAAAGACAACGCAAAATAATAGCACATGCACAACATTAATATATTGTCAGTATTCTCTAGAGATGCCTGCGGCCACTGGGCTGGCACATCACATAACTATGAAGTCATCTATATTGGGAGAAAGACACGTGTGAGCTGGCTGCAAAATATGTACCAAGTGAATGAAACCCTACTGGTTTCCATATTCAGCCAAACCTATAAATATTGTAGGATTTCACGTTCTTAGTGATTCAGATAATATTTTACTTTACTTTCAAACCCATTTACACCCATTTAGCTGTTCATTTGCAGAAACTGACACTTAATGGGCATTGTTAGTGAGATGAGACTCTATGTCCGGAATACACCAGAGGGAGGAGAAATATTATTAGTGATAATGTATTTACTGTAACATTCTCTCGGTTTTCAATTTGCGTCTTGTTATCCCTCTGTTATTGCTTTTTCCTGCATTATCTTGAAAGCTGTAGCAATTTTAATGAACTTTTTAATTTTTCCATGTGATCCATACAGACTGAAATAATTGCAGAACTATTTAACTGTATCTTTAGCTTTTTTTATTGGTAAGTTCCAGCATTCAGCCAGCTCAGGAAAAAAGGAGGTGTCACATCGACCAATATCGCCCTCCACACATCAATGCCAAGCAAGCTGTTTGGGTGGCTTGAAGACTGGTCATTAGATTCTCATAGTATAGCCTTCTTAACACAAAAGGTATTCACGTGTCTCAATCTATCACACAACCCCAAAACCAGGTGTAAAGGAATGATTTACACGGCTCCAGACCACTCGCCTGAAAAAAAGAATAATCTTATTTTTTTAGATATGTGATGGAATGAGACATGTAAATACCTTTTATTATAACCACTTCAGCCCCGGAAGGATTTGCCCCCTTCCTGACCAGGCCATTTTCTGCGATTCGGCACTGCATCGTTTTAACTGACAATTGCGTGGTCGTGCGATGTTGTACCCAAAGAAAATATATGTCCCTTTTTCCCCACAAATAGAGCTTTCTTTTGGTGGTATTTGATCAACTCTGCAGTTTTTATTTTTTGTGCTATAAACAAAAAAATAGCGACAATTTTGAAAAAAACACAACATTTTGTAGTTTTTGCTATAATAAATATCCCAAATGTAAAAAAAAATTGATTGGTTTGCGCAAAAGTTATAGCGTCTACAAAATAGGGGATAAATTTGTGTCATTTTTATTATTTTTTTTTTTTTTTTACTAGTAATGGCCGCAATCTGCGATTTTTATTGAGACTGTGATATTGTGGCGGTCGGATCGGATACTTTTGACACTATTTTGGGACCATTGACCCTTTTATAGTGATCGGAGCTAAAAATAGCCGTTGATTATTGTATAAATGACATTGGCAGGGAAGGGGTTAACACTAGGGGGCAATCAAGGGGTTAACTGTGTTCCCTGGGTGTGTTCTAACTGTGGGGGGATGGGACTGACTAGGGGAGGAGAGAGATCGGTGTTCATACTTAGTATGAACGCACAATCTCTCTCCTCTTCCCTGAGAGAACCGGGATTTGTGTGTTTACACACACAGATCCCGCTTCTTGCTCTGTCACGTCTTAAGGGAGCGACGTACAGCTGCAACGATTTGCCCTGGGGAGCCAACCTGCGGCAGCTGGACCGCTAGTGGTTAAGAAGGCCTCAATTTTAAGAAGGCTTCCTTTTCATAACAGAGGAACCCTTGAAGTAACTTTCTCGTCTCAGACAACCCCTGCTGATAATTACCATATCTACAGCTCATGATGCATTAGTGTGATAGTTATTGGGAAGAACGCGCCTTACACATTGAGAAGAATTACCCCCTTACAGATAGCTAAAGAGATCATTGGTGTCAGTGGAAACACATCTGAAAGGCAGAAATTGCTCATTGCTTAAGAAACCCCTAAAAACATGTGGAGGAACCCTAGTGTTTCATGGAACCCTGGTTGAGAAACCCTGGATTAGAGTTGGACCTTTTGGATTACTTTATTCCCCTCTCACCATGAGGCCTCATGCACACTGGGTGTTTAGCCCTGGTGCATGAGGCTCTGGCGTTTAGGTGTGGAAAGAAGGTACAGACACACAATGCAGCCTGTAAAACTCTATGAGAGACTGAATAGCTGCTGTAGCTGGATGGTGCTGAATGGTACATCGAGCGGTAGGTACATTTAGTGCAGGGACGAATGCTTGGAACACAAGCAGTATGCACCCTGGGCATTCGTCCCTGGATGCACATGGCACTAATTATAAGAACCACTCGGTCAATTCTCCTCCAGTGACAGCCACCATCAGCCTTTCATATAGCTGGACAGGCTGTCAGCAGCACGTCTTTAATTTCCACCTAAACGCCAGAGTCTCTTTCATCAGGGCCAAGCTCCCAGTGTGCATCAGGCCTACCGCTAAGTTTTAAACTCAGAAATCATTTCAGCAGTCACTTCTCCTTTATTTTATGACTATAGATATACTACTTTAGGTCTATGGGCAAAAGGATGTTGAAATGTATCTATAGTTACATAGCTAGTCAGGTTGAAAAAAGACAAAAGTCCATCTTGTTCAACCAATAGAAAAAAAAATAAGTAAATAGAAAACCCTCATGCACACAATCCTATACCCACAGTAATATTAGGTTGGGTTCACACTTATGCAAATTGGATGCGGAGCAATTCACATAGCAGGAGGTCTTGACCGCCTCTCTATGGAGCCGGTTCACACATCTCCGCAGCAGCTCTGGTGTGAATTGTGCGTCTTTTGGTCTGTTTCAGGTCCGAAATCAGCCCAAAGTTTGGGCTGAAATTGGACCTGAAACAGTGAATAGAAATGCACCGGACTCCTGCTGTGAGCCGCTGCGTGTTTCAATGTGAACCCAGCCTAAAGGGTAATTCAGGTTCATAAAGGGTTTAAGGTGGTTACAATGTAATTATCCATAATACCTCTATAGAAAGTCACTTTAGACATACTTCAAAGGGTTGTGATAATCTCCTCTTATTCTGCCACCAGCTTATCTTCCCCTTGAATCCTTAACAGTTCTTTTACATGGGGCTGCGCCACTCCATTCAGCAGATGATCTGTGAGCAGATTCCCTGCTGAATCACAACTGAATAGGACAGATATCAGTTTTGACAGCGAAATGTGGCAGACCTGTGTTGGATCTATGGGCTGCCGGATGTCTGTTTACATCAGGCTACTTTGTTACTTGTTTAGGACCAGGAAAATAGAAAAGGATGCAGTAGACATGCATAGACCAGCATGGAGCTTCTGATAAAGTCTTCTTGAAAATCTGACAATCAGACCTGATTGGAAAACCCATGTGAAAGGAGCCTGATGATTAACTGTACCCTAAAATGTAAACTGGCCATAGACGGATCAAAAATCAGCCAGTTCAGCAGAGTCCGGACAAATTTAAATCCATCTTTGGCCATTCCTGCTCAACAGAAGAACGACCATCTTCTGTCAAACAGGAATGTTTGAAAACTTTTCTCAGTGTGGGTTTCCTGATGGTGACAACAGTGGACCGTGCCTGTGTAGAGTTTGGTGGCACATCCACTTGTAGTCTCCATTAGGAGCACAACTGGGAGACAGAGACTTGCTAAAAAAGGAAGTGCCAAAACAAGAACATTCATGGCAGGATCACTAGGTATTATTTTCAGGAAAGCTGAAGATATCAAAATATTGAAAATTATTTTTAAACATGCATTAAGATACTAAAGCCTATATAAGATTTTAGTGATCGGGTTTACATTTATTTGAGCTCAAATAGAAGTATGCAGCTACAATGGCGCACCTTGTTGTGTATTAAAAGTTTAGCTTGGCATAGAAAATAATGATGTCTCACCCTGCTCTAAATTTATACTACAACTTTCTCTATCACATGCAAACAAACATTTTGTATACCAAACTGCTAATAACCCACAAGGCTATACATGATCATATAGTATGCATAGAGCAATGATAAACATACAGGACACCAACAAAGGTGTTTCTTTTTTATAGAAGTAGCTGCATTGTTTGGTTTAATGGGGGTAAGTTAGGTTACACAAATGACACATTTGCAGTCTCTTTCTGGCCCAAGCTGCTCTTTGTACACTATACTGTATTGCTAGATGCCTACAAATATTAATCATGGTAAATATTGACAGCATGAGTATTATGGCTGCGGGAAGCATTTTTCCTGTAATTGCATATAAATAATTTGATGTTGTTAATCCAGTGTAATAAACTGTCATGTGTCTAAAGCCCTACATCAGGAGTTCAGCATCAGACAATTTCTTAATGGTACAATATTGACCTGTGATACAAGGCAGTAGCGAATTATTGCAAGCCCTGCAATATATATATTATAAAACTTGTTTGGAAAGTTTTTTTAATGGTAGTCCGTCAAATTAATCCAGCACAGTAGATGACCATAATTCTTCTTGTGGCACCATCTTTTTGACAATTTAAAGATACTTCCTGTCCAAACATGGGGTTTTTAGGCAGGCTAGGGTGTCATTCCAACACTGGGTTTTTTGGTATCTGGTTCCCTCACTCTGTGAACGCCTATGGTGCCCAGTAATTTGATCTTCTGGCTCTCTCTGTTCCAGAGCTTGTAATTCTGCAAATCAGGGGGTCCCAAGTTCCCAGCTGGGGAACAAAGGTATACCATATATCCTATCATACCTTTTGCTTCATAAGCCCATCAGTCTTAGATTGTAAGCTCACAGGAGCAGGGATCGTCTAACCCTCTTGTTTTGAATTTTACTGGTGGTGTAGTGTCTCCCTTTACATTGTAAAGTGCTGCACAAACTGTTGGCGCTAAATAAATCCTGTATAATAATAATAATAATAGTAATATGCACATTCCAGGGCAATCCTGTTTTTAGTATGCCTATCTCTGATCAATCATTCTTTTCCTTCTCCCACTGATGAATCTGCTCCCCATCACAGTTTCATAGATGCACAGAGGTGACACATCACACAATTATTAACAAGAAGATGTAGCTCCACCTAGGTATTCCAATAAAGCATTTCTCAGTCTGGCTGCAAAGTATTATGGGAAAAAAATAGATAAAACATGATTAAAAATGAACACATTTTCTGACCTTTTTTATTTTATTTTCAAGTAAAAAATGTTTGAGAGAAAAAAAAAGACAATTAGATACAAGTAATGCAGCTCATTGTAGTACAATAAAATAACAAGGGAAACACAATTAAAGACCAACCAAGCCATTATGCACGATCTTTATGGAAAGGGTCATACCCAAAAAGTATTCTAAACTCAACAAGTATTCTAAACAGATGTACAAGCAAGATAAAGTACAAGCTAAAGAAAAACCTATCTGAGGCCATATTAGACAAGTACAGTGGAGGCGTAGGGGCGGTGTAAGGTGATATCAAGACATACCCAAGTCTGAAAGTAGAGAGGAAGAAGGGAAATAAAAGGAGGGGGAAGACACACATAGCATAGAGGGAGAAGGACGTGTGGGGAAGGAGGAAGAGGAGGAACAGGTAGTCGCAGATATGAAGTGTCACGATATCCACCGGATTGAGCACCTCTAGACAAAATCATTTTCTGACTTTAGGATAGTGGTAATGTATCTAGGCTTGCTTATGCACCAGCAATTGAACATCGAGTGATTATGGCATTGTACACCTATATGAGCTTTTTTGGACATTTCATTATAACATCTTTACCAATAATGTGGAGTTGTCCATCTTTTGTGACTATTACAACCTGCACTTTTCTGAAAAGTTTTTCCAACAAAATTTTGGAGTGTGTCTATTGGAATTTTGGTCTATTTCCCGGGAAAAGGGCATTTGTGAAGAAACTAGGCTAGCAATCGACATTCCAATTTAGCTTCAAGCAGTTTAATAGGGTTGAGGTCAGGGCTCTGTGCAGGCCACTTGGGTTGCTCTACATCAAACAGCTCAAACCATGTCTTTATAGACCTTGCTTTATGCATGGGGGCAAGTTTAAGCTGGACCAGAAAAAACTTCCTCAAACTGTTGGCATAAGGTTGGAAGCACACAAATGCCTAAATGTCTTTGTATGCTGTAGCATTAACAACATACACACGGTCAGACTTTTCGTCTACAAAAGTCCGACGGACGCAGACAGACAAAATACGGCTGACAATTCAATCGTGTGTGGGCTTCCCCGGACTTTCAGCGGAAATTTCCAGCCGCAAATCTGACGGACTTTAGATTTGAAACATGCTTCAAATCTTTACGTCGTAACTACGCCGGACCCAGAAATCCGCTCGTCTGTGTGCTAGTCCGACGGACAAAAACCCACGCTAGGGCAGCTATTGGCTACTGGCTATCAACTTTCTTATTTTATTCCGGTGTACGTCATCAAATACGAATCCGCCAGACTTTTGTGTGATCGTATGTAGGCAAGTCCGTTCGTTAGAAAGTCTGCCGCAAGTCTGCCGCAAGTCCGCCAAAAGTCCGCCAAAAGTCAGTCGAAAGTCTGTCGGACAGGCTGTTGGACTTTTGTAGCCGAAAAGTCCGACCGTGTGTACGCGGCATAACTGTAACTAGAAAAACTAGAGCTCAGTCACATGTCTACATTCAATGGCCACATAATATATTTCAGATTACAATTCTTTGGATATCACAAATAAAATAAATGAAACAATTGGTTTAATTTAAAATAAGGCATAGACTTCAAATGGAGAATAGATGACCCGTAAAACTGTACTGGTCCCCACTGCTTTCAAGTCACTGCTGCAACATTAAAATCAGATCTGCATGACAGGATTCAGATTTGTTTCTGCAGATGAATGCTGACAAGTACTCAGGTTAATTGAAAACCTCTTTACTGATGAAAATCTACAAAGAGCATGGTCAGTAATGTATGGTCAAACCCTCCTGTACACTGGTCCTGCTGGTGACCGATAATTAGTTCCCCCCACACAATCACTTTTATCTTTTAAGCAGTGTTGCTTTCTCATTTACAATCAACTCTTTAGGAATTATATTTGGCTTTAGGCTTTGGAGTAATAATGCTGAAGTGTTCATTTGTTTATTCAACCAAACAATGGTGGAATGTAACTTCTATGTCCCATTGCAGATAACTGTGTCTTGGAATAGTTAAAGTGATTGTAAAGTCTATTTTATTAAAATAATAAGCAGGTTTCTACTTACCTGCTCTGTGCAATGATATTGCACAGAGCTGCCCCTTCTTCTTCTGGAGTCCCCCACTGGCAATTATGGCTCCACCTCTGCTGTGTCTACCTCCATAGCAAGTCGCTTGCTATGGGTGCAGATGTGCAGGCATGCGCCCGAGTCAGGCTGTGTGTGTCTATAGACACACACAGTCTGACTCAGCTCCACCCCTGCTCTCTGCTCACTGGATTTGACTGACAGCAGCAGGGGCCATTACCGCTAAATCCAAAATTTTGCAGGCTGTGATCTGATGCATTTCACCTGCAATTGGGCTCAGTCATAAGGGTTCCTCTATGACTAAGCCAAATTACAAGTGAAAGGCCTCAGGGGTGGGACCTGCATCCAGTGGGAGAGGCATCCTTTGAATAAACGATTGACATTTTGGATTTAGCAGTAGTGTGGCTCTGTTTTCTTAACTCTCGGGATATGGACATAGGATGGACCCACTGAGAGTCTTGGCACCTGCAGCTATTTTTTTTTTTTTTAATTATAAGGGCATAAAGCAGTACTTGCAGCCCACAAATGCCTTTGTAAATGTGTAGTGTATTTATAATCAGCAAAACGAGAGAAACTGAGCTGACATTTACTGAAAAGATGTATGAGCCTGCAATAAGTGAAGACCAACTCATCCCTTTGCTTTACACATTGCACCAAGAGATTTTTAGTCGTTTTTTTTTCTTCTCATTGATTCATTGAAAGCATACATCAGTGAGGAATGATGCAGTTCTCTGCAGAAGTCAGTCATATGGGCCATGGACATGAAGATGATCTGGAACATGAAAGGAATGAATTAAAGACAGCACAGTAATCCATTAATGGGAGCACTAAAGGGAATACTTGCACACTTATTAAAATAAGAAGGTGCTAGAGAGTGCTTTGATTAATCTAGAATTCACTCTGCTTGTAATACCGACCACTGCACTTTAATGTACAGTATCTTAAAAGCATGTTGCCACTATGACACAAATCCTTTACGGTTTTTGAGACAAGGCTTGCGTAAGACGGATAGGTTTGTGCTCAAATCCTTGTGGCATATGTGCAGAGGAGGGGGTGATTGAGATTGCTTATAGATGGACCATGAGTTGTCTAACTCTGTGGGGCTCAGGTATGAAGAATGGTTCATTCTTCTCCTTTACCCTTTGCCATACATTGTTGCTTTATGTATCTCCAGGATCTAAGTTAAAAGTTGTGATGTCAAGGTAAAGTAAAACGAAACAGTTGTAAATTGGACTGTCAAAAAATGCAATGTTGATGTTGATAAAATTAAATAGAAATTAAAATAAAAAGTTGTGATCTACATTGTTTAACTCATCATATATAAATTCATTAATATTGAGGATTATGCACTAGTAAAATACTTTGAATTTTAATATATTCTTAAATTGCAGGATACACCTTTGATAGAGCAAAACATACATTATATTACCAAAAGTATTGAGACACCTGCCTTTACACGCACATGAACATTAATGACATTCCAGACTTAGTCCGTAGTGTTCAATATTGAGTTGGCACACCTTTTGCAGCCATAACAGCTTCAACTGGGAAGGCTTCCACAAGGTTTAGGAGTGTGTCTATGGGAATGTTTGACCATTCTTCCAGAAGCGCGTTTGTGAGGTCAGGCACTGATGAGGACGAGGAGGCCTGGCTCACAGTCTCCACTCGAATTCATCCCAAAGGTGTTTTATCAGGTTGAACTCAGGACTGTGCAGGCCAGTCAAGTTCCTCATCCATTTCTTTATGGACCTTGCTTTGTGCAATAGTTCAAATCATTTGGTGGAAGGGGGATTATGGTGTGCCCCTTAGTTCCAGTGATGGGAACTCTTAAGACGTCAGCATACCAAGACATTTTGGACAATTTCATTCTCCCAACTTTGTGGGAACAGTTTGGGGATGGCCCCTTCCTGTTCCAACATGACTGCGCACCAGTGCACAAAGCAAGGTCCATAAAGACATTGAACGAGTTTGGGGGTGGAGGAACTTGACTGGCCTGCACAGAGTCCTGACCTCAACCCGATAGAACACCTTTGGGATGAATGCAAGCAGAGACTGCGAGCCAGGCCTTCACGTCCACATCAGTGCCTGACCTCACAAATGTGCTTCTGGAAGAATGGTCAAACATTTCCAAGGAAAAAACATTGATTTATGGGTATAAGATTTACCCATAATCCCATGTTTTTCTCACACAGTTAAGAGGGAGAATGAGAATCTTCTGCTGCTGAAAAGGTACTGTTTTATTCAAGCTAAATAATATATTATTATGCTATATGTTATAACATAATAATTTGCTATTTATCTATTTAACTGTGAAATTACTGGTTTGAAGTTAACACTTCAAACTTTAATAATTTATTTGTTAAGCCACCTGTTTGAGTACAGTTTTTGAAAATATAGTAAATTACCTTAAAAACAATATATAATAATTATTTGTATATTACTTACTTATGGTAATTAACCCCTTGCCACCCAGGCCAATTCTGACACTTCTCTTCTACGTGTAAAAATCATCATTTTTTTGCTAGAAAATTACTCAGGCCCCCAAACATTATAAATATTGATTTAGCAGACATCCTAGGGAATAAAATGGTGGTCCTTGCAACTTTTTATAGTACACGGTATTTGCGTAGTAATTTTTCAAACGCGTTTTTTTTGGAAAGGAAACTGTTTCATGAATATATATGTATAAAAAAAAAACACTAAAGTTAGCCGAATTTCTTGGTATAATGTGAAAGATGATGTTACGCCGAGTAAATAGATACCTAACATGTTGCACTTTAATATTGCACACACTTGTGGAATAGCGCCAAACTTAAGTACTTAAAAATCTCCATAGACGACACTTTACATTTTTTTACAGGTTACATGTTTAGAGTTACAGAGGAGGTCTAGTGCTAGAATTATTGTTCTCACTCTAACGTTTGCTGTGTATGTATCCTGTGTGTATCTGGCTCTGATACTAATTAGTGCCTCACCAGCTACTGACCTCACCGCACGTCCCTGCCACACATGATACACTCATCATTAGAGGTGAGTTATTTTTACATATTGAATGTCCCAAAATGTTTTTTCCTGGAGTTCAGCTTTAATGTGATTCAGTTATGGTTTACATCTACTTCCATATCTATACATGGATTTACCTGCCTAGGCAATTTAAAGTGAATTTGGCGCCACAAGGATACAGAATCAGTGTAAAAACTTTGTAGGACAGGTAAGGTACACGTTAATCTCTTTTACTACCCCGTGTCTAGTAGGATTGTTGAATTTTAACTAAAGTATTCTATGTCACAGTCTTTAATGACAATTTTGACAGTAATTTCATATAGGTTCTGTTTCTCATTAAACTATTTGTCTGTTTGCAGTGTCTTGGCGTTGGGCACGTATACCAGGGGTCCTACAGCGACTGGGTTTTACCTATTTTGTGGTAGCATTCATGTTTGCCTGTTTTAGTAAGCAGAACTTGGATATTGTGGAGGTGAGGTCCTAACATGTATAACTGCCTGGAATTGTTGTTGCATATTTGGTTAGAGTCTCTTGGCTTGTTGTTAACACATATTATTATTTAAGAGCATCCCAGTGGGGCAGGCGTGTCACAATGTCAATTCATTTCTAATGAATGGAGTTCCCTCCCAAAGCCTTTTCTAAGGATGCAGTATTCATGTGTAGGAGGTGAACAGCTTTTGGAAGAAGAGGAAGGGCAGTGCCATGCAGGATGCACAATATATTTCTCACCTAAGAGGACACAGGTAAGTATAACATTTGAAAGGGGTGCAAGGGGTGGGTCCTGACCATGAAAATAAGAGTGTATACAAGTTGTAAGAAAGAAGTCATGACATTCATTAAAAAAAGAATGTGTCTGTAGTTGCCATTCCAAGGCTTGCTTCCTAACTAGAATGCCGAACATAACGTCTACTTTTGACTTCCTCCACCTAATAAATGAAGCATACAGTTGTAAAGTGACAGTTTGCAGAAATGACGGCATTTTACCTCAATGACATTTTGAATTTGGAAGTAGAAAGAAAATCATATTCAGTCCAGGGTATGACAACAGTATTTTTGTGCTCAATTTCCCTTCTACTTTCTAAGGAGCAACAGCTTAGCTTATATGGATTAGGCAAGAAACCAGAAGTTTTTCTTCCAATACCTTGTAACCACTTATAGTGCCACTCTAGGTGCTCTGCTGGTACAAAATATGGTTTCTCACAACAATGTAAGGTGCAGGCTGTCTTATGCTTGATCCAGAAAGCAGTGAAGCATGAGGGGAAGAGAGACACTGCACACCACTAGCTCGACAGGTGAACAGTAATGTGAATGGCCTCAGCCTTGAACAACTCCTCCTTAGCCATGTATGGCTTAAAAGGAGTTCCAGGCTGAGGCCATTCATATTACTCTCAACCTGTTGAGTTAGTGGTGTGCAGTGTCTCTCATCTCCTCATACAGAACTGTTTCTTAATTCGTTCCTGCTTAACTAAGATGTTCTGAACAAAAGCCTGATTTGTTTAGTTCTATTACAGGTGCTTGATTCTTGGATCATAAACGTAATAATTTTATACAAGCTAAGCAATTGGTTTCCAAAAACTGTATTAGTGTCAGTGTTTAGATGCAAATAGTGTTGATTTGTATTCTGTAAAATTGAGAAAATCTTTTGTACTTCATTGAGCTGTGGGTTCGGGTCATTACCTGCCCCGCAGCTCACGTGAGCTGCAGGGTGGGCAATGATCCAGCCCGCAGTTTATTTGAGAAAAGAGGAACCAGGGAAGAGAAAATATAAGCAGATTAAGCTTCGGGTTTACCTTGAAGTATAACAAAATGCAAAACATTTTTTTTTCCGGTTTGGATACAGTTAGGGAGGGTTATGACCCCTGTTTTTTTTTTTCCATCTGGATCCCATTGGGGAGATTTCCCTTCAGTTTTTACCCCATAGCCAAAACAGGAAGTGAGAGGAAATCCCTCCAAAGTGAGAGAATTCCTGGATGTCATCGGGGTCAACAGAACTAGTGTTGCATTTGGGAGATTTCCCCTCCAGTCCTGTTCTGGTGACAATCTAAAAATTGTAATTTTCCTTCACTTTTACTTTTACTGATAATGGTAAACACGACAAATAGAGAGGATGAATCTCCCTAACAGGGGAATAGACAGCACTCTAAAACCTGAGAGGTATTCTCAGCCCTCTCCACTTTATCAAAAACTTAAAATAAAAAGTTTTGGTTTAGTTATACTTAAAGTTAAGTTAAAGTGAACCTGTCTTTTACCAATACTAGGTAAAGTAACAGGTTCCTGGTATAGTGGGCACTGTAGCAGACAGTACTCTCTCATGCACCACTGATAAGCAAACAGAGCACACAGAAATACCCAGTATTGCCGGATATGGGGGAATATGTGACACGTGTACAACAATAAAAGGTTAACACACCACAACCAAACAAATGATGATACTAATACAATTATTATCAATTATTAATTGATTTAGAAAATTATACAGTTCATACAAGTTATATATGAAGACATTCAATATAATGTGTGTACAAAATAAAAAAGCAGCATTTTGTTAAAACAACTTGCCCAGAACTAATGCCATAACACACACTACAAACTAGCATATAGTAATCAATATAAAACATTCTAGAACACTTTAAAAGAAATAAGCAAAAGCTCAACAGTAAATGTAATGGATACAGATGGTAGGGTAAAGAAATTGTTTGTCAGACCTCTGTTGTACAGCATCGAGGAAGAACTACAAAACATTTTTGGGTAATCACACCCCCTTTCTCAAGTTGTCATTACCTGTAACATGAGACATTCCCCTGGTTCCCCCACAATGCTTGAGTGGACAATTGCCAGGCTGGAATGCTCTCACAGGTGGGTGTGGCAGTGGGGGACATTCACCTGGGGTCAGGGTGGCAGTTGATCATAAGGAAGGTACATATGAATTGTTTATAGCAGGCATCACTAAATGGAGGACCACAGTCCGGAACCGGACAGAGCCACTCTTCCATCCGGACCCGTGGTCATGCTAATTAGGTGCTGCTTATTTCCCCCAGCCCTGTTGCTGTTAATATAACAGGAGAGCAGAGGGCTAGAGATAGAACATTTCGGGATCGAGTGCGGGAAGCATAGCATTGAACGGAGCTGCCGGTGTTAACTTATGTGAAGTCGGGGACTGTGATATGTGGGGGGGACTGAGGAAACTGATGTAAGGGATTGTGCTATAGGAGGAGAGGGCAGGAAAAAATGCAGTTTGGACCTCTGGGGGAAGAAAATTTTACTGGTCGGACCTCCGTGAATTTTAATTTAATACCCCTGGTTTACAGTGCTTGCTCTAAGTGAACCAATTACTTTGTCTAGCACGGGATTATATGAAATTGGAGTACATTTCTTAGCTGGTAGTAGGTTTATTGTTGGATGTTTGTGACCTACAAATGCATTGCCAAAAACAAAGACATTTATTGAGTTCAATGTTGGTTTGTAATTGACTATGAATATGAATGTTAAAATCACAAACTGTGTTCGTAAAAAATACAGCAGTATCTAATGTCATTAGCAATTAATCTTGTTAATCGTTCAAGTGTTCGATACCTTTAAAAGAAAACTGCAAATCTTAGGATTTCCTCTCTTTAATCCTTCAAGCCGTAGTGCTGGGATGTGCAGAACATCATGTAATTGCTTGTTGCACAGAATGCCTGTTGTTGAAAACAACCAGGAATGATCCTGCTGACCAGCATGAAAGAGGAAATGCTTTAAATATTGATGTTGGAGCAAAGTCTCCCTGAAGTAGCCCAAAGTGCATGTCTGACTATATATTCTTTTGTCTGTGCAGAGCCATCAGTGGAGTGCTGCCGTAAGGGATATTGTCACTTATTGGCCAGAGTGGATCATCATGATAGCTCTAGAGACAGTATCACTATGTCTGACGTTTCTGCTACCTGTGCCTGGATGTCCCACGTAAGCACTATCAGTGATTACTGCGTATGCATAATTGGATTATTCTTGCCAGAACTACATAATGTGATAAATGTATTCCTCAGGAAAAAGTGAAACTTATTGCTTGCTGATTGTTCAGATGGCTTGCAGAATTTTCTGACAGCTTGCAGACTTTTCAGACACACAATGAAGATGATTGACAAAAAACTTTATCGAAGAAAACTAAAACAGAACAAAAGTTTCTACCCATTTTACCCATCTAACCTGGATGGTTGCAATGTGTTGCACTGTTACATGCGATGCTGGGGTCAAGGTTTCTGTATATATCTTACTAGATTGGGGGTGACCTGATTGTAAGGGGGTGTATGACCACCACCTTTTCTCTATAGCAGCCTATCAATATGAGAGAGGAGCCCAATGTGACTATTTTCAGCTGAATTATGTAACAATCCAATTCCTCTTGTGGCAAGAAGACTTCCACTTGCCAAGATTCCAAGGGGAAGGCATCAGTCAGGTTAGAATACCAGCTCCAATTGCCTTTCCTTGACAAGCAGGGCCAACTATATTTGCATGTACCTCTGTTTTCAGCCGTGTTTATGAAGCTCTCTGAAGATTTGCTGGCTATATTCACACATGTCCTACCATCCTCTAAAGTCTATGGGCAGCCTTCTTTATTTTCCATTGATAAACATTACTGTATCTTTAATATAGTAACAAAAAGACAGGAAAATAGAAAGAAAGCAAGAGTTCTGATAAAAAAAGTAAGTCAAATAATAATGACATATATTTAAACATATACTAGGCTTTTCTGATTACCCATCCATATTTCATAGATGTTTGGGCATATCTAGCCAATGCTGTTCTTGAAAAAATTGACCCTTCTTGGGGAACTGAAAAACTTTTACCCACTGGGCAGCTTATACCTTGGGGAAACCAGTTTCTCCTGCAAACAGCGCCAGTTTTGCAAACTTTCCTTTTTTTTTTTGTATTTCACTTGACTTTTTTTTTTCTTCATACTAACATATAGACAATGTTTTTTGTAGCAAAACTGAGAGTAACAGGTATTACGACAAACGGTACACTGCTATGGGTACTTTCAGTTGCATTTTTTTAAAATAAAAAAATATGTTAAATTTACCTGCTCTGTGCAATATATTGAACAGAGTGGCCCCTTACCTCCTCTTCTGGAGCCCCCCACCGACACTGTCCACTTCTCCTTTCCTGTGGGTATCTCCTGAGGAAGCCACGTGCTGGGGGGGGGCACCCAATCGGATGCATTTTCGATCCAGGCTGTGTGCGTCGATAGACACAGACAGTGTGGCTTGGCCATGTCCCCTACTCTCTCCTCACGGGATTTGACTGACTGACAGCAGCAGGAGCAGCAGCAGCTCTAGATCATTAGCGGAGGAAGGTTAGTGTTTAGGGAATAGGGGGGACAAGTAGTGGGGAGTTTTTTTACTTTAATGTAGAGAATGCAGTAGGTAAAGAAAAAAGTTAGCTTTAGAACCACTTCCATTTTTTTTAATTGTTGCTGCTTTTGCTCAAGCAGTCCTGACAATCCTTGTCACCATGACGTTTGCTGGCCACAGCTCTTACCTACTTATACTTCTAATATTCTAATATTACATGTATTGACACTTATTAGAATACAATAGTTTTCATCATAGTAGTTATTCTTTTATCATTTTTATATTTGAAAGAGTTTGAAGATGCATATTCAACTTTTCAGAATGTTTAACTCCTAGAAACAAGTCGATGAACATATATATTTATTGTAAAAATGCAAGTACCATTATATTCCAGTTAGTAAATAACATATTGTAATTTCATTTGTTATGTTTAGGCATGTACTTTATAACTCCCTTTTTTAATTAAAAAGTTTTAGTGAAAGTTTCAATTTTGGGAACATTGTATAATGTGTATTAAAAATCTGATTATATCACTCCACAGTGGTTACCTGGGTCCTGGTGGAATAGGCAGCTATGGTCAATACCCAAACTGCACAGGGGGAGCTGCAGGATATATAGACAAATGGCTGCTTGGCGCAAATCACATTTATCGATATCCCAGCTGCATGGTATGTCTGTGTCTTAATTATGCATTCATTTACTCCCAGTTACTCTCATATGATCTGAAAACCATGTCTATTAAAATACTGACCTTAAAGCTATATTAAACCCAAAAGCAAAGATGCAATATATTTCAGAATACCATTACTTAAATTTAGTGTGTACATTTGTTTTCTTTTTAAGGCTTTTCTTTTCCATTATTTTCACACTTCCTATCTTAGGGTGTCTTCGCGGTTCAAAAATGAGCAACAGAGCCACCCTTGGACAGCAGCATTTTGTCTCTAACTTGAGGGTAACAGTTTGGAGAAGGCCATATTTAGTTTTAGCATGACTATTCCCTGTGCACAAAGCCAGCTCCATAAAGACATGGCTTGGTGTAGAACTCAAGTGGCCTGCACAGACCCCATGATCTTAACCCTTTTGAGCATCTTTGAGATGAATTTGGACACTGATTGATAGCCAGATCTTCTCATCCAACACACAAGTACTTGCCTTTACAAATGCTGTTTGGCTGATTGGGCATAAATTCCCACAGATGCACCCCCAGGACAGTCTACTTGGCTGCTATGGGGCTTGGGTTAGGAAGGCTCCCTTTAGAGAAGTTGTTAGGAAAAATAAAACTGCTAAGATTTCAGTATAGAAAGACTGGAGTTAGACCTCAGGATTGTTTCTAGTCACTGATCCATCTCTGTTCAGTTGTTTAGCTGTCTTAGCAGCATAGATTTATTGTCCTTTGAACTTCTACTACAGACTGAAATTAACCCTGTATACCTACAGTGCCTTGAAAAAGCATTTATACCCCTTGAAATTTTCCAAATTTTTTCATGTTACAACCAAAAACGTAAATGTTTTTTTTTTTTTTTTTGGGGGGGGGGGGGGGGGTGTTATGTGTTTGACCAACACAAAGTGGCATATAGTTATGAAGTGCAAGGAAGATGATAAATGGTTTTCAAAATTTTTTACAAATAAATATCTGAAAAATGTGGCGTGCATTTGTATTCAGCCCCCTTTACTCTGATAGCCCTAACTAAAATCTAGTGGAACCAATTGTCTTCAGAGGTCACCTTATTAGTAAATAGAGTCCACCTGTGTGTAATTTAATCTCAGTATAAATACAGCTGTTCTGTGAAGCTCTCAGAGGTTTGTTAGAGAACCTTAGTGAACAGACAGCATCATGAAGGACAAGGAACACACCAGACTGTCAGGGATAAAGTTGTGAAAAAGTTTAAAGCAGGGTTAGGTTATAAAAAAATATTCCAAGCTTTGAACATCTCATTGAGCACTGTTCAATCCATCATCCAAAAATGGAAAGAGTATGGCACAACTGCAAACCTACCAAGACATGGCTGTCCACCTAAACTGACAGGCCGGGCAAGGAGAAGATTAATCAGAGAACCAGCCAAGAGGCCCATGGTAACTCTGGAGGAGCTGCAGAGATTCACAGCTCAGGTGGGAGAATCTGTCCACATGACAACTATTAGTCATGCACTCCACAAATCTGGCCTTTATGGAAGAGTGCCAAGAAGAAAACCATTGTTGAAAGAGAGCCATAAGATGTCCCATTTGCAGTTTGGCAGAAACCGTGTAGGGGACACTGCAAACATATGGAAGAAGGTGCTCTGGTCAGATGAGACCAAAATTTAACTTTTTGGCCTAAAAGCAAAAAGCTATGTGTGGCAGAAAAGCTAACACTGCATATCACCCTGAACACACCATCCCCACCGTGAAACATGGTGGTGGCAGCATCATGTTGTGGGGATGCTTTTCTTCAGCAGGGACAGGGAAGCTGGCCAGAGTTGATGGGAAGATGGATGGAGCCAAATACAGGGCTTTCTTAGAAGAAAACCTGTTAAGCCCCATAAACACGATCGAATTGTTGG
This sequence comes from Lithobates clamitans, assembly GCA_037952925.1. Classification (NCBI taxonomy): domain Eukaryota; kingdom Metazoa; phylum Chordata; class Amphibia; order Anura; family Ranidae; genus Lithobates; species Lithobates clamitans. The sequence continues at coordinate 8,479,155 of JBBGZY010000911.1, read as the reverse complement.
CCAACAAAACCACTGACTTTTTTCCGAAACGTTTTGGCTCAAACTTGTCTTGCATATACATGGTCACACAAATGTTGGCCAACAATTACGAACTTAGTGACATACTAGACGTACTACGTGGTTTTTCAGCTCTTTAGCGTCATCCTTTGTGCTCATATTGCTAATTTCATGTTAGTAGAAGTTTGGTGAGTGTTGGTTCATGCTTTTCATTTCATGCTTTTCAGTTCATTTTGGTTAAGTGCTATTGGCAGATAGCATGTCTATTTTTTTTTGCACAATAAAAAAATTGTGAAGAATAATACTTGGCTGTTTTACTTCAAATGACAGTTTGGGAGTAGGCAGTTACATTTCATAAAGTACAATGTAAAATTAACAAGAGTCACCAACATAGTTGTATCTTTGATCTTAAAAACTACAGGATAATGGTGTTGTGGTAACTTGCCCCAAAAAAATAAAAAAAAGCATAATAATATTATTCTTGATATCACTAGAAAAAAAAAAGCCTTTGAAACTTTGTTTGCAATAACTCCATCAGTATCACCAGCAAAGCAGCTTCATTATTATCCCATTAAAGAAGAAGAGAATGTGCGCTGTATTTGTAGATTTCATAATTTGCCACGTCACCAATGTTAATTCTCCATTACGAACCCTAGTTTACAAGACCAGCCGCTTCTGCTTCTAAACAGGCGTGTTTGTACTTTGGACTTTTGTCCGACGGACTTGTGTACACACGATTGGACAATCCGACAACAAACATTTGTTGGCGGAAAATTTGAGAACATGCTAGCCAACATTTGTTGGCGGAAAGTCCGACAACAATTGTCCGATGGAGCATACACATGGTCGGACTCTCCTCCAACAAGCTCACATTCAGCATTTCCCGTCGGAAAGTCCGATCATGTGTACGGGGCATTAGAGTCTGCAAAAGACTTGAGACTGGGTCGAAAGTTCACCTTCCAGCAGGACAACAACCCTAAACATACAGCCAGAGCTACAATGGATTTGGTTTTGATTTGGTTTTTGGTTTTGATCAGAGCATATTCATGTGTTAGAATGGCCCAGTCAAAGTCCAGACCTGAATCCAATTTAGAATCTGTAGCAAGACTTAAAAATTGCTGTTCACAGATGCTCTCCATCCAATCTGACAGAGCTATTTTGCAAAGAAGAATGGGCAAAAATGTCACTCTCTAGATGTGCAAAGCTGGTAGAGACATACCCAAAAAAGACTTACAGCTGTAATTGCAGCGAAAGGTGGTTCTACAAAGTATTGACTCAGGGGGGCTGAATACAAATGCACACCACACTTTTCACATATTTATTTGTAAAAAAATTGAAAACCATTTATAATTTTTCTTCCACTTCACAATTATGTGCCACTTTGTGTTGTTCTATCACATAAAATCTCAATAAAATACATTTACGTTTTTGGTTGTAATATGAGAAAATGTGGAAAATTTTAAGGGGTGTGAATACTTTTTCAAGGCACAGTAACGCGGCCAAAAATCCTAGCGTTTCTCCTCAGATACAACCTTTAGGACAGCTGATATCATTATAGCCAAGATCCCAGGGAGAATTCATGGTTTTGCAATGGGGGTCCCATCTCTGTGTCTATAGCACCCCTATTTTTAGGTATGAAGCAAAAACGAAATGCTAGGGAGGTGGAAAATAAATGACTAGACACCCAATTAATTAGTCTGCTCTCACTGATAATATAGAAAGGGTTAAGACTGTTGCATATCATTAAAACAAATTGTCCCTGCTTTCTGGTGTGATCATAAATAACTTTCCCTATTAATTTGCATGACCTCATCTACGATTGTGGAATATTTTTCTTCTCTGTTTGATTGAATGAATTATTTATTTAACATACGGTATGCTACTGATTTGTAGCATAAAGGTATCAGCAATGAACACAAACATTTTTAGTGACCCCTTTTATTGGAAATGTGAGCATAGACTATTTCATCTTCTCTTTTTCAAAGTAATAAAATATTTTTCAGTATGTGAGTAGAGTTGGTTGAAGATAAATTCATAATATTAATTTTCTTGCTTCATGAGCTAATGCTATTTATTTTTTATAGTCATTCCATTGCTCATTAACTAGTTTGCTCTTAGGAAATGTTGGAGAGGGCACAATTTTTGTATACATGACATTATAGGAAACTGACATTATTTCCCTTACAACTTGAAGGTATACAGATTTTGAGATTTCTGGGTACAATACCCCACCTACAAGTTAATAGCCTTTAATTTCACAAATACAACTTTTTATAAAAAAAATAAAAACGGTTCTTTTTTTCTGGAAATTAAAAAAAAAAATTTACTGTAGAAAGAACTGCTCTTCTTTTTGTTAATCGGTGATTGACTACATCTATGATTATCGACAGGCAAAAGAGAAAGCCAGTAATAAACAGTAATAGGCTAAGATGTTTTGTCAGCTCTGCCATACAAAACCTTGTCATCTGTTATTGTTGCTTATCCAATAGTATATTTTATAGCACGGAGAAGGTTTTCATGTAGGGAAACCTTTAAGATTAAAAATATCCACATATTATCAGGGTATGGATAATTAAAGAGCCATTTGTAGGTTCAATGGTTGACTTACAAAGCAGGTCAGTTCTAATCTGGCAAGCAAATCTATGGCTTTTTTTATTAGAAATTTACAGCACAACCAATTGACCAGTTGTAATTAAAAATCATAAACACAATTGACATCCACAGAACTAACTTAAAATATAAAGAGAGCCTAAAGGAGACAAATATAACACTGGGTGTCACTTCCTCTCTAGGCCACCAATGTAAGAGAACATTATTTTCCATTGATAAACAAAATTATAGTGTACGTCCCTGATCATCAATATATAGCCAGCATTTGCAGTGACCACCATTGTAATGTAGGCATTTACACACATCGCTCATGTACTTTTGTTAGGATGCTTTGTCCTTTCTTCTGATCATTAATATACATGGGACTTTTATTATGAAAACCACCCACAGGCCATCAGTGTACAAGAGGCAGAAGTAAGTGCATACCAAACAAACTTGGAACTTAAGAAAGAGGGACACCTTGGGATGGAGATGAAGAAAGCTACACAAGGGGGCACCAGCTAAGTGCAACATCATTATTATGATTAAAAAGCCAAATGCAAACTTACAGAAATAGAAAATCAAAGAGCTTATATGCAGCCAGGCCACATTGGATGGAAGCCATCCACTGGAAGAGCCGCTTGTGACAGCAAACAGCGTGTTGTCAGTGAGGAAACCAAGTTCAATGTTCCAGGAAGTGAGGAGAGCCTCTGCTACACAAGTGCATCTTCACATAGATCGGGGGGGGGGGGGGGGCAGAGGCTAACTCATGTGGATGGTGCATTAGCATTTGTTTGCGCCACAATTTCAATTGTTTGTGCACTGGAATGGAAATGGCATGGACGAAAAAGGGTGTGGGTAAGTTGTGCTTAAAATTGGTCGTGGCTTCAAATAGCATGGCTAAGAGTCTGAGTCAACATATTGTATACTGTACACAGTCTGCACACAGTCTTTGTACCCACAAAATACTCCAGAGTTACTGTTGCATAAGTAAGAGTCTGACTTACGTAAACCTGAAGGATAAAGAAACAGATCATACACAGAGAACTAACACTTTGTCTGAGCTACCTTAAAGAAAAACGTCATTAGTTGCAAACCACACATCAATGAGCAGCTATTGAGAAAATAAACACTTTGCTCAGGACTATGTAATACAAAACATAGAGTATAGACTGAACAGTTAGGTCTATGTAACATACTACATAGAACATAGAGTGTAGTAGTTAGGACAATGTACAGCGCAGTATACAGAATGCAGCAGTAAGTGGTTTGGTCCACTGTAACTGTTTGTCGGTGAGAGGAAAAAATGCAGTAGTGTCAGTTGTCAGGGGAAGGAAAAATGGCTGGTGTTTTAGGGAAGGGGGTGCTTACTGTGAAAATGCCAGTGGGTGGAAAAAATGCCCGTTGTTATTGGTCAGTGGGAACAAACAAAAATAATGCCCAGAGACAGTAGTCGAAGAAAAAAATGCCTGTTGTTAGTGTTACATGCTTACATCAACCATGGGAAGGAAATTAAATGATCATGTCCAGAAAATGCTGGAACAACAATCTATATAGGACCATGAATATGGAAGTCAGCTTTTCATGCCGCTAGAGATCTCTGCTTGTGAATAGTGACAGGCAATACAAATTCACTTGAGCTATTTTACATGTCTAGGAGAGTTTTTTTTCCTCTATGCTACTCTGAAATACTGTACTGTCATTGTATGGAGAAGAGCTTGTCATAATGTTATAGTGTGAGGGAGGACTTGTAATATCGCTTTAGTATGAAGGACTTATGGTATCTTGCCAGTGTAGGCATGTAGTACATGTAGACATGTGGTATGGTACATATAGAGGGCATGCAGTGATGTCATTGTATGAAGCAGGACTTTTGATAGTATTATTGAATGGAGAGGCTTTTTTAAGTAATGCATACCTCCCAACATTCTGAAATGGGAACGGGGGGCTTGGGGGGCTCCTATTAGCAGAAGTATGTAGGCATAGGGCACACCCCTTGCCATGCCTCCCTTAAAAATAATTGGTTAAACCCACAAGAGCTTTTTTTTACCACTACGGTCCCTTTATACTGGCTTTTGAAATTTGCAAATGCAGCAATTTAGAAATTGAATGAAAGGTTTAGTATTGGGAAACATGTTTTCATAGATAAATAGTGCATTTTATATATAACATAGTTACATAGTTACATAGTTAGTCAGGTTGAAAAAAGACACAAGTCCATCCAGTCCAACCATAAAAAAAAAAAAAAAAAACAAAAAGCAAAAAAAACGTACAATCCAATATACCCAATACTATACCCACAGTTGATCCAGAGGAAGGCAAAAAACCCCAGCAGAGCATGCTCCAATTTGCTACAGCAGGGGAAAAAATTCCTTCCTGATCCCAGAGAGGCAATCGGATTTTCCCTGGATCAACTTTACCTATAAATGTCAGTACCCAGTTATATTATGTACATTTAGGAAAGTATCCAGGCCTTTCTTAAAGCAATCTACTGAGCTGGCCAGAACCACCTCTGGAGGGAGTCTATTCCACATTTTCACAGCTCTTACTGTGAAGAAACCTTTCCGTATTTGGAGATGAAATCTCTTTTCCTCCAGTCGTAAAGAGTGCCCCCTTGTCCTCTGTGTTGACCGTAAAGTGAATAACTCAACACCAAGTTCACTATATGGACCCCTTATATATTTAAACATGTTGATCATATCCCCCCTTATTCTCCTCTTCTCAAGAGTGAACAAATTCAGTTCCTCTAATCTTTCCTCATAGCTGAGCTCCCCCATGCCTCTTATCAGTTTGGTTGCCCTTCTCTGCACTTTCTCCAGTTCCCCGATATCCTTTTTGAGAACTGGTGTCCAAAACTGAACTGCATATTCCAGATGAGGTCTTACTAATGATTTGAACAGGGGCAAAATGATATCTCTCTCTCTGGAGTCCATACCTCTCTTAATACAAGAAAGAACTTTGCTCGCTTTGGAAACCGCAGCTTGGCATTGCATGCTATTATTGAGCTTATGATCTACCAAAACCCCCAGATCCTTCTCCACTACAGATTCCCCCAGTTGTACTCCCCCTAGCATGTATGATGCATGCATATTCTTAGCCCCCAAGTGCATAACTTTACATTTCTCAACATTAAACCTCATCTGCCACATAGTCGCCCAATTAGACAGAGCATTGAGGTCAGCTTGTAAATTGGAGACATCCTGTAAGGACGTTATTCCACTGCATAGCTTGGTGTCATCTGCAAAGACAGAAATGTTACTTTTGATCCCAGACCCAATATCATTTATAAAGATATTAAAGAGTAAGGGTCCCAGCACTGAACCTTGGGGTACACCACTGATAACCTTAGACCATTCAGAGTAAGAATCATTAACCACTACTCTCTGAATTCTGTCTTTTAGCCAGTTTTCTATCCATTATATATATAACTATATAGTTAAATATAACTATATAGATCATATCAAAATTAGGGACAAATGAGGAGGAAGGAGGCAGAGAGGGACTTTTTTCCAAATGAGGGACAGTCCCTCAAAACCGGGGACAGTTGGGAGCTATGGTAATGTCATAATGAGGAAGAGGACTTGTAGTAATTTAATATCATGGAGATAGAGCAAGGTATCTTTATAGCATGGAAGAGGACTTATATTATCTTCAAAGTGTGAAGATGGACTTGCAGTATCTGCAAAGCTGCATTGGGGGGAGGGGGGTTAGTATCTTCAGAACATGGCGGAGGACTTATAACATCATAGGATGTTGTAGAGAACTTGTAATTAATAGTAAGGAGAATTTGTTGTATCTTGATAATGTGGAGAAGGACTTGAAGTATTTTCATAGCATCAAGGAGGATGTTTTTTATGCTTTGGGGCCACATAACTCTAATGATTTCTCAGCCCAAGACCAGAATTTGAACTTACGTAGAAAATGTCTATATTGACTATGCAAACCAGACATAATGGGGTTAATTTACTAAAACTGAAAAGTGCAAAATGTGGTGCAGCCATGCATGGTAGCCAATCAGCTTCTAACTTCAGCTTATTCAATTAAGCTTTGACCAAAAAAAAAAAAAAAAACACCTGAAAGCTGATTGGCTACCATGCATAGCTGCACCTGATTTTGCACTGTTCAGTTTTAGTAAATCAACCCCAATGTCTCTCTTTTGTCCTAGGTTCACATATGTGCGATTTGGGAACCAGCATAATTACAGCGCTGGTCCCCGCATCGCATCCCTCCCACAGGCAGTTGACAGTGCCTCCTACGAACCGCTGCGGGTGTCATTAAAGTTAATGACACCCCCAGTTTAGTTCACAGATCGCAGTGCGAACTGTGAACTTACACAGGAATCAGATCGCATGGGTGAGAACACCCATGCGATCTGATTCTAGTGCGGGGAAAAACAAGTTCCTGAACTATTCTCTGTGTGAATCCAATGCGAGTTCAGCTATACAACTGTATGGCTGAACTCGCATTGCTCAGAGATGGCATGTTATTGGCACCTGTGGTGCGGGTGCGAATCACATGTGATCTCTGAGATTGCGCTAGTGTGACCCCAGGCCTAGTCTTTTAGTGTGGAGTTTGAAGTGATAATGTATTTGCCACACACAATGCAGGCATATTGTTGATGCCCATAAATGATACTTGGCATCCTACATATCATTACATTTTCTTTGGGTCTGTAATATAGCATACTAGATAGTTGATCAATTAAAAAAAAAAAACTTTTTACAATAAGATCTGAAAGTCCGGAAACCCTTAGAAAAATGTGTGAATAATTCATATGTTGCTATCTGGAATTTGAGCAAGAATCATTTTTAATGAAATTCACTGAATTGTGGTTACCATCTTGCTGCTCTGTGTACAATACTGAGGGGATGAAAGAGCTCCATAAATCTCACAGGCTAGTTTACTTACTTCGCCAATTGAACATCTTTCTTACTTAAATCATGAAGACAACTAAATTAATGGCTTGGAAACATCCTGTTTCTTCTGTGTTGTCCAGTGCTGGTTGTCCAGCCTTATTTCCTCTCTAATAGATGAGAGGAGCTGCTAATTGCTTGTCTTAATCATTGTACATCGCTGAGCTATAAACAGAGGGATAAGTATTTTGTTTACTTCTGTAAATTATTCATTGCTGCTTTGCATTAGCTGTATCACTTTCCAGGATGATGCTTGATTTTTATCACCTCTGCAGGATATTTACTAACAGATTTTCGATATGTAATCACTCTCAGTTATTTTTAAAGTTCTCTCTTTTCCTGGATTTAAAGTGGGACTAAAGACAAAATAACAAAGCTTACAAGCAAGCACACTGTTTATCACAGAAGAGACATGCAATGTCTCTTCTGCAATAAAATAAAACTACCTACCTGCTCGCAGTCTTCTGTGGCATGTACACTGAGCTGTGCAAGCGCACAGGGCCGATGCCAGCATAAGGCGCGTTAGGCAGCCGCCTTAGAGCGCCAGGCAGGCGGGGCGGTAAAACTGGACACTCATTCCTTATTGGCCAACTATCTCTCATTTTCGCTAGGCATTCTGCCCCAACTGAGTGCTCACTGCTGAGCTGTGTCCAGGGAATGAGCATGGCCACCCACATCCATTGCCGTATCAACAGGCGGCGTACTATGTAGCCTGAGACTTCCCTCTCCCAGCACACTGTATAGTCCATGCCCCCGCTCCCCTGCACAGGCTTGTAGTGCAGGCATTTTAGTAGAGCGTACCAGGAGCAGTATTGAGTACTGGGTAGCCACCCCGGACCTCCCCTCTCCGTCCCGCAATCCAGATAGGGAGTGGGGCAGTGCATGCTTCCTGGACACTCCTCCACTTCTTCATAGATGCCAAGGAGTGCCTGTACATGTACAAGGTAGTCACTTGTGGGCGGGCATAAACCCTTCAGGTCCGCCCTCAATGTGCACAGGTGCCTGACCTCGGAAACACACCAAGAAGAAGATGTAGGAGAATGATAATGATAATGTCACAGGTGTGCTGGATTGCGGGGGGAGAGTGATTGGAGACATAGGTGGGTGTGCTGGATTGGGGGGTGATTTGAAAACATAGGTGGGTGTGCTGGATTGGGGGGGTGATTGGAAACATGGGTGTGCTGGATTGGGGGGGGGGTGATTGGAGGCATAGGTCGGTGTGCTGAATGCAGATGGGGGGGTGATTGGATGCATCATATGTGGGTGTGCTGGATGGGGGGAAGGGAGGATTGGGGGCAAAGGTGGGTGTGCTGGTTGGGGAGGGGGTGATTGGAACCATAGGTATGAGAAGGGGGGTGATTAGAGGCATAGGTGTGCTGGAAGAGGAATGATTGGAGACATTGTGCTGGATGGGGGGGGCCATAAGTGAAAGAGGTGTGTATTAGCACATTATGGCACATGTATCTGTCAAAGAAGCCCTCCAGCACTGTAGTGTGATAGATCCAGCTGGTCGCTGGTTGCCTCACCTGCCAGCTGCCCATAGGTCGGTGTGCTGAATGCAGATGGGGGGGTGATTGGAGGCATCATATGTGGGTGTGCTGGATGGGGGGAAGGGAGGATTGGGGGCAAAGGTGGGTGTGCTGGTTGGGGAGGGGGTGATTGGAACCATAGGTATGAGAAGGGGGGTGATTAGAGGCATAGGTGTGCTGGAAGAGGAATGATTGGAGACATTGTGCTGGATGGGGGGGGCCATAAGTGAAAGAGGTGTGTATTAGCACATTATGGCACATGTATCTGTCAAAGAAGCCCTCCAGCACTGTAGTGTGATAGATCCAGCTGGTCGCTGGTTGCCTCACCTGCCAGCTGCCCATAGCCAGTGAGGGGAAGCAGGGAATGCATAATCCCATTGCAGGATTATGCATTTCCTGTTTACCCTCACTGGCTATGGACAGCTGGCAGGTAAGGCAAACTAAAGCTTCCACGCTGCACCCGGCCATATGGGGGTGGGGGGTTGGACGGGGGGCACCAAAACTCATCTTCGCCTGTGTAGATAAAAATCCGTGCGCCGGCCCTGCAAGCGCAGCTCAGTTTCCATCCCTGGCACAGTCCATTTGTGCTGGGATGACTGGCTAACTAATAATTACAGAAAGATTTCATATTAGAATGCAGAGCTGCATGATAACATGATACATAGTGAAAGGGGGGAGTTCTTCTTTGGCCCCCTGGTTACTAATGACAGCACAATGCCTGATTGCTTCAGGGGGAAGATATTGGCAAGATCAGTGGGGATTTACTACATATTCACAAACAATTATATAGAAAAAGTGGCTGGTATGTCCTGATTAGATAAGGCACCTCATCCCAAAAGTTAACTGTAGAGATGGACGGAGGGAAGGGGATTATTACGGTGCCAAGACAACTCAGTACAGAATAAAGTTAAAATAACAGATTTTATTACATTGAAAAAAAAACCAATAATTCAAAATACAAAATTCACATAGGATAAAAAGGATCATCTACAGTATACTGTTGGCCAAGAAAATATTGGCTAATTATAGTAGCGGGTCAGGTCTTCCCTACTAGACATTGGCTCCATCAGGGGAATAGGACGTTACCCAAAACAGTTGTAACTCTAGAAAAAAAGAAAAAACATTTATTTAGAAATAAACATTAAAAAAACACAATCAATAAACACAAATATAAAGTCAAACATGGTGCGCATTACTTTATAGTTGGGTGGTGTGGTACTTGTAGTCCAATCCCCCCCCCCCCAATCCACCAAACACCCCCCCCACACCATATGGTGGGAATATAAATCCCACACCCCAAAACATTCACCCAACCTGCCTAGGTAACCCAATAGAGCAGCAAGCCCACACTACCACAGTGTGGCTGCAGAGGGCAAAAAAGAGACCAATAAAAACAAAAAAAGAGAAAAATAAGAACAAATGGCTCAAATGGAGCTCATGTCTATATCATAAATAGGCCTCAATACATACCTAAAAAAACATAGAAAATTTGAAGAAAGGGGCGCTGTAATGACCAGGGATATATGATCGATCAAGAGAAGATGATCAAACTGAAATATTGAGATGGAGTGACTAAATGACAGCAAAAGAAAGTAATTATACTGACACAATCATGAATGAAGTAAACTCAGTCCAACTCTCAAAAACTCCGCTGCATGCTAACTAGCAGCTTACCCTTGAAAATATGTAATAAAATCCAGGGCAGTGAAATGCTGTTTAAATAAACACTGAAAAGTGATGAGAAGCGGCGCCTGAATCAACCAACAAGCACTTATTACAGCAGTATTACAGCATGGAAAAGCCTGGACAAAAAAAGAAAGAAAAGAATGGAAAAAAATAGCATTGCGATCAAACACATCTCAACGGTGTGATGGTATTGTCCATCCTGGACAATACCTGCGATGGAGAGGTCCAAAGTGACAGCGTCCCTTGAAGCCAGCAAATTGAGGCTGGCAGGGTCTGCCTTTATAGCCCCCCACCCGGTTGGCGTGTGACGTCACCAACCAGGAGCGGACAAATTGCAGCCACCGCGCCAGTGCAGCATCAACATCCGACGGCCTACAATGCCCAGAATGCCAAGCGCAACGTCAGCTACATCAAATGGCTCCAGCCATGCGTCGGACAGACATAGGTGAATCAGCCAGAGGGCCCTCCAATAAGATGGACAAAAGGAGTCCATTCAACCTATATGGGAGGATTTAAAAAAGAGGCAGATGATTAAGGAGGGGATACGGGGCGACGGACGGCTGAGGGGCGGGCCTTGTGTCAAATGACAGTCGACCCTTGGGTGTCCATACAGCCACGGGCTGTGATTGGATCGCTGCCCCCAGGAGGAACCCCAATGAACCCCGCAACCGAATGGGCAACATAGCACATGGGGAAAGGTGGAAAAAGGGGAAAAAAGGAAATGGAGGGGAAGGGACCGAGGGAGAGGGACTGGACCAAAGAAAGCCATGCAGCGGTCTTTTAAACATGACACTTCTTCATGTAAGCTTTGAGAAAAACAAAATAACCAACACAACAAATAATTACAATAGATTAATTGCAAAGGATTTAAACAGTTTGAGTATACAATTGAAAATATAAAGATTATATAAAGACGATATTTAGAAGGGCAAATAACCCAAACATATTCTATGTTGATTCTCGGATGGTAAGGGGATCATGAGAGCAGTGACTTGTCAGATACGGAATAAGGGGAGGGAAAATGATGAAAAAGGGGGGAAAGGCCAAAAAACATTAACCAGAATCAAACCAGATGGAGGCACAGTCAGATAATAGGTTGGGATCTACCAATACATACATCAGACTTGAAAATAAAAAATGAAATATCAAATGGACTAAATCACAATTACAAAAAGGATTTGAAACAAATGTATTTGTTTAAACCCGGGTATTTAATGGCATCTAGACTGTGTATCCATTTGGTTTCCAACTGTAGCAAAGTAACATCGATTCCACTGCCTCGAGCATGTAAAGCAGTGGTTCTCAACTCCAGTCCTCGGGACCCACCAACAGGCCAGATTTTAAGTATTACCTTGGGGAGATGCAGACTAGAATACTGCAATCACTGAGCAGCAAGTGATATCACCTGTGATGTATTTCAGCTATCTTGCAAACCTGGCCTGTTGGTGGGTCCTGAGGACTGGAGTTGAGAACCACTGATGTAAAGGTACATGCTCCAATGCGGCAAAATGAACAACATTACAGTCAAAATCATGTTGCCATCCAATGTGTCTGTTGAGAGCGGTGGTCGTTAATTGTTTATATAATGGCATAATATGATCCTTGATACGCTTAAAAAACGGACGTTTCGTCTTAACGACGCAAAAACATCCGCACTGGCAAGTAGCCAAGTAAACCACTCCAACAGTTTTACATGTAACTCTATGTTTGACTGTGTAAGTTTGACCATTGGGGAGAATAATATCTCTGGAGTTGGAAATGAAAGAGCAGATATCACATCGCCTGCAAGGAAATGTGCCAGTGAATATGGAGTTGTCTACATTTCTGTGCATATGGTGACTAGTTACCAAGTGGTCCTTCATAGAAGGAGCCCGTCGATATGTGATCTCAGGATAAGATTTTATATATTTCTTAATTGTACTGTCTGCGGTCAATAGAGGCCAAAATTTGGTAAGGATGCCTCTCATCTGAGTATGTTGTTTTGAAAACTGAGTGATGATACGAACCAAATGATTAATCTTAGGAGGTTTTTTAGAATGGATAAGGTCCCGTCTGTTCAGTTTGACTTTGTTAAATGCCCATTTTAAGAGGGATCAACTATATCCTCTTTGGTATAGTCTATGATATAGATCTTTGGCGGCGAGATGAAAGTCTGCATCTAAAGTACAGTTTCTTCTAAGTCGTAAAAACTGACTATAGGGAATACTGTCCAGCAGAGGTTGTGGATGTGCACTGCTGGCATGCAAAATAGTATTGCCTGCAGAAGGCTTACGATATAAAGAGGAATGCAAGATTCCATCTGTGTCAACATGAATTTGTAAGTCAAGGAAATTAACCTTAGACTGGCTACACTCCATTGTAAAGTTGAGATTATAGGCATTATTAGCCAGTAGGTCCATAAGCCATGAGAGTTCATCCCGCGTGCCTTACCCTAAAATGAAAATATCATCTATATACCTATGCCAGGCGATGACATGCTGGTGTAATTCTGATAGATTATCATTTGCAAATAGGTCCCTCTCCCACCCCCCAGGTACAAGTTGGCATAGGAGGGGGCACATTTGGTCCCCATAGCCACACCTTGTACCTGGAGGAAGTGGGAGGAGCCAAACATAAATATATTTTGTGTTAGGATGAACTCCAATAGCTGAAGGACAAACCGGCTATACAAATTCGACGAGGGTCCACATTCTTTTGAGTGTGAATAACCTCTATTCCCTTTACCTGTGAGATGGAGTTTTAGAGACTCTCAATGTCTAGAGCCACCAACCATGTATTAGGGAAAATCTTTTTTCCATCTATATTTCTGAGCAAGTCTATAGTGTCCTTGACATAGGAAAAAAAAGATGTCACATGCGGGTTTAGATACTTATCTACCAAAGCGCTAGCGTTTTCGGTTAGGCTCTGGCAACCTGTTACAATAGGTCATCCAAGGGGATGTTTCAATGATTTATGGACCTTGGGAAGAGAATAAAATGTAGGTGTCTTGGGTTCTTTCACGTTTAGGTAATTCCAGGTACTTAGATCAATTATGCCCAATTGATAGGCCTTGAAAATTATGTTATAGTACTCATGAGTAAAGTTTTCAACTTAAATTTTAGGTTGGTACCATTGTCTGTTGTCAAGGGTGTCGAGGCACATACGCTCATATGCCCCGACATCCATGACAACGAGGTTTCCACCTTTATCGGCCGGCTTTATGACTAAGTCAGGGTGGCATTGGAGGTCCCTAAGAGCCTTACGATGTTTAAAAGAGAGGTTATGCACATGTAAGTCATCCAAATCCATATTCTTTATCTCAGAAGTTATTTGTTGAACAAAAGCCCAAATAGTCGGGTTTGCCGAAGCAAAGGAAAAAAAACGAGATTTGGGCTTGAAAGAAGAGGGAGGGGGAAAGGACACACCGGGGGGGGACGGGGGACACCGGGTAAAGCAAGATCCGGTAAGTCCTCGTCACTAGTGTGTCCCTCCTCCCAAAGCAACATGAGGTCATCCATAGCCTGGAGTTCAGTCTCAGAGAATTCCATGGGTGGAAAGTCTGGATATTCCAATGCAGAAGGTTTATCATAGATAACTTTGAACATAAGTTGTCTAGCAAACAAATGTATATCCTTGATCAGTTGGAATTCAAAAGAACAAAAAGTAAGACCAAGTTTAAGCACATAAACCTGTTCCTCGGTTAAAGTTACCAAAGAAAGGTTTATCACCTGTAATCCTGAAGTTCCCTGATTAGAAGAGGCAAAGTAGGACTTAGTGCTTGTTCCGGGGTTTTCACTAAAAAAATTGGCGCAATTTTGGGGTCAATGGATTGAGTACTAGTGGGGAACATAGGAGATAAGGTAGGGTTCACTAACACGTTGGGTTATAGAAGAGGATAAAGAGGAGGAAACAGGTGTAGTAGCACCAGGTGCGGGGTGTAATTGTGAGTTGGGCATAGAGGGCGTGGGGGAAGGTCTACCAGGAAAAGGAGAAGACGAGTGCAAGTTAGTGAGGTGAGTACGAACCACCGAGGGTCGACGAGTGAGAGTGGGTCCAAATGTGCGATGAAGTGAATCCGTGGAAGTAGTGGTACGATCCCCCTTTCTTTTTTTAGGTATCCTGTCCTGGGAAAGGTCCTGATAAGTCGTAGAAGTACTAGGTGAAAAAGAAACAAAAGTAGCATTAGGCATATCATTATCTGCTGTAGGTGCATCAAAAGTTAGTTTTACAAAAGGTTTGTTATGAGAAGTTTGATTCCATCTATATGCATAGCCGTTTTCATGAGCGGACTTGTCCCGAAGGTATTTGCCCTCTTTAATGTTGATGACACCCAACGTGTATTTCTCGAGATGCACCCGCAGTTCTTCCTCTCGCTTGGTGAATCTCGGGGAGGCCACATTGAGGACATGATCCTGGTACCAGCTATTTATCTGAAGATCAAGTTGATCAAGCTCAGATTTATATTGTTTACATAGGATGGAAATCATTTGGAAGGAGCACGATTGAAGATTGTGGTCTCAAGATTGTTTTAATGAATTATTAATTTTCCTGACATTACGAAATATTTGGATGCTCAGACCCCAGGGAACAATACAGTTTTCTGAATATTTTTCAAAATATGATTTATGCCAATAGATACTAACTTTCTTTTCCAAGAGACGTTGTATTCTCATGAAGGCTCAGTCAAGATCAGCATCAGAAATATTGGTCTCATTTTGGGATGATCGGATTTTTGTCATAAGCCCCTCCCAGGCCTCACCACAAAAGTCCGCCATGACAATCACTGCTCAAACCACACAGAAATGTAACCAAGTCAGTGTTCATTTAAACGCTAAATAAGAATAACACAAATAATACCCAAATATAACATATAAGCATAGGTTATTGAATGAGATAATTTAAAGAAATAGAAAAAACATTATTGTTATTATCTAGAAGGGGAACCAGCCAAGAAAAATTGTGTATTGAAACACATTAATCATGGAAATATACAGAAAAAGTGGCTAGTATGTCCTGATTAGATAAGGCACCTCATCCCAAAAGTTAATTGTAGAGAAGGACGGAGGGAAGGGGATTATTATGGTGCCAAGACTTAAAATAACGGATTTCAAGGCTCCCCTACTAGTTTCACCAAGACATTGGGAATAGAACGTGACCAAAACAGTTGTAGCTCTATAGAAAGAAAAAACATTTATTTAGAAAAAACACAATCAATAAACATGAATATAAAGTCAAACATGGTGTGCATTTCTTTATCGTTGGGCGGTGTGGTACTTGTAGTCCAATCCCCCTCCCCCCAATCCTCCAACCACCCCCCCCCACACCATGAGGTGGGAATATATGCTATGTTCCCCATTCGGTTGCGGGGTTCATTGGGGTTCCTCCTAGGGGCGGTGATCCGATCACAGCCCGTGGCTGTATGGACACCCAAGGGTCGACTGTCATTTGACACAAGGCCCTCCCCTCAGCCTTCCCTCGCCCCGTATCCCCTCCTTAATCATCTGCCTCTTCTTTACATCCTCCCATATAGGTTGAATGGACTCCTTCTGTCCATCCTATTGGAGGGCCCTCTGGCTGATTTGCCTATGTCTGTCCGACGCACGGCTGGAGCCGTGTGATGTAGCTGACGTTTCGCTTGGCATTCTGGGCATTGTAGGCCGTCGGATGTTGATGCTGCACAGGTGCGGTGGCTACAATTTGTCCGCTCCCGGTTGGTGACGTCACACGCCAGATGGGTGGGGGGCTATAAAGGTAGACCCTGCCAGCCTCAGTTTGCTGGCTTCAAGGGGCGCAGTCACTTTGGACCTCTCCATTGCAGGTATTGTCAGGCCCGGATTTACTCCCTTTGCCGCCCCAAGGCCGGATCCTTCAATGCCGCCCCCCCCCCCCACACACACACATACCATGTCCTTTATCGATGACTTCTACAATAGATCAATTAAAAACACATCTCCATACACGAGAACACTGAAAATAACTGGCTTTAATTGTACAGACTAAAAATAATTCAGGGTAAGCGCGCGAGGGGTAAGGATTTTTCGCAGGCAAATTTTCAAGGCAATGGCTGGTGTTAGTGCTTCAATCATCCCCGGCACCATGGTTGTTATGGTGTCAGGATAATTGAAACACATTATTTCTATCATTACATTGTAATATAAACTGAAATAGTTCAACTCACCATAATGCAGAATCATTGGGAGCCCTGAGCGTGTCACTTGCCACCATCTCTTGTCACTTGCCACCATGCCTGCCACCAGATGGGGATGTCACTTGCCATGCTGCCTGCCACCAGATGGGGATGTCACTTGCCACTATGCCTGCCACCAGATGGGGATGTCACTTGCCACGCTGCCTGCCACCAGATGGGGATGTCACTTGCCACTATGCCTGCCACCAGATGGGGATGTCACTTGCCACTATGCCTGCCACCAGATGGGGATGTCATTTGCCACGCTGCCTGCCACCAGATGGGGATGTCACTTGCCACGCTGCCTGCCACCAGATGGGGATGTCACTTGCCACTATGCCTGCCACCAGATGGGGATGTCATTTGCCACGCTGCCTGCCACCAGATGGGGATGTCACTTGCCACTATGCCTGCCACCAGATGGGGGTGTCACTTGCCATGCTGCCTGCCACCAGATGGGGTGTCACTTGCCATGCTCCCTGCCACCAGATGGGGATGTCACTTGCCACGCTGCCTGCCACCAGATGGGGATGTCACTTGCCACGCTGCCTGCCACCAGATGGGGATGTCACTTGCCACGCTGCCTGCCACCAGATGGGGATGTCACTTGCCACGCTGCCTGCCACCAGATGGGGATGTCACTTGCCACGCTGCATGCCACCAGATGGGGATGTCACTTGCCACGCTGCCTGCCACCAGATGGGGATGTCACTTGCCACGCTGCCTGCCACCAGATGGGGATGTCACTTGCCACGCTGCCTGCCACCAGATGGGGATGTCACTTGCCACTATGCCTGCCACCAGATGGGGATGTCACTTGCCACGCTGCCTGCCACCAGATGGGGATGTCACTTGCCACGCTGCCTGCCACCAGATGGGGATGTCACTTGCCACACTGCCTGCCACCAGATGGGGATGTCACTTGCCACTATGCCTGCCACCAGATGGGGATGTCACTTGCCACTATGCCTGCCACCAGATGGGGATGTCACTTGCCATGCTCCCTGCCACCAGATGGGGATGTCACTTGCCACCAGATTGGGATGTCCCTTGCCATGCTGCCTGCCATCAGAAGGAGGAGGAGGGCGGAACAGCGGTGCGGACAATGAGAGATGTCATCTCTCTCCACCGCCGCCACACCGCTGACATTACTAGATACTCTCGATTTTTTTAAAAATGGCGCCACACGGCGCAATCACGCTACTGCGCATGCGCCGCCCGGCCGAGCGCTTACGAACTTTCCCGAGCCCGGCCGGCTTCGGAACGGCGCATGCGCAGTTGCGTGGTCGGCTCGCGGCCATGTTTTCTATGGGCACTGGTGCCCATAATAGACAGCACGAAAGGGGGGGCGGCCGCAAAGTCGCTGCAGGAGCGGCGCCGCCCCTACACCACTGCCGCCCCGAGGCCTGGCCTCGGTGGCCTTGTGGCAAATCCGGCCCTGGGTATTGTCCAGGATGGGGGGGGTGTCTTTTTTCTATTGACCCTTACCTTCACACAGCTGAGATGTGTTTGATCGCAATGCTATTTTTTTCCTTTCTTTTTCTTTCTCTATTTTGTTGTCCAGGCTTTTCCATCCTGTAATACTTGGATGGTGCTTGTTGGTCGATTCAAGCGCCGCTCCTCATCACTTTTCAGTGTTTATTTAAACAGCATTTCGCTGCCCTGGATTTTATTACATCTTTTCAAGGGTAAGCTGATAGTTAGCATGTAGCGGGTTTTTTGAGAGTTGGACTGAGTTTACTTCATTCATGATTGTGTCAGTATAATTACTTTCTTTTGCTGTCATTTAGTCACTCCATCTCAATATTTCAGTTTGATCGTCTTCTCTGGATCGAACATATATCCTTGGTCATTACAGCGCCCCTTTCTTCAAATTTTCTTTATGTTTTTTTAGGTATGTATTGAGGCATTTTTAGCCCTATTTATGATATAGACATGAGCTCTATTTGAGCCATTTGTTCTTATTTTTCTCTTTTTTTGTTATAGTTTTTATTGGTCTCCTTTTTGCCCTCTGCAGCCACACTGCGGTAGTGTGGGCTTGCCGCCCTTAGGACTTGGACCTCTTTGACCCTGCCCTATTGGGTTATCAGGGTAGGTTGGGTGAATGTTTTGGGGCGTGGGGATTTATATTCCCACCTTATGGTGATGGGGTGGTTGGTGGATTGGACTACAAGTACCACACCGCCCAACTATAAAGTAATGCGTACCATATTTGACTTTATATTCATGTTTATTGATTGTGTTTTTTCTAAATAAATGTTTTTTCCTTTCTATAGAGCTACAACTGTTTTGGTCACGTCCTATTTCCCCAATGAAGCCAATACCTTGGCGAAACTAGTAGGGAAGACATGACCTGCTACTATAATTAGCCAATATTTTCTTGGCCAACAGTATGCTGTATATGCTCCTTTTTATTCTATGTGAATTTTGTGTTTTGAATTATTGGTTTTTAAATCAATGTAATAAAATCTGTTATTTTAATTCACAAACAATTAATATAATTTTTAGGTATGGGTGTAGATAAGAGGGGGATATGGGGGTCAGATCCCAACATGAGCCACAGCTAGGCTAGAATACCCCAGCCAGCAGATCTGCATTATTTAGTTTTTTCAGTGAACTGAACTCAATAAGTACCTATCTGAAGCTAAGCCTTGGATAGGTACAGAACTGAGGAGGCCCACTTCCTATGTCTGGGCGGCAGGCATTGTAAATTGCAGTGTCAGTGTGCAGGCAGACTGAGGTACAGAGAGACAGTGCAGCTGGACCTGGTAGGAGACAGCGCCCCTGGGCTGGTGGGTGGGTCAGAATTGTAAAATGATGCCTGTGTATGCTAGAGGAAAGCACTGTAGCCTCTAATTTCCCAAAAGCCACACATGGTTACCTGGCCGAGTCTTATAATTTTCTAATGTATGTTTATGAGTATATTATTCTATATAATAGAAATAAATGTAGCGCTAATGATAATGATGATGAACTGGTCAGTGGTAATACCCACTGAAACAAAAACGTAAGTATAACCAATATAGCACAATAAACAAATGAGGTTCAATAGTGCCCAGCTAAGTAGCGGTAGAATGGTAGTCCCATAATAGAAAATTTGTGGAATGAGTCCAACATAAATATTATTATTATTATTATTATTATACAGGATTTATATAGCGCCGACAGTTTACGCAGCGCTTATAAATAAAGAATCTTCACGTCTGTATATCATCAGTTATACGATCTTGGACAGGAAACAGATGAAATACGCTTACCAGGTGGCTTCGGATGCCAGTGACACGGAATCAAACAGGCTCAGAGATCCCAGATGGAAGTGGTAGGTCCAAGAAACCCCGGATCTCAAGGGGAATCCTCCCTCTGTTGTCCTAATCGCGACTGCCAATCCGAAAGACCAAAGGGGAGTCCCAGCCACATGGAAGTCTTGGATCTATAGGTGTTTCCCCAAAAAATATATGAAAGCGCCGTGATCACGTAAAAAGATAAAATCAAGTGTAGGGAAGAGTGTAGCTCGACCGACGCATTTCATCCAATTTGACTTCAACTGGGGCATACACTAGGCATATATTATTCTATGCCGTGTATTATATCACTTTAACTAACCACTGTGCTCTGCACGGTAGGTTGTACATGACCTACTCTGGACCACTAAACTCAAAGTAAATCCTATACTCCTGACCCCTGCACTCTATTGTGCTTTTTTGTACAACAGTTGCTAGTTGCTCATTAGTCACTGACTGTATTAATGAAGTTCTTCATCCAAGTTAGAATTTATGCAAAAAAGCATATAAAATTGAAGGTTAATTTTTTACAAATGATTTGTAGGTGTTTGTAGGTGAGATTTGTAGGTGTTTGTTAGACTTTCAATTGTGGCACAATATTTAAAGCATATTTTGTGGGTACAAGGACTGTGGCATATGTTACATAATACAGAATGAGTAAGTATTCAGCCAAATGCTGACCCCCCCCCCCCCCCCAGAAAACAATGATCTGTATAAATGATTACATTCTTGTACAGAAAGTTTAATAAAATATACTTTTTTAGGTTTCGATACACTTTAAAAGGCAGTCAAGGGCCTGATCACCTCAAAAATATAGTTTACAACATTTAAAAAACCTGCAATGCTAATGTTTTCCAGTCAATGTTGCAAGTGAACCCACATTAAACCCACTGCAGCCAGAATTCATAGAATTTCTCACATACTGTATTCAGTGGGAGGGTGCTTCTTGAAGCCACTGCTGTGTGACTTTTTCCTGTATCACCAATCAGATGCAGACCTCCAAGTTAGCTTTTGTTTGATTGGTGACTGTCAACATTTTTTTAGCACTGATTTTATTGCAACAATTTTTTATATGGGTGAGACAAAGGTAGCCCTTAAGTTGGTCATACACCAGTAGATTTACATTTGGAAATGTTACTTTTCTGAGCATTCGTTTGTTGAAGTAGCATTATGGACATTTTTTCTCGAACAAACTAATTTCTAATTGCAATTTGCATTTGGAAAAAATTATACATATCATAATGAAACATGTTTAATATGTCTGGAAATGTTAAATCTGGAAACCACCCAAAATTGCAAGGGCTTTCTATCAAAATGAGTTGACTCAATGATGGCAAGAAAGAATATTCTGATGAATGATTTTTTTTTACAAAACTTCAAAGGAAAATCTAACTGTGTATGGCCAGCTTTACTCTTTTCTTTACCCTTCTTTACTCAGCTTCTATTTCCTGTCCCTTATGGTTGGCTTTAGAAAAGAAAAGTATGGAGGGATCTTGGAAACCATTCTAGATTACTTCTATGTTTTACACAGTATAGGCAATACGGGGGGCAAGCAGAGCTAAAGTAAGCCTCTTATATGCAGAGCTATGGGGTTGAAACATTTTTTTACATTGCGGCTTGGTATTTTGATAATGGGATGCATATGTGTAGGATATAGAATATACAGCATTAAAGATAGAATGCTCTGCAGAACAGAGTGGCAAGTTTAAAAAATGTATCACCTTTGCTGGCAAGTACAAATAACAAAAGGTAACATGGAAGCTTTCTGTTGGGAATTGTACTGGTAGCCTGTCCTTGTGATATAGAGCATTACTTAATTTTTTTTCTCAAAGTGCCAAAAAGCAGCAATTTAATGAGTGTCAGTTTTGCTGTCAAGCTATAAAATGTAGTCTGCTTTGTTAAGAGTTAAGGAAAGTTGCTGGCACTGTAGTGACTAATATGGCTGTCAGATATTAAACCACTAGAGGAGTATGGAAAACACTTTTACATAGGCAACTGACAGGTGGGAAGGGGCCGGCTCCACTGCAAACTATCATCTTACTGTTTGTGTTATGATCTGTCACAACTGTGTACCTTATTGTCTGCATATCATGTCTTAAAGTGGAATTCCAGACAGATATAACAAATACAAACATTTAAGCCAATACATATTCATTAAACACTATTATTATCTATATTTGTATATGGAAGTAGCATTAGTACCCTAAATTTACCCTGAAATCATCTTCATACAACCCCTGTACCGGGAGAGGGAAGCAGAGCTTCCTGAGACAATGGGGTCCAAAACATTAAGTATGTTTTTGTCAGTCTTCCTTCTAAAAATGCCTAAAGGGTGGAAGATATGGCATAACCTCAAGAATGCTCCTCACTGTTCAATTAGCAGTCTTGGGTGAGGGTGACCAGTGTGCAGCAGAAAAAAGGAAAATCATCCACCTAGTTATCTTGTATGGCAGGAGTGTCTAGATCACAGAAATGGCTAAACACAATAACAAATCTTTTGCAAGGTAATATAGCCCCCATATGCATATTCCAACTTTATTTGCTTTTCTAAAGTTCAGGTTTAAAATACATGAGCAAGTACCTTTAAAGAGTTCATAACACTGTAGCTGATAGAAGTTGATATTTCCTTGATGTCCTGTTAATCCTGTTGTTCTACCACTTAGCCAGCCACTGTGGATATATATATATGGTTTTATTAAATTTCTGTTTAATTCATTAAAGACCATTGAATATTGATTTAGACTCTGTAATATAGCTATTGACTAACTCTGACGTTGGTAGCATTTTGAAACCCCTAAAACACATTGGTGTGTTTTATGAAGATTTGAGCTATTAAAAGGATTACTAATCCTCCTTAAAGGGGTTGTAAAGTCAGAAGGTTTTTTATCCTAATGCATTTTATGCATTAAGATAAAAAAAGCCTTCTGTGTGCAGCAGCCCCCCTCAGTCCCTCTAATACTTACCTGAGGTCCCTCTCTGTCCAGCGTGTCTCAGCCGTCTGGGATTCTCCCTCCTGATTGGCGGTGCCATTGGCTACCGCTGCTGTCAATCAAGGTCAGCTAGCCAATCAGGAGAAAGAGAGGCGGGCCAGCTGCTTACTGTGGGGGCACTGAACAGGAGGGAGGGGCCATGAGCACCGAAGAGGGACCCGAGAAGAGGAGGATCCAGGCTGCTTTGTGCAAATCCACTGCAACAGAGCAGATAAGTATAACATGTTTGTTATTTTTATAGGAAAAAAAAAACACAAGACTTTGCAATCACTAACTTTAAACCATAGCATTCTAATCATCATGTCTTCAGTTCTTTTATATTTTAAAGTGGTTGTAAACCTCAGACATTAAATATGAACAAAGCATATCCCTCTATAGTGTGTACTTGTTTCACTTAAAAGCACTAAATGTCATTTCTGTTTGCTGCTTTGTTCCTCTGCTATCAGCATGAATCACTTCTGACAAATTTTCCTGAAACCAAGAGAGGTGACAGGGGAGGGATCTCAAGCAGATTGACAGCCTCAGCTCTGTTCCTGTGTGGTGTGTAGAGGGGGTTTGTCTCTTCCCACCAATCAGTTCTCAGACCTCTCCTCACTAAGCTCTACAAAGTATAATTTTAGCTCTCTGCCCCCTTTTTTCTGAACGCTCAGAGAAGCTTATCAATTCCGCTCTTTGAACAGATGAACCTTGCTTTGTGCACTGGTACAGATGGTTTGGTGGAGGGGGGATTAGGGTGTGGGGTTTTGTTTCAGGGGTTGGGCTTGGCCCCTTTGTTCCAGTGATGGGAACCCTTAAGACGTCAGCATACCAAGACATTATGGACAATTTCATGCTCCTAACTTTGTGGGAACAGTTTGGGGATGGTCCCTTCCTGTTCCAACATGACAGTGCACAAATCAAGGTCTATAAAGACATGACTGAACAAGTTTGGGCTGGAGGAACTTGACTGGCCTGCATAGAGTCCTGACCTCAACCCGATAGAATACCTTTGGGATGAATTCGAGTGGAGACTATGAGCCAGGCCTTCTCATCCACATCAGCGCCTGACGTTACAAATGCGCTTCTGGAAGAATGGTCAAACATTCCCATAGACACACTCCTAAACCTTGTGGACAGCCTTCCCAGAAGAGTTGAAGTTGTTATAGCTGCAATGGGTGGGCCAACTCTATATTGAACCCTATGGACTAAGACTGGGATGCCATTAAAGTCTGTAAAGGCAGGCGTCCCAATACCTTTGTTAATATAATGTATGAAGGAGAATTTGTTTCATCTCTGTGTATCACCTGAGGCCAGTCCCTTCACTGAGTATATGTAAGGGTTTACTACTTTAACACTTCTGCACTATGATATATTTAGTATTGTAGGCTGTCTTTGTCTCCATGAAGGAGATGGCCACCCCATTAATGCTCAGGTGATGGTTGTCAGACAAAACAGGAAGAAAAGGGAAATCCATTCAATGGTGACAAATCAGAAGTTCTAATCCTTCCCCCGTCTATCCAAAGCAATAAAACGTTTGGGCTGGAGTGGGTCTTTAACTAAGAACCTGGTGTGGCACCTCAGTCACTGTTTGGGTTAGAATACTGTGCAGTGGTCATCCATCACACTTTTTACCTTTTGACTATTGCAGGACCTATACAAAACAACAGAGCCATTTGATCCAGAAGGCGTACTTGGCACAATTAACTCGGTGGCCATGGCATTTTTTGGACTGCAGGTAAAACATCTAACTGAACTTAGCATAAAATACCTATTTGAGTCTTTTACCTCTAAAAAGACTTTGAACCCCTAAACAAGACAATCAAATTTACTAAATTCACAAGGACTTTTATATAAAAACTGGAGAAATAATGATGAGAGCAAATCAATCAGGTTCACCTGTAATGTTTTGGAAAATGTAGACGCATATTCTGATTTCTTATTTTTTTCTTGTTTTAATTTCTCTACTTATGAATCAGCCAGAATATTTTCCTACATAAGGAAAGTCTGTTGGGTATTGCCATATTCCTTTATTTGCTTTCTTGCCTTTAGCAGAATACATAAATCATATAACTTTAATGGGCTAGCTGCACAAAATGTAAACATACATTTTTTAGTTATCTATTTTTGCCACCCACTGGGGTCAAGTATACAATAGTATATTGTTTTCTAAAAGTTTCTGCTAGTAAGTGAATACTGACAGCCTCCAGTGTTAATATAATGATAGCTCTAATGTCATTAAAAATATTATGTTAGCCTTTGGTTCGAATACAGTTAAAATACCTGCGCTGTGAGTAAAATGTATTGCCTGCCCTTGGTGTTGACAATATAATATTCTTACATTCTAAGGATGTTCAGTGCCTAGAACCCCTAAATGTAAAATGGGTTCAGTAGAAATAAGACGTACTCTAATGCTGGTTAATGGAAAATGAACACATCTGGTCCTAGAATTAGTAGGTCTGCCATCTTTTCATGTCAATACAAATGGAATAACTTCCTCTGACAATATCAAAGGTTAGAGTCCTGCACACCATATGCTGAAGAGCAATATAAACGAACACAGCTTTCTATACAGACAGTACGGTTCCTAAGGTGACAATATAGACAAAGAACAATTTGAATGATCATCATATAGCAACAAGAGGACTTTAATTTACTGTATGCAAAACTACAAACAGGTGAAATGTCTACAATGAAAGCATATATGCAATGTGGGATAAATGTGGGATAAATATAGTAATAATAATTTCCTCCTTTTGTAATTTAGCATACTGTATATTGATCTATCTATGCTTTGTGTTCTGTTAATATTTCCTTTCTGCAACTGCCAACAATAAATGTATTTTTAAAGTGCACCCCCTGAGAACGATGGGATATGGAAATCATTGGAGAAGCTATTCTACCACCAGGTTACTTGCCCCTTTAGCAATGTCTTTATTTGTTCAGCTGTAGGTCACTTTTTAGTACTCCACCTTGTTATGGTCCTCTCCTCCACATTTTATTTCCCATTGGGGAAATATCACTCTTGTTCTGAGTCCAACAACACAAACAAAAATGTTTCAATTCCATGCATGGCAATGAAAACCCATCATAGGAGCTAAGCCTTCAACATTCTACTAGAGTTTCTTTTGCTATCAACAATCCCCCCCACCTTGGAGAGATTGGCGAGAAATTAAAAAAAAAGCTCTATCCTAACAAACGGAAAATGTTTTAGCTGGGGTTCTCTTTTAAAATTGGCTACAAATGATACAATTTTCTTTTGATTTTTTTCCTTTAGATTTATCAAAACCATATAATATGAGGCCAAACCTAAACACTTTCAATTTGTATGCAATCAGGCAGGCCCTTGCACCACATACCCTGCTTCCCCGAAAATAAGACCTAGCGTTATTGTCGGTGATGGCTGCAATATAATCCCTACCCCCCAAATAAGCCCTAGTTAGGTCCTTGTAGGTCTTCTTTTCAGGGTAGGGCTTATTTTCGGGGGAAACAGGGTAGTAGAAGGTAAATCTAAAGGAACTCTCTCTAGTCCATGGCATTGCATGCACTTATTAAAAACCAAGCTTTCAGACCAACGCCACAATGTCCCGAGCAAGAATGGAGGCATTATTTCAATTTCTGGGAGGCAGCTCAGTTGTTTTAAAGTGAATTTCCATTTGTGCAGCCAAATTGAGATGACACCTACTTTCTATTTGTTACATATTTTCATTCACATAGCATAGCACATAGCATAACATAAAAAAATTGCAGCCTACGTTTTTCGATACATTTTTGTTCTGGAAACTTCTGTATTATAAAATATTACCAGTTTTGTTTGTTTATGAGCTGTTTGACATAATTAACCCTGTCTTTACTGTGCTGGCAGATCTTCACTATCAGTTGTAAATTAGATTTGAACACTGTCTTTCCTTACAAACCGATAAAGGTTTAGAAGCTGAGCTGCCCCATTTTTTGTTAATGAGAGAAAACTCAACCTGTCCATAGGAGACATTCACTCTGACATTGTTCAGAAATCCTTGTAGTCAGCCATGAAGTCTTCTCTAGAGAAACATCTTAAACGGTAAGCCCTTGTTCACATTGGCTGCCACTTTAAAATCGTGCGACTTCATCTGAAATTGCATGATTTTAAAGCCGCAAGTCAGTTTGACTTTGGGTACAACCTGGAAGATATCTGTGCGGCTTCATGCACAGATGTCTATTCAAGTTGCACTCAAAATTGCCAAAAGTAGTGCCTTAATTACTTTTGCAAATGGGTGCGGCACTGCAAAGTTGACAGGGCACCGATTTGAACAGTGTCTTTGCCGGCAATAAGTGTCTTTGCCGGCAATAGACTGCAACTTGTCATGTGACCTGTCAAAACGCATGACAAGTCGCTCCAATGTGAACGGGGGGGGGGGGGGGGATCTAAGGATTATAATGTTTATTTTCTGCTATTCTATGTGAATGGGAAGACATAGTGGGATTTTCTCAAATTTGACTGCAAATGGAAACACACACAGTCATTCTCCTTTGAAATATTAGATTGCACCTAATAGTTTGAATCCATAGCCCAGGCAACCTGCTAGGGTCTGCTTACCTTTTTATATGACTTTTTTTTTTTTAACAGCAATTAAAATCATCTTGTACTTTTATATCTGTTTTTTGTCTTGCACTCCTTTCTGTATATCTATGGTTTGAGCAACTGCTGAGCGCCGATCGAGGAAAGCCATGCGGTGTGGGAGCCACCTCGCCAGAACTATTGAGCTTGTTAGAAGTTTTCCTTCATCTCACTACACTTGCAAGTCTAAAGTTTCCCAGCACCTGTTTGAGTATATTATTCTGGGGTGCCTGCCTTTTCTGACAATGCTGAGTAGGCGCTTAGTAGGGATGGTTAAAATCAATAAGATGGGGTAAACAGCGCTCCCTAATAAGGGGGTGAGAAAATCCCTAATTGGACACCATCAGTACTCGTAAGATAAAAATAATAAAACGCACAGAAATTGGTGAAAAATATGTAAACATAGGTAAATAAATAAAAATATATCAAAGAGATAATCTACTAGTATTAGCCCCTTATATTACATGACTATAAATAATCAAGGGGTAAAGTGTCAGTGTCAGTGACTGTGCACATCCATAGGCAGTGTAACCATAAACATTAGGTGTTAAATCATATAAAATAAGAAACAATAGTGAATCACTCTTGATAATAATTGCATAAATGTTACACCAATCATATATCAATGTGTGTGCACCATACCAGGTCCAAAAGAATATATATAAATATGTGCACCATAACAAGTCCAGTGAGAAGTCAACGTTCTCAAAGGCGGCCTTTTGTTTTAAAGTTATTTTAATAAAGGTACATTTTTTTAAACGTTACTACACTATGGGAGTTTTATCTCTTCCAATGAGGACCTAAACCCTGAAGAGCTGTTTCATCACTTTTTGGATATGGTGGCGGAGGAGTGGGTGGGGGCCCCACGCCGTCTTTTTCATAGATTTTTCATCTATATTGCCGGGAGCCGGCAATACATTACAGCCACGAGCAAGTTTGGATTAAATTTTTTCCTTTAGAAATGTAATTGTTGCTGTGGCACTGCCCTACACATTGCACACATGCCCCACTTTACAGGCAGACTAAGGGGACCCCCAGGCATGATATTTAAAAGAATATTTAATTTTTATTGTTTCACTTTAAAGCGGAGTTCCACACAAAAATGGAACTTCCGCTTTTCGGAATCCTCCCCCCCTCCGGTGTCACATTTGGCACCTTTCAGGGGGGAGGGAGGAGCAAATACCTGTCTAATACAGGTATTTTGCTCCCACTTCCGGGCATAGATATCCCCACCACCTGTGGGTATCTACACCACTTCCTGTCCCCCCCGCTGTCTTCTGGGAGACACACGGGTCCCAGGAGACAGCGGGGACCAGTGGGAACTCACAGCATGAGTAGGGTTGCCACATTATCCCTTTAATCCAGGACACACATTAATTAGACAGGTTCTGTGGCTGATTAAGGTGGTAATTAAACTCACTCGGTGCCTTATCTGCATTAAATCAGCCTCATAACCTGTGTAATTATTATGTGTCCTGGATTGTGGCAACCCTAAGCGTGAGTTGTGCATGTGCACTAGGGAACCAGGAAGTGAAGCTGCAAGGCTTCACTTCCTGATTCTCTTACCGAAGATGGCGGCGGCAGCACCCGAGAGCTGAGGGACAGATCGGCTTCGGGTGCCGACATCGCGGGCGCCCTGGACAGGAAAGTGACCATATTGCAAAGTCAGCATCTGCAGTATTTGCTGACTTTAAAAAAAAAAAAAATCGGCGGAACTCCACTTTAAGCATTATTAAAATCACTGCTCCTGAAAAAAATATCGTTTTAAAAGCTTTTTTTTGCATTGATACATGTCCCCTAGGGCAGTACACTTTTTATGGCAATAACATGCATATAAGCCTTTAAAATTAGGACTTGATTTTTCATGTTCGTGTCCCATAGACTTTAGTAAAGTTTGCATGTTCGCTAGAACTTTTTGCCTGTTCGAGGTGTTCTGGTGTGAACCTGGGGCTGTTCTGCCCATCCCTAGTGCTCAGATTAAATAGTATTTGCTGGTCCTTTCATCAGTAAATTCTTTAGTAAATAGCCTGATTTAACTGGTAACTATTTAAGTGCCAGTTCACACAGGGGCGACCTGTCAGGTGACTTAGCTGCCTGTCAAGTCGCACTCCATGCATTGCAATGTAACTGTTCTAATAAGAGCGACTCAAGTCGCTCCAACTTAGAAAAAAGGTTCCTGTACTTCTTTGGGGTGACTTCGGAGCAGCTTGCATTAACTTCTATACAGAAGTCGTTTTGCAAGCCATGCTGAAGTCACGCTGAACGGGGTGGCTTCAGAGTCGAACGGCTGAAGCTGCCCCTGTGTGAAAATCTTTTTTAGTGTGAAAAAGGTTGCTTTAAAAAAAGGTGCTGAAACATAACCAACTGACACTTTATCCCCATGCAATAGGAGAATAGTACAGCCTTTTATGAAGTCCTCTTAGTTACATCATGCTGATTAACAGTACAACGTATACAGAACAATGCATTGCAAGATAGGAGCTGGTATTTTTGTTTTGGACAGACCCACTTAGCTGCAACGCATTGTTAAAGTGGAGGAGTAGCCACATGCAAAACTGTGGGTATTTTATTATGGGTCAGAAGAAAAAAAAATCACAGTTTTGCATTAGTTTGAAATTGTTGGACTAACACAAATGGTCACTTTTGTAAACATTAATGGTTGTGGTAAATTCTCATTATTGCCATGATGTGACCATTGTAAATAAAATGATGCTTCCTAAGCTGCTTTACATATGAAATAGCATCTGTATACATATTTATATTGATTACGTTAAAATAATATTTCTAAAGGCGTGGTTCTTCACTATCAAGTGATCAGTAATGACAAATGACTGTCACTTCTGGCTTTGTCATGACAAGCTCTGATTATGGCATTTCCTTCACCTGGAGAGATGTTTGAAAGCTGCAGTTGAATGTAAATGAGAGTGATAAGACACACAAAGCAGCATAGAAAAGAAATAGCGTGCAGTGTCCAGAAAAAACTGACCTCGCACTTTTCACAAATCCTTTGTCAGAGTGTGCAGGTGCAAACCGTGTTTTATTAGCACAGTTATATTATCTTGGCTGTAAGTATAACAGCTACAGCAAATATACGCTCCAAGGTAACCTGTTATGGCAGGCCCAGTCCACATGTCAACAAGTGAGATTAACTCCCCTCATACTGTACTGTGATACCAGATGCTGGGCCACATGAGCAGGAAAGGCATATATTAGATTCGTTAAACAATATTTCATCCTGTACTTTCACATAGGAACAAACTCCAGAAATAAGACTGTTTAAATAATGTTAATGATTTTATAATATTGACATTCAATTTAAATTTGGTTTAGTGTGGTAGACAGTACAATGTACATAGAACAATGCATCGACCATATACTGTAAATGTTAACATAACATTATTAAATCCCACTTTTGGGAAAATGAAAGGTCCTTCCTTGCAGACTGCTTATTTCTGTCATACAAACATCGGACAGTGGTCATGGGACTTTAAATAAGGCAGGTCACTTAATGAGATACAAATGATATGTTAAATGATGGTTTATTGCACATACCATTGCATTAAATCAATTTCAAATATAGTTTAGACATACAGTATATATATATATATATATAAATAAAGAGCTGACATAGAGACATTCATATAGTACATCAATTCATATTGTAATGATATAGGTAATATTGCATAAAAAGGTACATAATAAATCTCTGAACATAGTAAATATATCTCGTCATCTCTGGGGCTCTGCGCGTTTCATGGATCCCTATTCACTCATCAGGAGCTTGATGCAAAAAGATATATATGAATGTATAAATGTAAATTTATGTTTGAATGCAACAATATCATATATATGTTGGGGGGGGTGTAATCAATTACTCCCCACAAAAAAGAGGGGTTTCAAAAAGAAAGCCTTATTACTTACGTGTCACCACCAAAGGTAAACCAAAGGGCTTATTTCTGTCCAGGGGAGGGGAAAAGCACTTTTACTTACCTTATCCTCCAGCAGTGGACTGTCCCTCGGTGTCCTCATGTCTATTGGAGGGCTATGGGTCCTGCACCCATCTCGATGATGTCAGAGGACCTTAGACTGCTGGAGCGTAGGGACTGATCTAGCAGCACAGAGGAGCCTGAGGGAGTGGAGAATCGGGTGAGTAAAACAGCTTTACCCGGTCCCCTTAGACATAAACAAGCAGATAAACCTTGCAGTTTAGGAGCAGCCTTACTGTAAGAGGGGACTTTTCAGCTTTAACAGATACCTGTACAAGTAGAGTTACAGTATGTATACTAGAGACTGAAAGTGCTAGTTGCCTGAGTTTCTCATTGATCCTCTGACCTTAATGGTCTGTTCAGCCATGTTTGCTTTTAGTTTATTGAGTAAGGCATAGTTGCTAACAGTCCTGATTTTCCTGGGACAATCCCGAATTTGGGACCCTCGTCCCGATTTAAGACTGTCCCGATAATTTTCCTGGGGTTTTAACTTTGTCCCGAGAAAATCGGGAATGTTTTTGCTAAAAAACGGCAGCGGCTACAAAAACATGGCCGCAGCCGCCACCACGAGTGTTATTCCCCTTTGTGTTCAGTGCAGAGGATAGGGGCAGCCAATCGGCTTCTCTCTTCAGTGTGCCTATTGGCTGCAGGGATTGGCGGTCCCACCCCGCTCTCCACTGAACACAAGGAGGATGTTATCATCTGTCGCCGCCGCCCCTCCGTCCCGTGTGTCAGCTGCACAGACACTGCATGGGTGTCTTTTGGATGAGGTACAGGGAGAGATGGAGCTAGGTTCTGTTAGACCAGGCTCCGCTGGGGACTCCTGATGTGAGGGGGGCTTCGCTGGGGACTCCTGATGTAAAGGGGGGCTCCGCTGGGGACTCCTGGTGTGAGGGGGGTCCGCTGGGGACTCCTGGTGTGAGGGGAGGGTCCGCTGGGGATGCCTGATGTGAGGGGGGGTCTGCTGGGCACTCCTGATGTGAGGGGGGGTCTGCTGGGGACATCTGATGTAAGGGGGCACAGCTGGAGACATCTGATGTAAGGGGGGCTCTGCTGGGGGCACCTGATTCAAGGACGGACTCTGCTGGGACACCTGCTGCAAGGACGGACTCTGCTGGGGCACCTGATGCAAGGAAGGACTCTGCTGGTGGCAGGCGACGTGGCAGGTGACACGCTCAGGGATCCCACTGATTCGGCATTATGGTGAGTTGAATGATTTAATTTTATATTACAATGTAATAATAGAAATAATGCACTTCAATCATCTTGATGCCATAACAACCATGGTGCCGGTATGATTGAAGTGCTAACACCAGGTGTTTGGAGTATCTTTATCTGCTGATTGTTAAACTTTCTAGAATACACATCTTTCTATACACATCTTTCTAACGCTCGTACCGACGGTGCATGCGAGAAGTTTCGTTTTAAAGCTGTATTGGTTCCTTGCAAGGAAAAGTGTTTTTATGGATGCCAGTGAGGCGACTTTTAATAAACAAGAGCTAAAACGTTCTACACCATTGGAGTTTTCTCTTTTCTTTTAAACACGGTGAGAGCTCTCTTCCCTGATTGTACCGCTGTCTGGAAGCCTGTGGCGATCGTTTGTGGATCTACATCCATCATCCCAGCTAAAGTTCCAGCCGCTGTGGAGGGCAAACCCCAAGCTGTTAGCTCTATGCCTCTGATCAGAGGCTATCCGGTAAGCCTTCAATCTTTACCAGGTGACGGGATTTCAACACGGTGACAGTCACGGATTTATTATTCATAGAAAGTCACATTTAATTGCTTTTTTGGACATTTGTTTTGACATAATTTTTGCATCTTTGGACTTTTTCTAAATGTGTGGATAAAAAACTGGGAATAGTCACGCATATATATCACTATAGTAAAGCATCCATGTTATTGTTCACGCATATATATCACTATAGTGAAGCATTCATGTTATTGTTTATTTTTATTTTTTTATTTTACCACATATGAAAGTTGTTGGTGCTTTAATAGTAATATCAATTTTTGTTGTATTTTTGCATTTATATCCAGCGCTGTGCTTTTTGTTATATCTATTTAGTAGTGAACTTATCAAGGTATAGTGCATAGCTGCAGGATTTTCCTTCACGGGTGATATTCACCAAGTTACTGTTTGTACACCTAGCGCAAATTTTTTCTTTAGAAACATCTTTCTATTGTTGTGTAGGATCTTTGGCTGCTGTCCCTCCATCCCTCTCCCCCCCTTTCCTTCTCCATCCCTCATTCCCTTCGCCGCATTTTTACTTTTCCCCTGTACCACGCCCACAAACATATGCCCCGCCCCTAATTATAAGAAGACTCCGCCTACAGCCAAAAAAGTGTCCCTAAAAATTTTTTCACAATGTTGGCAACTATGGTAAGGAAGGGTTTAGAACCTCGATCAGGTTTATATAACATTGTCTGTGGCTTTGGTGAGATTCCCCAGAGATATCCTGTCATGTTCTTAAATACAAAGGGTCCAACGTACTCGATGCAGCAATGAGACCCAGTCATATGTGGGTGCTGCGGTTGATGGCACCACCAAACCATAGGTCTAGTCCAAGACATCATGTTCAAATAAGACAGGACACTTTGTCCCCAACAGAAAGCAGGGCAGTTTAGAGGCCACTAAGGACCTGTTCCCCATGCAGCATGCTTTCTGTTGGTTACATTAAAGTGTCCTGTCTGTTAACTGAATATAATGTGCTGGTGATATCTTGGACTGATCCTGTCATGTTCTGTTCCCAAGGGGTAGCAAGCAACAAAGTCTATGCTGTCCAAAAAATCCAGCTCCTGTGGATTAATGTTGTGTACAGAAAAGGCACCAAAGAACCAGTAATAGAAAATAGTTTCATATAGTTACATAGTTAGTCTGGTTGAAAAAAGACTATATACAATATATACAATCCTATGAATGCAATCCTATACCCACAGTTGATCCGGGAAGGCAGAAAAAAAAAAAACAATAAAGCATAATCCAATTTGCTCCAGCAGGGGAAAAAAATCCTTCTTAATCACCCAAGAGGCATTCGTATATTCCCTAGGTCAACTTTAACTATAAATGTTAGTATACAGTTATATTATGTACATTTAGGAAATAATCCAGGCCTTTTTTAAAGCAATCTACTGGGCTGGCCAAAACCAGCTTTTGAGGGAGTCTATTCCACATTGTCACAGCTCTTACTGTGAAGAAGCCCTTCCATATTTGGAGAAGAAATCTCTTCTTTTCCTCCAGACGTAAAGAGTGCCCCCTTGTCCTCTGTGATGACCTGTCAGAAACCATGAAATCAGGCCGAGACAGAAGTACAGTTAAATCACACTTGTTTAATAATAAAAGTAAACAGAACAAACGTAGTCATAACATACCCAAAGTTCAGTAACTGGAACGGAAAGTCAGCCAAGCCAGAAGTCAGGGATCAATGTAGTGGAACAGCAAGCAGGATCTGGAGCCAGAAGGGATGTCAGCAAAGCAAGTCTGGAACAGGATCGCAGGAGAGGATCGGAGGACCACCAGGCTTGAGGGAAAAACGTCTATGAAAATCATGGAGGAGGACAGGGGCATGTACGTCTGAGGATGAGACCCAAGAGCATTCCTCCAGGCCGTACCCTTTCCAATGCACCAGGTACTGTATGCACCCACGGAACCTATGGGTGTCAACAATGGACTGTACTTCATACTCATCATGGTTCTTAACCTGTACAGGGCGAGGACGTGGCACAGAGGTGGTAAAGCGGTTGCAGACCAAAGGTTTTAGTAAGGAAACATGAAATACATTCAAAATACGCATATTAGAAGGAAGGTCTAATGCGTAAGCCACTGGGATAATCCTACAAAGAATACGGAAAGGCCCAATAAACCAAGGTGCAAACTTCAGTGAGGGAACATGAAGTCAGAGGTTGCGAGATGACAGCCAGACCCTGTCCGCAACCTGGTAGGAAGGCGCAGGCAGGCGTCTGCGGTCAGCATGGAGTCTGTACCTATCATTACCATGTCGCAATGCCTCCTGGACTTGTGCCCAAGTGGATCAAAGACCACAGAGATGCTCCTCTAACGCAGGAATACTCTGCAGAACAAATGAGTCAGGCAACATGGTAGGTTCGAAACCATAGTTTGCCATAAATGGGGACAATCGGGAAGCAGAATTCAAGGCACTGTTTTGAGCCAACTCTGCCCATGGTAATAGGTCTGACCAGTTGTTATGATGGTCAGGGATATAGCAACCTAGGAATTGCTCAAAGGACTGATTGGCTCATTCTGCAGCCCCATTAGACTGCGGGTGATACGCAAAGGAGAAAGCAAGCTGAATTCCCAACTGTGCACAAAAGGTTCGCCAGAACCGGGACACAAACTGACTACCCCTGTCCGAGACAATCACCTTGGGTAGTCCATGTAATCGAAAGATCGCCCGAGCAAAAATGGAAGCCTGTTCCTTGGAAGTGGGCAACTTCTTAAGTGGAATACAATGACACATCTTTGAGAAATGGTCAACCACCATAAGGATAACTGTGTTGCCCTGGGAGTTGGGTAGCGCCACAATGAAATCCATAGACAGGTGGGTCCAGGGCCTCTCTCCATTGGGTATGGGTTTTGGGAGGCCCACTGGAAGGTGTCGTGGAGTCTTATTATGAGCACACACGGAACAGGCAGCTATGAAGGCAGTTACATCAGCACGTAGACTAGGCCACCAGAATTGTTGGGAAATGACCCAAAAGTGTTGATTCTTCCCAGGGTGGCCAGCAGCCTTGGGAGAATGGTAAGTCTGGAGCACGGCAGTAAGGAGACTCTCTGGGACAAAGCAGCGGTCACAAGGTTTCTTGGGAGGAACATGGACCTGAGCAGCAAAAATTGTGTCACCCAAAGGGAAGTGAGACTGGTGCGAACCGTAGCCAGAATATGATCAGGAGGAATCACAGGAATCAGAACAGACTCCAACATGGAAGTGGAGGAAAATTGTCATTACAAGGCATCAGCCCTTACATTCTTAATCGTGAAAAACGATTAAGACCCCTATAATCAATACAAGGTCTCAGTCTTCTTGTTCACAAAGAAGAAACCAGCACCGGCGGGAGATGAGGATTTGAAACCTTGAGAAAGTGAATCTGCAACATACTCCTCCATGGCCTTATCCTCCAAAACCAACAAAGGGTAAACCCAGCCACGAGTGGTATGGCACCAGGTTGAAGGTCAATTGCGCAATTATACGGCCGGTGTGGAGGCAAACTATCGACTTGACCTTTGTCAAAGACATCGCTAAAATCGCGGTACTCCTCCGCGCAGGGAGGAGAGTGAAGAGGTGCACAGGACCTTGGCTACATTCTGGAAGCATGTCTCACTGCATTGTGGTGACCAGGAGAGAACCTCAGCACGGAGCCAGTCAAAAGAGGGGTTTGGCCTGGAAAGTGGAGTGTCACACAGCTGCAGCGGAATCGAGTGCTTTGATACAAAGGCAGCATCAATGAACAGGCCTGCAGCCCCAGAGTCGATCAGAGCCTGTATCTCGACAGACGACTCAGCCCAAGAAAGGGTGACTGAAACCAGGGGCTTATCCTTCTGGATAACTGGGGATGAAACAATGCCACCTAAGGTCTGTTCGTGACAGGACCTCAAGGTTCGGGCACTCCCTGGACGGGTAGGACAAGACTTCAAAAAGTGACCTGCCTGGAAACAATAAAGGCACAATCTCTCCCTCCTCCTAAAGGCTCTCTCATCCGCAGGGAGACACGTGAAACCCAAGTGCAAGGGTTCATCTTCACTGACTGACTCGGAACCAGGAGGCATGGGAGGTGAGGGAGGCACGGGTGGGACTGCTAAGCTTGAAAACAAACATACAGGAGGCTTCCAAGCGCTCCTTAAAAGAGAGTCTTTCTCTGAGTCTGGAGTCAATTAGGATGGCAAACGTGATCAACTTCTCCAGCTCAGTGGGTATATCTCAGGCTGCTATCTCATCCTTGATGGTATCTGAGAGACCATGAGAAAAAGCATCCATGAGTGCCTCATTGTTCCACGCAACCCCTGCTGCCAGAGTATGGAATTCATGGCGTAGTCAGCAACAGTCGTACTCTGTTCAATGGACATGAGACACTTGGCAGCAGAAGCGGAGCATGCGGGAACGTCAAATACCATTTTAAACAAAGCCACAAACTCAGGGTAGCTCAAGACAACAGTTTTTTTGCATCTCCCGTAGAGGGTTTGCCCAGGCCAAGGCTCTCAGAAAGCAAAGATATCACAAAACCTACTTTGCTTCTGTTTGCTTCTGGGAAACGCCTGGGACAGCATCTCAAAGTATATCTCAAACTGGTTGAGAAACCCTCTGCATTGGACTGGATCACCCCTAAATAGCTGGGGAAGTGGACCTGAACCAGACATACCTCTTATAGAGTTAATACTCGAGGCTGGTGCCTGCAGAGACTGGATCAGCAGCAGGGTTGGTCTGCAACATAGATTGTACCGGGGCGGCCACAGTGGAAGATTCCAGGTGAGCCGTGTGACTCAGGAGCATTTGTAACACGATGGCAAACTGATCCATGCGGTGATCCAGTTCATCCAATCTGGAAAAAATAGTCAGCCAAGCCAGAAGTCAGGGATCAATGTAGTTGAACAGCAAGCAGGACCTGGAGCCAGAAGGGATGTCAGCAAAGCAAGTCTTGAACAGGATCGCAAGAGACTGATGGCAGGAGACAGACGGCTTAAGTAAGCATGACTGATGGGCAGGATATCATCAACAGCTGAGTAACTGTGGAGAGATAGGAGCTGGCAATTACCTGACAGCTGAGCGGCCAGCTCAGAGAAGAAAGGGCTGAGCCCAGCCTTGACATGACCTTAAAGTGAATAACCCAACACCAAGTTCACTATATGGACCACTTATGTATTTATACATGTTGATCATGTTCCCCCTTAACCTCCTCTTCTCAAGAGAGAATAAATTCAGTTCCTCTAATCTAAGCTCTTAGCTGAGCTTCTCCATGTCTCTTATCAGTTTGGTTGCCCTTCTCTGCGCTTTCTCCAGTTCCCCGATATCCTTTTTTATGAACTGGTGCCCAAAACTGAATTGCATATTCCAAGTGAGGTCTTACTAATGATTTGTATAGGGTCAAAATGATATCTCTCTAAACCTAATTTGCCACACAGTTTCCCAAATGAAACAGAAGCCAGCACATTCTTGCAAGTGAATAGCCTTTATTTACTTGTAGGTACAGCATGGTGCGGAATCAATAATTCACACAGGCAGGTGCAATAGAAGACTTGTATTGAAGATTCCAGCCAGACTGATAGCGTCTGTTGAGAGGGACAGAATGTGGCCTGGCCATCTAGTGCCTAATCGGGAAGGTGTCCAGAAGATATGGGACACTACGCTTTCCCTCCTCGTCATTAACCTTTCCCTAACACTGGTGCTGTACCTAACAGATGGGGTACCTTTCCCTACTCTGCCCGCTCACAAAATGTGCACCAAGCCTGGGAGCCAGGGCCTTAAATAGGCTCTGCCTGACCCAAGATGGTTGCCGATATCACATGGGGCAGCAGCATCCAATTGGGTACTTCCCCAGTGACCCAGGAAACCATAGAGGAACTGTGTTCCTCTTGACTTCCTCTCAACCTGCAGTTAAGAAAGTAAACTGCACCTTCTTATACCCCCGCTTTAACAGATGTTGTCCTCTGCATCACAACAGCATGAAAGCACAGTAACACAGATGACACAATCGATTGTGGTCAAGCAGAGCAATAAACAATTTCAAACAACATAGTCCAAATATCTTTCGTGGAGTTGCTCGCGATTAGACGGCAAAGGGCACAGGTTCCCTTAACTTTTAGCTGAGTCACTTGGCAAAGGTTCCTCTTCGGATAGTGGCTCTGGGGCCGCAGGTGGCAAGGGGTCACCCATGTCCTCCACTTGCCACTCACCTGGGCCCAAGGATGCATCTTCAGACATGTCAGTACAGTGCGTTGTGCTGGATTTGGTTGATGGTCTTCTGTTCTCCCAGCACCAGAGGTGGCAATCTAGGAGTCAGTGAAGGCTGGAGGCTCGAGTACAAGAGGAGGCAAGAACCAGTCAGTTGGCACTTCATACACCGGGGGAAGGTCCACTGCGTCAAATGCCTCTTGGCCCTTGGTCTCAACATGTTTCGATGCAGTCTCTTTTTCACTGGGTCAGGCCCCTCCTAGACCAGGTCATAGTCTGGGGTAGGTGGGAAAGGCTGCCCCACAACAAGGTATTGGGTGTGTTCCCACTTGGGTTCCAGCTTGCTTCCTTTGGTTTGCTTGGTGTTCTTTACCTAAACCCAGTCCAGATGTTTCACATGCTCCTCAAAAGTCTTGGAGAAGATGATAATGTCCTCAAGGTAAACAAGCAAAGTCTCAATATTGAAAGCCTTAAGACATCTCTCCATTAGGTGCTGGAAGGTGCTGAGATCTTTTCTGAGGCAGAAGGACACATATTTGAACTTAAGCAGCCCCAAGGGTGTAATAAAGGAGGTCTTCTCCCCGCTTGATCCCATATTGCAACTTGCCAGTAGCCACTGGCCAGGTCCAGGGTAGAGAAGAACTTGGCTTGTCCAAGGGCCATTAGGGATTTCTCCACCCAAGGAAGAGGTTAAGCATTCTTTGGGTGCAGGTGTTAAGTTTGCGATAATCCTAAAGAACTGAAAACTGCCGTCTTTTTTACGCTCCAGTACAACAGGAGAGGCCCATAGACCACCCCACCTTGCTGCATTTTGCAAAGTAACTCCCAACACCAATAAGTGCTCTTCCAATAGCTGATGAAGCAGTCTCTGTTGAGGTGAGCAGTCTTTAAAGGTAACATCCAGCAGGGCTTTCTTTCAGTTCCACCACCTCTAGCTCAGGCCCTTTGCTCCCTGCTCACCACTATTCTCACCACTATTACTTGTAAACATTGTAACATTGTTACTTGTAAACATTGAAGTCCGGCTTCTGTGTTTACAAGGGACAGCTTGTCTCTCAATGGCTCCCACAGATCTGATCTCCTGAACGGACAAGGAAGATGCAGGTGCAGAGCAGATCTCAACTCCCCCACTGGATCATCTCCCTACAAATGAGAGAGGAGCCACCTATAGTGTGTGGGGAGGTACTAGAGCCAACGGGGTGCTTCAGTTTAATACAGCAACACAAGTAAGACATGTGGAATATGGTGGAGCTTTTAAGGAGGGAGGGAGAAGATGGGGGCAGTGGAAGGGGGGTTGCATGCAGAGGTCAGAGCTGCAGAGGGGTGAAAGTGAGATGTGGAGATGGGGGATGCAGAGGTAAGCAGCTGCGGAAGAAGGCTAAACTCTGCACTCTGTGTGTAATGCAGCCATGAACTTTGCACTGTGTGTAGTACACCCCTGAACTCTGCACACTGTATGCAGCACACTCCTGAACTATGCACTGTGTACATAGCACAACTGCAAACTCTGCACGTAGCACACCCTGGAACTCTACACTCTGTGTGTAGTGCACCTCTGAACTTTGCACTGTGTGTAGTGCACCCCTGGAACTCTGCACTCTGTGTGTAACATCCCCCTCCCCCCAAACTCCGCACTCTGTAATTAATGCACTCCGGGTATTTATTGCTCCTTTAAGACCCCTGCACTGTTAGTGAAATTTGGCCACACCCACTATTTGATGCTGTTTGGAGGGTGTGTGTGTGGGGGGAAGGTTGGTTTTGGGGGGTCGTGGTTGAGTTCCTGCACCTATTTTCAGAGAAAAAAAGCCCTGCTTGCCATACTCCCGATAATATTCCCAAAGTTTAATGGGCAGGCAATGTAATGAAAATGGAGAGACAGCCTCTCATAGTGTAAAAATCCTTAGCTATATTTATAAAAAATGATACTATATAAATATAATTAAAAAACCGCCACTGTTGCAGTTAGCTATATGAAATAATGGCCTGCTTTACCAGTCCATAGATGGACGGCGTCTGTGATCTGGCATGCATTCCACTCCTAGGCCAGAAGTGACGCATGGGAACAGCTACTGGTGTAACTGGTGGGAGGCCTGCCCAGAAGGTTGCACTCACAGTTTCCAGCAACGTGAAAGAAGCAGATTCCAGCTATCTGTTGAGAGGGGACAGAATGCAGCCTGGCAGTCTAGTGCTTAATCAGGAAGGTGTCCAGAAGACCCTACACTTAGCCTGCTCGTTAGGAACCTTTCGATAATGCTAGCACTGTCCCTAACAGACGGGGTACCTTTCCCTACTTTGCCCACTCGCAAAATGCACACCAAGCCTGGGAGCCAGGGCCCTAAATAGGCTCTGCCTGAGCCAAGAAGGCTGCCAGAGTCACATGGGGCGGCAGCATCCAATTGGGTGCTTCCCCAGTGACCCAGAAAACCATAGAGGAACTGTGTTCCTCTCAACTTCCTCTCCAGCTGTGGTACCACTGCGAAAGAGCGCCACCTGCAGTGTAGAAAGTAAACTGCACTTGTCTACAAGCATATCACCAACAGCATTTGGAGGCCATACATGGGCCACTACTCGATCCACGCTACAAGGTTGATTGCCACACTTTATATCTTTGGAAAACTGTGTTTAAAGGCAATGAGAGTATACACTGATGCTTTGGAAAATCGCTAGGCCTCTCAACCTGTTGTTTGGTGGGATAATATACCCATTGTGCTCTTTTCTGTTTGGATATAAGAAAGCCCAAACATTTACTGCCTCTATTTAGGAAGGATATCACAATAATATATTGTATGTATATCATTTTTTGTGGTTATATTCTGTTATGTTTAAGGGTTTTCTAACATGTGTGTATTCATTTTTTAACATTGTGGGGCACCTGGTAGCCTGTTTTGTTGTTTTTAACAAAGATTAGGGCTTTATGGCCCCTTGCTTGGATGGAAATAAAAGCTACTGTTTTATTAGAGGTGTATTGTGTACTGTTTCTTTGAGAGAATTTTCACCTCGAAGGTCCCACACCTCACATATTCCAGGGTCTTCCTGGTCATCACTTTATTGCCATGCAGGGGCCCCTTTATCAAGGTGCCTGCATGGTTTGAAACACCATAGGTGCAATGCCTTACAAATATATGAAACCTTAAAAACATAAAGAAGCACCAGACTAAATGGTAGCTTTAATGATTCATAATATTCTCACAGCAAACATGTTTCAGAGATCAGCACATCCCCCTTCATCAGGGCTTTGAATTGTTATCAGAGCTTGTGTAGATTTAGTGAAACTAGTTACCTGAAAAAGCTGTATTAAATCTAACTAGTTTGCTTGTGAGATTTTAGTAAAAACGATTGTCCCAAAATTAACAGCAGCAACTAAGGTTAGATCCAATAGTGATTTCAGATGCTGACGAAAGAGGTTTGTGTTGCCTCAAAAACTTGTTGGCTGTCCTATGTGATCATATTACGAAACATCAGATCTCTTTGGAATCCTCCACCATTTGGCTTAGTGCTACTTTGTTTTTTCACGTTTTGAGTTACATTCTTGGTACCTATCAAGGGGAACCTTGTTTTATGTAAGCGACCTTACCAGAGGCAGTAAACTTGTTGAATTATGATGTTTTCTATGTGGTATTGAACTAACATGTTATGAAGTCCCAGTGCCTTTTGGATATATTATTTGGGGTTTATCAAGGCTATTGACTTGCAACTACTGCTGTGGCGCTGTCTAATTTCACAGAGACACAGGAAGCAATAAAAACCTGATATAAAGTGACCAGGAAACAGGAAGTGAGGTAAACTTTATCTAGTGGAAACACCTACAAAAAAAACCTGGAATGAGTTCTAGCACTGCTACAATCTATTCAGAACTGAAAAAAAGATGTATTTGCAGGAGATGAGTTAAATAATCTCATCCATAACCTGGAACAAGTATGCAGATCAGATGTATACTCACTTTTTGAATGCTTCTTTAATCTTTCAAATTTCTCTCAGTACAGGTATTGTTAATGAGAATATATAGTGGTGTTGTACATAATTTCTTTTTTTGTGGCCTGGATAATTATTCGGTTTTTTTTTTCTGGGTCCTTTAGCCCAGCGTTTGAGTATAAAAAGCCTGTGGTTTACAGAGTTCAGTAGCTTAAACTGAAATGTACACACTCAAGTGACTGATCCATGTCAGAAAGCTAATGCCTCGTACACACGATTGGAATTTTGTCCGAAGGGTGTTGGCTCAAACTTGTCTTGCATACACACGGTCACACAAATGTTGGCCAACAATTACGAACGTAGTGACGTACTACATTTTTTTTTTTTTGGAGTTTTTGCTTTGACATTATTTTTTTGGTTGAATAATGATTTGATTTGATATATTTTCTATATTTTTGGATGCATAAAATGCACTTTTTGGTTAAGTTCTGTTGGCAGATAGCATGTCGATTTTTTTTTTTTTTTTAAATGCACAATAAAAAATTGTGTAGGATAATACTTGGCTATGTGTTTTACTTCAAATGACAGTTTGGAAGTAGGCAGTTACATTCAAAAAAATACAAGGTAAAATTGACAAGAGACACCAACATAGTTGTATCTTTGATCTTAGGGGATAATGGTGTTGTGGTAACTTGCACAAATAAAAAAAAACCATAATAATATTATTCTTGATATCACTAGAAAAAAAAAGCCTTTGGAAATTCGTTTGCATTAACTCCATCAGTATCACCAGCAAAGCAGCTTCATTATTATCCCATTAAAGAAGGAGAGAATTGTGCGTTGCATTTGGAGATTTCATAATTTGCCACGTCACGAATGTTAATTCTCCATTACAAACAATACGTTTACAAGACCGACCGCTTTTGCTTCCGTGCATGCATGTTTGTACGTTGGAATTTTGTCTGACGGACTTGTGTACACACAATCGGAAAATCCGACAACACACATTTGTTGGCAGAAAATTTGAAAACATGCTAGCCAACATTTGCTGGTGGAAGGTACGACAACAATTGTCCGATGGAGCATACACACAGTCGGATTTTCCACCAACAGCCTGACATCCAACATTTCCCGTCAGAAAGTCTGATCGTGTGTACGGGGCTTAAGTGTAAAATTCCATTAAAAGACTTGCTGAAAGACGTTCTGTTCCCTAAGCTTACCCAAGTTCTCTGAGAATACTTTGTCATGTAAAAAAGTTTATTTGA
Source organism: Lithobates clamitans (assembly GCA_037952925.1). NCBI lineage: Eukaryota > Metazoa > Chordata > Amphibia > Anura > Ranidae > Lithobates > Lithobates clamitans. Next base: position 8,434,367 of record JBBGZY010000911.1, on the reverse strand, counting down.
ACATCAAAAATTATATATCCAGATTATGATTAAAACAGGTCTAAAACATATACATGTGTAATATATAATGGTATACTCTCAGCAATTTTAATATAGTAACATTTCATCGACTTGTATAATTTAAGTTTTGCATTTCATTTTTCTTTTCATATATACATAGCTAATTTGTTATTGGTCTAGACAATAAAATAGTCCAAAAGCAGTACAGAGATCTTTATCCTAAAGTTGTAATAAAATGTAAATAAAACAGCAATATATATTTATTCTCATAGGATGTCTGCAAGCTTAATCACATAAACAGATGAATCCTGTGAGCATAGGAGAGATACAATCTGGTGTGCTATGCCTGAGGGCTAGTATAAAGACAGAGTTTTCTGTGTGTTTTCTATCATACCTTACTTACCTCTGCAGGGGAACTTCAAAGCCCAAATCTAGCCATTTTTTTTTTGGGGGGGGGGGGGGGCTAGCTAGAGCTAGAAAAGTGTTAGAACCTCTGTCAGTGTCCCCTTTATATTCCTTTGCCTCTTACGCAATATAACAGTTTTTCTAAAGCTGTCTATAGATGGATTGAAATTCAACCTGTTCAGCAGGAACCGGCTGAATATCAACCCAGCTATGGCCGTTCCTGCTTGACAAAATTCGATCTAACGATCAACTTTTGTCGAATGGGACTGTTGTTGATCAGCCAGCTCCAGCCACTAATCAGTGTAATCTGACAGCTGAGGAGTCCTTGATGTCAGAATACAATAGCACAGAAAGAGGATTCCTCCATCCGCCTGCCATGTGTGGAGAAATCCAATTTTATTTTTATCAGCCTTCTGGCTACAATATTGCAGCTCACCATCTGGTCACACAGGGCAATTAGTCCACTCTCTGCTCTGCACCCAGGTGACTCTGGCTGTCGGCACCCCTGAACTCAGAGCTCCAGATCCTGCTCAGGCCACCGATATGCATTACAGGCATACCCCACTTTTAATTACACAGTGGGGTTTATTTACTAAAGCTGGAAAGTGCGAAATCAGGCTCACTTCTGCATGGAAACCAATGAGCTTCTGGGTTTTTTTTTACCAAAGCTTAATTGAACAAGCTGGGGTTAGAAGCTCATTGATTTCTATGCAGAAGTGAGCCTGATTTTGCACTTTCCAGCTTTAGTAAATAAACCCCATTGTGTACTTAAAAGTGGGGTATGCCTGTAGTGATGGTGCACACTGGCCCGCTATGTGTACTCTCTGGTCTCCCTTACAGCCAGCAAAAAAAAAGCTGTATTCTGTACAGCTTGAGAAAATGTATCTTTCCCGTCCTCCTAGCAATCTCCCTCTGGGAAATGCATTTCAAAAGCTCTTGATTATAATAGAGTGGAGATCAGCAACCTGTAGATTGTGTTCTACCAGTAGATCGCAGCCAGGTGACTGGTAGATCGCAGTCTGGGCTTGCTGACCCACCATCCCAGAACATCAAACAGAGTGCAATGCAGAGGGATTACTTGTGAACATGAAGCTGTAGTAGGGAAAAAGAGCCGCATAAGCCTATATCTCCTCTGTAGAGCTGAAGGAAATTGGAAAATGGAGGCCAGTCCCCAACTGACCACCCATGAGCAAAAAGGGATGGGCTATCTTGGTACCGGTTTGGACAAAACACACAAAGGAATTATAAAAAGTTTGAATTTTATTTATACATATGATAAAATAAGGGTATCCCAAAACAACACAATATACTATACAAATACATGCCAAAGCATTATTTGAAAATACATCCTAACAATGTGTGTCACTATTACTTGATGTACTCCAAGGATGAGGACAGAGGTATAGTGGATCCTCACAAGTCATGTATTCCTCAATATGTTTCAGAACTTTACTGCTTCATTAGGAGAATAATATCAATGAACCCACACACAGCTGGAGTTGAAGCACCGCCAGTGTTCCCCTACGGCGGATGTGGGGGACAGATACAAGTGGAAGGATAGTGTAGCTTAGATAACCAAAAGTACTCGCATAGGTCCAGGGAGGTCAAGGCAGGCAAGGGAAACAAGGTTTTAGATGTACATATAATCCCCTGTAGTTTGCACAGCCAAGCGAGGCAACTGTGGGCTTCAACTAAGCCACAAGCCAGAACACAAGGTTTGACTGTCCTCTATAAGGGTATGTCATCCCTGGAACTGGCATCTACTGTCTCCTCTGTAGTGCTGACCCCTGTCCCATGCAGAGTGATACCAACTGCACTCCATCTCTTATCCCGGTTAGCGGTCTCCAGAGTGGTGCCAGCAGCAGGAAAGAGGAGATCTTCAGGTTAGTGTGAAGCTGTGGCATAATAGTATAGGACTGTTCTCACATTGATACGCAGTGGTTTACCCGTACTGCAGGTGCAGTGCAGTGTATCTACAGCTTTCCTGCAGGTTTGCTACGCTGAGTTATAGACTGTAGTCGTTAGGAGATAGACAAGTGCAGGGGTAGGCAACCTTAAAGAGCTGGAAATCTACCTGAACAACATGGGAGAAGTCTAAGATCATCGGGCACAGTGTTGCCCACTTTCCTATGGGAACTGCTGGGAGTGTCAATTAAAAGTGAATGACACCCTCAAATCAGTTTGCATTTCGTAGAGCGATCTGCAAATTCAGACAGGAATCGGATCCGATTCTGCTGAGGACCAAAAAAGGGTCATGTGCGAGTTTGGTCCGAATGCAATGCGAATTCACCCATACAATCTATATGGCTGAATCTGCATCGCACGGACATCGCATGTGATTTGCACTGCAGTGTGATGCGAACCACATGCGATCTCACACCACGCAGCAGTGTGAACCGGCCGTCAGTGATCATGGTAAACATGACTAAGACCCCACACTATACAACTTTTGTTGTCTAAATTTAATTAAGATTTACCAAAACCATGTAGTGCAAGGGCCTGCCTTATTGCATACAAATTGAAACACTTAAGGTTTGACCTCATATTATATGGTTTTGGTCAGGGCTTTTTTTCTCAGACAATAGGTGCAGGAACTCCCCTTTTCCGAGTCACCCCTTTTCCCACCGCTACCCCTCCAGCTAAAATAGATCCCCCAGCAGTGAGCATCAATACCCTGCAGCACACCCCAGCACCCCTTGCCATTACATACAGTAAGTCCAGGAGGTGCCGGAACTGCGTTCCCCTGCATTCCCGCTGAAAAAAAAGCCCTGGTTTTGGTAAATCTCAAGGAAAAAAATCTACAAAAAACTGTATAGTGTGTATCCAGCTTTAGGGAGGGTGAATCTCCCTAACAGGGGCACAGACAGCAATAACCCCTCTTCACTCTACCATAACTTAAAAAAAAAAGGTTTTCCCTTTAGATATTCTTTAATTTTCATTAAGATGAAAAGTACATACAAGTTTTGTACAATACTTGGCTTCAATGCGTACTTTAAATAAAGAATTTAAAAAGGACAATGCATGGTTCTACCTGCAAAAAATCCAGCTAATTCCTCCTTGATGGATGGGAGCTTCACAGCAATGCTCCGTACACACGGTCGGACATTGATCGGACATTCCGACAACAAAATCCTAGGATTTTTTCTGACGGATGTTGGCTCAAACTTGTCTTGCATACACACGGTCACACAAAGTTGTCGGAAAATCCAATCATTCTGAACACGGTGACGTAAAACACGTACGTCGGGACTATAAACGGGGCAGTAGCCAATAGCTTTCATCTCTTTATTTATTCTGAGCATACGTGGCTCTTTGTGCGTCAGATTTGTGTACACACGATCGGAAATTCCGACAACGGATTTTGTTGTCGGAAAATTTTATAGCCTGCTCTCAAACTTTGTGTGTCAGAAAATCCGATGGAAAATGTGTGATGGAGCCTACACACGGTCGGAACTTCCGACAACAAGGTCCTATCACACATTTTCCGTCAGAAAATCCGACCGTGTGTACGGGGCATAAGACCTTCAGGCATTATAACACCAATCTATGCTTAACCACTTGCCGACCGCCTCACGCCGATATACGTCGGCAAAGTGGCACGGGTGCACAAAACCAAGTACCCCAAATCCACCCCGTACATCGCCCACAGCAATCAGATTTGTTGCAGAACCGATCAGTCTTCAGGTCCAGGTCAATGATTTCTGGCCTGGACCTGCTGATCGGTTCTGGCGAATGAAAATGCTTCCCCTGCCTGTAAGTGTAAACACAGTCAGGGGAAGTGATGTCATCTCCCTCTCTGGAATTATTTTCTATTCCAGAGAGAGAGAGAGGATGTCTTACAGTGAGTTGCACCAACACTACACTGACACAGTACACATAGGCACACTTGTCACTTACAAAACAGAAAACATGTAACTGCAACGTTCGCAGAGACAGGCCTTATCACTGCGAACGCTAACAGTTTTTTCGGTAGCGATTGAAGCAGTCGCTGACAATCAGGTGCTCTTTTTTCCTCTGAGTTTTACTAGTTGTACCAGTAAATTTAGAGGCCACAATGTCCAATCGAAGGTACACTAGTGAAGAGGCCTACACGTTTCTGAGCATGACAGATCAGAGTGAAGAGGAAGTCAACCATCTGTCAGATTCAGGCTCAGAATACGATCCAGTAGACGGCAGCGACACCCTGACAGATAGCTCTGACAACGGAGTAGTGGTCCCTGCTAAGGTCAGGCGTACCCGACCCTGTTCTTCTTCTGTTGTTGAGGTGCAAGAACCGCAGGGCTCTCGTATGGAGCAGAGAGCCAGTACTAGTGCCGCTCATTCTTCTGGTGAACTGGCAAGCACCGGCCTAGTACACCCTGGTCGTACATCTAGCACTGCAGTATCACGTGGTGATGTGGCGAATCCCAATAAGTGCAGTTCAAGCTGGTGCAGTGGCTAGCACAAGTAGTGTCCCGCAGCCACCAAGAAGACAAACACAAGCCCGTCGAGCCCATAGTACCCTTCTGTGGGGGCTGAGCTGATGGAGAAAATGAAAAAACAGTTGTTGTTAGGGGTGGGAAAGGTAGGCTTCTTTGAAGAGAAGGGTTTTCAGGGATCGTCTAAAAGCTAGAAGAGTAGGAGATAAGCGGACAGTTTGGGGTAGGGCATTCCATAGGATTGGAGAGGCTTTGGAAAAGTCCTGGAGACGAGCATGGGAGGAGGTGATGAGGGAGCCCACCACTTCTGCAGCACCCGTACCTCCCCCATTCACTGGCCAACCCAGAATTCAGGTGGAAACAGTTGATTTTATGTCACTTTTATTTATTTATGTATTCACTGTTTTTCAACGAAGATCTCTATAGATCTATTGTTGACCAAAGCAATTTGTATGCTGGTCAATTTATCACCGCTAATCCCCAGTTGACCCTTGCCAGAAATTGGAGACCTATCACAGTCTCTGCATTTAAGACCTTTCTGGGCCTATCCCTCCTCATGGGCATAACTAAAAAAAGTGAGATGCAGTCATATTGGTCCACTGACCCAATTCACCATATACCCGTGTTCTCTGCCTCCATGACCAGGGCTAGATACGAGCAGATTTTGCGGTTCATGCATGTTAATGAACTCTGTCGTTCTAGGGGTGACCCTGAATACGATCGGCTCCACAAAATTCGGCACCTCGTAAACTGCTTTAACCAACAGTTTGCAGCCTTGTTTACTCCCGATCAAGTTCTCTGCGTTGATGAGTCCCTGATTAAGTTTTCTGGCCGCTTGTCATTCAAACAGCATCTTCCCAGCAAGCGTGCCAGATATGGGGTCAAGATGTATAAGTTCTGTGACAGGGCAACAGGCTAGACTTATAGTTTTATGGTTTACGAGGGAAAAGATAGTCACGTGGAGCCGAAGAACTGCCCAAGCTACATAGGGAGCGCTGGTAAGATGGTGTGGGACTTGATGTCACCCTTATTTGGAAAGGGGTACCACTTGTACGTGGACAATTATTACACGAGCGTGCCACTTTTTAGTCACTTGTTTGATCATGGATTTGGCGCATGTGGCACTGTGCAATCTAATCACTGGGGCTTACCCCAGCGGCTTGTAGATTCCCGTCTTAGGCTGGGGGAGAGAGCCTGCTTGAGAAATAATAATTTGCTCGCAGTGAAGTGGAGGGATATACGGAATGTTTTCGTTCTGTCCTCCCTTCACGCAGATACGACAGTCCAAAATTCCTACGGCGACTGGTGTGGAGAAACCCCTCTGTGTCCACGAATACAACCTTAACATGGGAGGGGTGGACCTTAACGTTCAGTTGATGGCACCCTACTTAATTGCCCATAAGGCCAGACACCATTACAAAAAAGTGTCTGTATACTTATTCCAATTCGCTCTGCTGAACGCTTATGTGCTATACAAAGCGTCAGGACGAACTGGATGCTTCCTTAAATTCCAGGAAGAGATTGTCACAGCCCTTCTGTTTCCAGACAGTTCTGTGCCCCACCTTCCCAACGCAAATACAGTAAGCCGGCTGCATGAGAGGCATTTTCCGTATGTCCTCCCTGGTACGCCTAACCAACGATCACTCCAATGAAGATGTTGTGTCTGTAGCAAGCGCGGATATAGGCGTGACACCCGCTATTATTGTCCCTCCTGTCCTGGCCAACCTGGTCTTTGCATTGGTGAATGTTTTGAATGCCACCACACACTAGTGGAGTATTAGCGTAGGGTACAGCACAACACAGTCTAGGATACACTTTCACAGGGTCTCTAAAGATGCCATTGCATTTTGAGAGACCCGAACCTAGAACCGTTACAGTTACAGTTACAAATAAAAGAAAAAGTAAAAAAAAAACCAAATAAAAATTATAGAATAAAATAGCCAAAAATAGTTGTCATTTTAATGACCTCTCTCTATTCTCTCTCTCTATTGTTCTCTCTCTATTGTTCTGCTCTGTTTACTATGTTACTATGTTTTATCATGTTTGCTTTTCAGGTATGTAATTCTTTTATACTTTACTGTTTACTGTGTTTTATTGTTAACAATTATTTTCTTTTCAGGTACGCCATTCAGCTGCAGCACTGATTTATTTATCTTGACAGCAACAGCGTTTGCTCTCACAATACGTAAATCAGCGACTCCAGTGCTGTAGGAGGTGATTTCACCACCACAGATAAAAAAAGAGCATATATGCCAAAGCATGGGGGCAGGGGTGGAGGGGCGATTTGCCCCTAACATTAGGGGTGGATTGCCCCCATGCTTCAGCATATATTTTTTACCCTTTTTTTTGGCACAGGTTGTTGTTGTTTTATAGAGTTAATGTTTTATTGTTACCATTGTTTGCTTTTCAGGTACACCATTCAGCTGCAGCACTGATTTATTTATCTTGACACCAACAGCGTTTGCTCTCACGATGCATAAATCAGCGACTGCAGCACTGTAGGAGGTGATTTTACCATCACAGTTAAAAAAAAAACGGTGCATGTATGCCCATCATTAGAAGTGGGTGGATGCAGGGCAGTATTCTAATGGTGGGCATACCCACCAATCAAGATCTTTTTTTCGTTCAGCCTACAGGCTGCATGAAAAAAAAGAACATTACAATATATGCCCAACAAGGACCAGCAACGTACTGGTATGTTGCTGGACTTTGAATGGTTATACCAGAATGAAGCCTGCAGGTTTAGGTATCATCTTGGTATCGTTCTTTTCAACCAGCGGTCGGCTTTCATGTAAAAGCAATCCTAGTGGCTAATTAGCCACTATACTGCTTTTACAAGCAGTGGGAGGGAACATCCCTCCTCCCGTCGTCTTTCTTGGTTTTATCTGGCTCTCCTGTCCCACCGGGGAACCTGATAATGCAGACGGTGGCTCCGCCAGCTGACCACAGAGCTGATCGAAGATCAGAATGGCTCCAATCATCTCTATGGCCTAAGAAACCGGAAGCTACTAGCATTTCATGACTTCGGTTTCGCCGGATATAAACAGCGCCATTGGGAAATTGGGAAAGCATCTTATCACATGGATCTTGGTGTGGTCAGATGCTTTGAGGGCAGAGAAGAGATCTGGAGTCTAATAGACCCAATTATTTCTTAAAAAGAGTACCTGTCACTACCTATTGCTATCATAGGGGATATTTACATTCTCTGTGATAACAATAAAAATTAAAAAAAAAAATGAAAGGAAGAGTGTAAAAATAAAATAAAAATGCAAAATAAAGAAAAAAAAAAAAAAAAAAGCACCCCTGTCCCCCGTGCTTGCATGCAAAGGCGAACGCAACAATTGGTCTTGTGTCATATGTAAACAGCAATTGCACCATGCATGTGAAGTATCATCACGAACGTCATGGCCTCTGAAACTGTTATAGGTAGGGAGGAGTGAAATCAAAAATTTACACCCTTAGAAATCCTGAATGCGGTGATTGGTTTTCAGGGTCCTTTACGTGGCTAGACTGCCAAAAAGTCCTACACATGTGGTATCCCCGTACTCAGGAGAAGCAGCAGAATGTATTTTGGGGTGTAATTCCACATATGCCCATGTCATGTTTGAGAAATATATCATTTCAGTGACAACTTTGTGTAAACATTTTTTTGTCATTTTCCAATCGCTTGTGACAAAAAAATAAAATATTCAATTGCTCAACAAACCTCTCAGCAAATTCCTTGGGATGTCTACTTTCCAAAATGGGGTCATTTTGGGGGGGGGGGGGGGGTATTGTACTGCCCTACCATTTTAGCACCTCAAGAAATGAGACAGGCGGTCATAAACTAAAAGCTGCATAAATTCCAGAAAATGTACACAAGTTTGTAGACGCTATAACTTTTGCGCAAACCAATAAATATACGCTTATTGAATTTTTTTTTACCCCGAGACATGTGGCTGAATGCTTTTTGGCCTAAATGTATGACTAAAATTGAGTTTACTATATTTTTTTCATAGCAAAAAGTAGAAAATATCGTTTTTTTTCAAAAATTTCAGTCTTTTTTTGTTTATATTGCAAAAAATGAAAACCGCAGAGGTGCTCAACTACCACCAAAAGAAATCTCTACTTGTGGGAAAAAAAGGTCGCAAATTTCTTTTGGGTACAGCATTGCATGACCGCGCAATTACCAGTTAAAGCAGCACAGTGCCAAATTGTGAAAAGTGCTCTGGTCAGAAAGGGGGTAAATCCTTCCGGCTCTGAAGTGGTTAAGATGCAAGTTTGTCTTGTCTCATAAACTGCATTTTTCACCAGTGCCAACATAATTTCACTGCATAATTCCAACTTTGAAGAAGGAACATTCTTTTTCTCCCCAAAGATTGGACATTTTGGGGTTTGCTGACTTGTTTACAGCTCTGCTCCATACTGTGCACAAAATTACCAAAACGACATCTCATAATGCTTACAAGCCATCATTAAAATGATCAACAGAGGGTACGGAGCTAATAGTGTAAACCCAAATGTCAACTTCTTCCTCACTTTCTCATAATGCTCTCAGCTCTTTTTCCAGCTGGGAATCCATCTGCAGGGTAGTTTTGTGACCAGTCTATTTTGTTATACAATGTGTATAAAGTACAATTATGAATGAAATGGCATTTTCATTTCATGAGACATCTGGAAGACAACAAGTGACATTTTACTGTCCGTACCAATGTGTCAGCAACCAAGGTTAATGACTCAAATATTCTCTCTTTCCTGTACAGTAAACAAAAAAATATATTTAATATATCAAGCGCTAATGCTGAACAGCACAGGACATTTACAAAGTTACCAGATTTTCAGATAATGATCAGTGTTTCACTTTATAGATGAAGAATATTATCTACATCCTAGTGCCCCCCTTTTGCATAAGGAGCCAGAACAACATAGAATGTCTTTACCGGATTGTACCCCGCAATTTATGTAAAAGAAATTCAATTTTATCAGGACTATGATATACTCAGTCCTAATAGGGGGAACACTTTCATAGAAGGTTACTAAAAGCTGAAGTTTATTTGAAAAAAATGTTTTCTCTATAGATTTAGTTACAGTACCAGAAATTAAGTATGTCCCATGATATGCAGACTGCTGGACTCTGTCAAAGTCTTCACTGCAGGACTGCTCTGTCCTCCTCCTGATGCTTATCCTCCAGCACTTTGGGAGTTAACAGCTTTGGGTCTCCAGGATCAGTTGCACTAAAGATGATCTGATAGGGACATGGCCCCTCTTGCTCTCTCCTCCATTGAGAAAAGTTATTTCACTGATTACAGCACCTGTAACATGATCTATGAATGGGGAGAGAAGAGTTTCCGGCCCCAGCTGATGCCTCTTACGGGGAAACGCGTCAGTAGGGGCAGCATTTCTTAGACGTCACCACATATCAGCCTGTTGGCAAGATCCACGGCTGTAATACTACTGTGATATGCTTTGCATTGAATGTGATTGCTACATATTTTTTCATAAAATATTGTCTGAGGTACTACACTATGAAGCCTCTTCCTTCCATTATACTATGTATCTGAGATAACCTTGAGACAGACGGTCCATATCCAAAAAAAGTTCCTTTATCCAAACAAAGTTCCTTTATCCAAACAGCCCAGTCCCATTGGAGAGGAGCAGTGTGCAGAGGATTTCGAGGTTAGGATTATTCGTGCTGGCTATCATTTGCATGAGCGTACCTGATCTCTATAATTTGAGATCCAACTGCTCTGGTAAGCGCCTTTGATTTTATATGAAGGAGAAAGCATCGAGTAAACACTGCTATTCAACTTTATGCATTGGTTTTGAGCACATGTTGGACTTTTTTATGATCATTTAATTTATTTTCAACCTCTACATGGACACTCATCACGTCTAAATTATTTGTAATCACTTTATTTGCACTGGAATACTGGGTAGCGTGCTTATATACTTTTCCTATATTCACTATTAGCTATAGTATTCATGCTATCGTAAGCAGCAGCACCTTATTACACACATTTTTTGGATAAACGCAAATATATATTTTTTAGCTAAACTTCAGCTTTACAATATATTTATAGGAAAATTGTTTAGCAATGCATGCAGTAAGAAATGGTTAAAAGAGAAGTATAGTTTATTTTTTATTTTTCAAGAATCATACTTACCTAGGTAGATGCAGCATTGGTCCGATGCTGCATCTGTCCCCCGCCGGCTCTAAGACTGAGAACCGAGCGATCACACACTGCTTCTCAGAGCTCCATGAGCAGAGAGCTGGTGACTGTCAATCACTGCTCTCTCCTCTGTACCCCCTGCGCTCACTGGATCGCTGGGCTGTGGAGGGGGCGGGAGCAACAGGCTCAGGCTGAGAGGCTGAGCCAGGTGCTGCTCCAGGGTTATGGGCAGATCCTGACCATATTGTCGTGATCTTTCCCCAGCCTGAGCAAGAGACTGTGACCAGCCCACCAGGAATCTCCAGAGTGAGTCCAAAGCCTTATTCAGTGATCGCATTGTTACAGCAGTTGGCAATATTTCGTGGCCATGCAGGACCCCTTAATCAGGCATGTGACAAATCAGAGCAAGAGAATGTCACCAGCACACCAAGGATTTCCAGAGCGTGTTCAAAGCTTTATTCAGCAATCACATTGTGTCAGGGGATGTTATACACAACATCCAATGCAGGTGATCAGATCGCTGGGCTGCACCAAGGAATCAGGGACAAACGAGTAAATAAAGAAAGTATGTTTATTATAATGATAACGATACACGTGAAAACAAGACAGCAAACCAAAAACAAGAAAATGGTGAAAACACAGCAAACCCCCAAACCCACCTAACTATCTATCTAACTAATATAATACACAAGCAAGGAAACCAACATGCAAAATATAAGGCATGGGCCAAAGCGACAAGGGAACAGAAACCAGGAATAATGAAGCAGACCAAGGAGCAGGTAACAGGGAACAGGAAACAGGGTTCAAGGTCAGGATACACAAACGGGGTTCAGGAACAAACAGGAACAGGCTGGAACAAGAGCAGGTACTGGCAGGGACAAGGGCTAGCAGAGGAATACTGAAGCACTGGAGGTTAGTTCAGGGCGGGTTTATATAGTCCAGCAAAGCCATGACAGGTGTGCTTGATGGCAACTCTGCAGTCCAGGCAGGGAGACCCCCCCTGGTGGCCACTGGAATTACACCCTTTTGGTGCTGAATGTAATAGTGCCACCAGCAGGAGAAACCGGAGATGACACCGTTCCTGACAGTTCCCCCTCCTAAAGGAGTGGCCTCCGGACACTCCATTCAACCCTGGGTACGACAGTCTGAGTGGGTGCAGAAACACCTTAAAATGTTTCCCTACAGAGTCTGCGGACTTCTTCGCACTTCCAAGGTCAGAGTCTTTTAGTTCACTGGGGGACGTGCCATCAGAGTCTGAAAATAGGACACGTACCCCACCACCCGGGTCAGGAAGTTTGGATCTGGAGATGAAAATTAGCAGGGTAACGGGAAAGAAACCATCGGAGGCAGACCACACAGGAGCATTACATTCAAGCCAGGCGACAGACAGGATTGACCCAGCGGCAAGATGGCCATCAGTCAGGAACAGTTTTAGCAGGCACCATGTCATCAGGCTGAGCAGAAAGCAGAGGTACATCACGCTGGGCAGTGGCACATCCGCATTGAGCTGGACAGCAGGCAAAAGCACATCGAGCTGGGCAGCAGGCAAAAGCACATCGAGCTGGGCAGCAGGCAAAAGCACATCGAGCTGGGCAGCAGGCAAAAGCACATCGAGCTGGGCAGCAGGCAAAAGCACATCGAGCTGGGCAGCAGGCAAAAGCACATCGAGCTGGGCAGCAGGCAAAAGCACATCGAGCTGGGCAGCAGGCATGGGCACCTCAAGCTGGGCAGCGGGCTCATCAAGCTGGAGAGCAGGCACTGGTACTTCCGGCTGGAACACTGGCACCTCAGACTGGATCACTGGCACCGAGACATCAGGCTGGAGGGCTGGCACAGAGACATCAGGCTGGAGGGTTGGCACCGAGACATCAGACCAGGCGGCAGGTACTGGAACTTCAGACTGGGCAGTAGGCCCATCAGGCAGAACAGCAGGTGCTGGCACAACAAGCTGAACTGCAGGCACATCGGACTGGATAGCAGGTACTGGAACTTCAAACCGGGCAGCCGGTACTGGAACTTTAGACTGGGCAGCAAGCACAGACACTGGCACATCAGGCAGAACAGCAGGTACTGGAACAACAGGCAGGACAGCAGGTGCATCGGACTGGATAGTCGGTACTGGAACTTCAGACTGGGCCGTGGGCACAGGCGCTGGCACGTCAGGCAGAACAGCAGGTACTGGCACAACAGCAGGTACATCGGACTGGATAGCAGGTACTGGAACTTCAAACCGGGCAGCTGGTACTGGAACTGCAGACTGGACAGTGGGCACAGGTGCTGGCACATCAGGCAGAACAGCAGGTACATCGGACTGGATAGCAGGTACTGGAACTGCAAACCGGGCAGCTGGTACTGGAACTTCAGACTGGACAATGGGCACAGGCGCTGGCACATCAGGCAGAACAGCAGGTACTGGCACAATAGGCAGAACAGCAGGTACATCGGACTGGATAGCAGGTACTGGAACTTCAAACCGGGCAGCTGGTACTGGAACTGCAGACTGGACAGTGGGCACAGGTGCTGGCACATCAGGCAGAACAGCAGGTACATCGGACTGGATAGCAGGTACTGGACCTGCAAACCGGGCAGCTGGTACTGGAACTTCAGACTGGACAATGGGCACAGGTGCTGGCACATCAGGCAGAACAGCAGGTACTGGCACAACAGGCTGAACAGCAGGTACATCGGACTGGATAGCAGGTACTGGAACTTCAAACCGGGCAGCTGGTACTGGAACTGCAGACTGGACAGTGGGCACAGGTGCTGGCACATCAGGCAGAACAGCAGGTACATCAGACTGGATAGCAGGTACTGGAACTGCAAACCGGGCAGCTGGTACTGGAACTTCAGACTGGACAATGGGCACAGGTGCTGGCACATCAGGCAGAACAGCAGGTACTGGCACAACAGGCTGAACAGCAGGTACATCGGACTGGATAGCAGGTACTGGAACTTCAAACCGGGCAGCTGGTACTGGAACATCAGGCAGAACAGCAGGTACTGGCACAACAGGCTGAACAGCAGGTACATCGGACTGGATAGCAGGTACTGGAACTTCAAACTGGGCAGCTGGTACTGGAACTTCAGACTGGACAGTGGGCACAGGTGCTGGCACATCAGGCAGAACAGCAGGTACTGGCACAACAGGCTGAACAGCAGGTACAGCGGACTGGATAGCAGGTACTGGAACTCCAAACCGGACAGCTGGTACTGGAACTTCAGACTGGACAGTGGGCACAGGTGCTGGCACATCAGGCAGAACAGCAGGTACTGGCACAACAATCTGAACAGCAAGTGCATCGGACTGGATAGCAGGTACTGGAACTTTAAACCGGGCAGCTGGTACTGGAACTTCAGATTGGACAGTGGGCACAGGTGCTGGCACATCAGGCAGAACAGCAGGTACTGGCACAACAGACTTAACAGCAGGTACATCGGACTGGATAGCAGGTACTGGAACTCCAAACCGGGCAGCTGGTACAGGAACTTCAGACTGGACAGTGGGCACAGGTGCTGGCACATCAGGCAGAACAGCAGGTACTGGCACAACAGTCTGAACAGCAGGTGCATCGGACTGGATAGCAGGTACTGGAACTTCAAACCGGGCAGCTGGTACTGGAACTTCATATTGGACAGTGGGCACAGGTGCTGGCACATCAGGCTGGAACAGATCAGCTGGTGGGGAGGCAGGATTGGATACTGGCATGATGGTATGGGTTGGAAAAAACTTCCGCTTCTTTTTGCTTTTAGCCACTAGGGATCTATAAGTGGGTACAGGGCTGTAGGTAGGGAATGCAGCTGGTAGAAGCGAAGAGTGAAAGGATGGCAAGACAGAGGGAGTAGGTTTTGAAGGGAGATTTAGTGGAGCTGATGGAGGCAGTTGAGAAGCAGCAGGGGAGTTAAGGGCAGGGTAGGTGCAGCAGGAGGAAACAGGGTACTGGTATTTCATTGGTAGAGAAGTATATTTGGAGCTAACAGAAGCTGAATGCAACAGACTTGACCAGGCCTGTATTAATGATTGCACTGCATCAGGTTTGCACTTGGCTTGTCTGACCAGAGACTGCACTGATTCAATGCATTTTGCAAGCACCTGCTGAGGACAAGCTGAATATTGTTCAAAAAAGAATGCTGAGTCATCCTCCAACAGCCAAACTAACGATTCTACCTGAGCTGCACTAAAAGGGGGTGTATAGTCATCACCTCCCTCAGCGACATCAGACAGGGCCAACTCAGTACAGATCCAAATTAATGGTTGCACATCTTCAAACAAAAAACTGCCTTGCTCAATAAAAACATGAGCTAGGCGGATGCCTTCTAACAACTGTTCCCTAGTGTATGCAGCCAATGTCTGACAACAAAAGTCTCTGTCATCAGTTGCCAGGAGCGATAAATACAAAATACTTTCAAAATCCATATTTCAACAATAGCTGGGACTCAGGCCCCAATTCCCAGGTGCAACCGATCTGATTGTATGGCTTCAGAATTCTGTCAGGGGATGTTATACACAACATCCAATGCAGGTGATCAGATCGCTGGGCTGCACCAAGGAATCAGGGACAAACGAGTAAATAAAGAAAGTATGTTTATTATAATGATAACGATACACGTGAAAACAAGACAGCAAACCAAAAACAAGAAAATGGTGAAAACACAGCAAACCCCCAAACCCACCTAACTATCTATCTAACTAATATAATACACAAGCAAGGAAACCAACATGCAAAATATAAGGCATGGGCCAAAGCGACAAGGGAACAGAAACCAGGAATAATGAAGCAGACCAAGGAGCAGGTAACAGGGAACAGGAAACAGGGTTCAAGGTCAGGATACACAAACGGGGTTCAGGAACAAACAGGAACAGGCTGGAACAAGAGCAGGTACTGGCAGGGACAAGGGCTAGCAGAGGAATACTGAAGCACTGGAGGTTAGTTCAGGGCGGGTTTATATAGTCCAGCAAAGCCATGACAGGTGTGCTTAATGGCAACTCTGCAGTCCAGGCAGGGAGACCCCCCCTGGTGGCCACTGGAATTACACCCTTTTGGTGCTGAATGTAATAGTGCCACCAGCAGGAGAAACCGGAGATGACACCGTTCCTGACACATTGTTACAGCAGATTGCAATGTTTTGAAGCCATACAGGACCCCTACGTCAATTGAGGGGGTCCTGCGTGGCTCTGAAACATTGCAATCTGCTGTAACGATGTGATCGCTGACTAAAGCTTTGAACTGTGGAGATCCTTGGTGTGCTGGAGACATTCTCTTGCTCTGATTAGTCACGGTTCCAGCCGATGGTCACTTCAGCACCCACTTATAAGCACAGCCATTTCTACAGGAAGGTGTGCGTTGGGAATAGTGCATTGGAATCTTTCGCCAGCCTGGACCAGCTCTGTGACATCAGCCGACAACGGGTTTCAGTCCACTGTCAGCTGAAAGCAGATTCACTGCCTCTCTCTGCTTAGGCAGAGTGACTGGTCTTGTATCCACTGCTTCCAGTAGTTTTCTACAGGCTGCCTGTAGTGGGTGGGGCCTGCTGGGCCCCTCCCACAGCTCTGCTCTCTGCACAGGCTATGTGCAGCACACGGATGATGTCACTGCTACTTGTACGAACTAATATCTGGGTTTGCAAAGGCATTTGGTGCATACAAAATGAATTTATATGCTTTGTTGTTATTGTTAAATATATTTAAATGAAAGTTTTGTGTGTCCATATTTCAGCTTTAAGGATAACAATTGAGGCAAAGGTACTGGATGGCTATCTGGGCAGAAATTGACCCCACATAGATTTTCTTGTTTTAAATCATATATGTGGTCTTACCCAGTTTTCTCAATTAGTGGGTTCTGATATATACTTTTCTTTTGCATAAGGTTTATTTATGCTCATTATATATAAGGCCTGAACATCCCCATTATTTACCTGTTATTTGGACCTAAGGATCCCAGTTCTTACTGTATCAAAGTGACAGTAGATTCCTAAAACAGTTTAACCACTTGCCAACCGCTCCATAGCATATTTACTTCTACAGGGCGGCTATTCTGTGCAGAATCACGTATATATGCGTGATTCTGCACCTCCGGGTAGGGGGCGTGTGCGCTGCCAATGTGCCACTTCTGCTGTGATTAGTTAGGCCATCCGGCTGGCCAGTGGTTGTCCACCAGCGCCCACTGATCGTTGAGGAGAGAGGCTGGATGAAGCTGTGCATATGTAAACAATGCAGAGCTCCGTCCCTGCAAAGCAGGGAATCAAATCCATCACATCCCTTAGTAAAAACACCACATAGTACACACAAACACTGGTTTGGCACACATTTAACCCTTTGATCACCATAGATGTTTAACCCCTTCCCAGTCAGTTTCATTAGTTTAAAAAGATCCAACAGAGAAGACCATATGTTGCGACATCCCAATTTGAACAATATTATATATGAAGTACCCCCCAAGGAAATACTAAGGGACTTTAAAGGCAACTGATCAGCAAATTTTTAGAAAAAAAAATATAGAAATGTATTAATACATGGTGCATACAACACCATCAATAATTGCATAAAAGACAAGAACAGAATCATATATCAAATATAAATGCAGATCCCAAAAGGGCTTAACATTGAAGGATCTGCATTTATATTTGGTATATGATTCTGTTCTGGTCTTTTATGCAATTATTGATGGTGTTGTATGCACTACATATTATATATTAATACATTTCCATATTTTTTTTCTAAAAATCTGCTGTTCAGTTGCCTTTAAAGTCCCTTAGTATTTCCTTGGGGGGTACTTCATATATAATATCCGTCAGTGTCATTAGCACAGTGACAGTGCATATTTTTAACACTGATCACTGTATTAGTGTTACTGGTTCCCACAAAGTGTCAAAAGTGTCAGTTAGTGTCAGACTGTCCACGGCAATATTACAGTCCCGCTGTAAGTTGCTGATTTCCGCCATTACTAGTATAAAAAAAATAAATAAATACAAATTCCAGTATATCCCATAGTTTGTAGACGCTATAACTTTTGTGCAAACCAATTAATAAACGCTTATTGGGAATTTTTTTACCAAAAATATGTAGCAGAATACATATTGGCCTAAATTTATCAAGAAATTTGATTTTTTTTACATTTTGTATTTGATATGTTTTTTTTAGTAGAAAGTAAAAAAATATTGTTTTTTTTTTTTTTGTTTGTTTTTTTTTTAAATTGTCGATCTTTTTTTGGTTATAGCGCAAAAAACAAAAAACCCAGAGGTGATCAAGTACCACCAAAAGAAAGCTCTGTTTGCTGGGAAAAAAGATATACACACATTTGGGTACAGTGTCACATGACCGCGCAATTGTCAGTTAAAATAACACAGCGCTGTATCACAGAAAATGGCCTGGTCATGATGGGGTGTAAATCTTCCGAAGTGAATAATGTCTTTGAGATGCTCTCCAACAGATCACCCAAAGAGAATAATGGAATATATTCTGACCACTAAGAGTGTATATTATATATATTCATACAAACTAATTTTTTAAATTGAAAACTAGTCCAATCTCTGTGCACACAGACTCCACTGGTCATTGGAACATTAATTGAATCCCTCTCTACTTCTTCTAATATGCCCTAGTTCATTATTGTAGATTGTTGACTCTAAATGCTCTTATAAAGTTCCATGTTACTAGTTAAATGAATAGAACATGACAGAATCATATTAAATTACAATAGAGAATACATTTTGTTCTGCAGCAAAGCCTAGTTGGAATACTCGGCATGTACCAAGCTCCGAGTGCTGTGATTTCTCTTTTAACCCCTCTGCTGCCAGAGATTTAGGGCATTTGAGATTTTGGCATTTGTGGGCATCCTGGATTTAAATAGATGATTATTTTGATTGGATCTTTGAGAGCACCGCTGAATAATTCAGGAAAGCAAATTCTTTTTATTTCTTTTTCTGTCAATTTTGTTTATTTTTTATTTTGATTCAATTGTTTATCAGAAATATTTTTGATTTTGTATTATAGACAGGAAAGAATCACGGTGCTTTTTTGTGTTTTTATTTCTCCAATAAAAACAATAATTCATATTTTTACTTAGAGGTAAAAATTGGAGTGGGACATATAGGGGCCATTTTACCATATGATCTGAGAATGCCCACACAATATACATATCCAATAGTAAACAGGTGATAATGATCAATGACATAATAGGGCTGATTTATTAACCACTTAAAGACTAGCCTCGTTTTGAGATTTTGGTCTTTACAAGTTTAAAACAGTTTTTTTTTTGCTAGAAAATCACTTAGAACCCCCAAACATTATATATATATTTTTTCTAACACCCTAGTGAATAAAATGGCGGTCATTGCGATACTTTTTTTAACACCATATTTGCACCACTTTTTTGGGAAAAAATTCACTTTTTTGAATAAACAAATAAGACAACAAACAGTAAAGTTAGCCCAATTTTTTTTTATATTGTGAAAGATAATGTTACGCCAAGTAAATTGATACCCAACATGTCACGCTTCAAAATTGCGCCCGCTCGTGGAATGGCGTCAAACTTTTACCCTTAAAAATCTCCATAGGCGACGTTTAAAAAATTCTTCAGGTTGCATGCTTTGAGTTACAGAGGAGGTCTAGGGCTAGAATTATTGCTCTCGCTCTAACGATCACGGCTATACCTCACATGTGCGGTTTGATCACCGTTTTCATATGTGGGCGCTACTCACGTCTACGTTCTGTGCTGTTCTGTTTATTTTACTTAATTTTATTAATTTTTCACTGTTTTAAAAAAAAAATAATAATTTGGGTCACTTTTATTCTTATTACAAGGAATGTAAACATCCCTTGTAATAGAAAAAAAGCATGGCAGGTCCTCTTAAATATGAGATCTGGGGTCAAAAAGACCTCAGATCTCATATTTGGACTAAAATGCAATAAAAAATTTTTAAAAAATTGTTTTGACATCGCTTCCGCCCTGCTATGGTATGGAGATGGGTGTGGGTCATCTTCTCCTCACTCGTCTCCATACTCGTGCACAGAGAGGACCCGATCGCCTCCGCCGCTCTTGATGGCTCCGGTAAGCAGCGGAGGGCGCGGGAGAGCGGCGGGAGGGAGGTGGCACCTCTCCCGCCGCCGATAATGGTGATCTCGCGGTGAATCTGCCACAGAGACCACCATTATTGTACACAGGACCAGCTCTTGAAGAGATAGATATCTTGGTTGTGGCAGCAGCTGCTGCCATTACCGAGATATCCATCTTCAAAGTGTCAACGTATATCTACAGGAGCCGGTCGGCAAGTGGTTAAAGGAATTGGTAATGTTCTCTCAAAAAGAGTAAAGATTTACTTTAGTTATCCAATCACGAGCAGATGACATAAATAAACAGAAATTTGCTTCTTACATGATTGGATAATTGAAGTGAATCTTTAGCCTCGGTTCACACCAGAGGCGGCACGACTTGCAGGTCGCCTCACCGAGGCGACCTGCACACGACTGCCCGGGCGACTTGCAAAACGACTTCTGTATAGAAGTCTATGCAAGTCGCCCCAAGTCGCCCCCAAAGTCGTACAGGAACCTTTTTCTAAGTCGGAGCGACTTGCGTCGCTCCGATTAGAACGGTTCCATTGTACTGACAAGTCGTCCTAGTGTGAACCGAGCCTCACTCTTTTTTGTTGAACAGGCTCAGCTTGTTTAGCAAATCAGCCTCATTATGTAGGATGATCCAAACTGATTATCTGAAAGAGAAACAAATGGGAAGAGGGAGTACAACTAAGCAAGAGGCAACCATGCTAAAAAAAGGTGGGTTCACACTATGTGGGTGATTCTATGTGATTGTTAACCTTCAAATCTCACATGGCAAATGTGAGCACAGCTACATTGCATCTGGAAAGTATTCACAGCGTTTCACTTTCCCACATTTTGTTATGTTACAGGCTTATTCCAAAATAGATTAAATAAAAAAATGTCCTCAAAATTCTACAAACAATACCCCATAATGACAATGTGAAAGAAGTTTGTTTGAAATCTTTGCAAAATTTATAAAAAAATAAGAAACAAAAAAGAAAATCACATGTACATAAGTACTCACAGTCTTTGCTCAATACTTTGTTGAAGCACCTTTGGCACCAATTACAGACTCAAGACTTTTTGGGTATGATGCTACAAGCTTGGCATACCAATTTCTGGGCAGTTTCTCCCATTTTTCTTTACAGGACTCCATCAAGCTGTCTCAAGCTCTATCAGGTTGGATGGAAAGCGTTGGTGCACAGCCATTTTCAGATCTCTCCAGAGATGTTCAATCAGGTTCAAGTCTGGGCTCTGGCTGGGCCACTCACGGACATTCACAATGTTGTCCCGTAGCCACTCCTTGGTCGTTGTCCTGTTGGAAGATGAACCTTTGCCCCAGTCTAAGGTCTTGAGCACTCTGGAGCAGGTTTTCAGCAAGGATGTCTCTGTGCATTGCTGCATTCATCTTTCCCTCGATCCTGACTAGTCTCCCAGTTCCTGTCATTGAAAAACATACCCACAGCATAATGCTGCTGCCACCATGCTTCCCTGTAGGGATGGTATTGCCCAGGAGAGTGGTGCCTCGTTTCCTCCAGACATGATGCTTGCTATTCAGGTCAAAGAGTTCAATCTTTAATTCATCAGACCAGAGAATTTTTTTTCTCATGGTCTGAGAGTCCTTCAGGTGCTTTTTGGCAAACTCCAGGTAGGCTGTCATGTGCCTTTTACTGAGGAGTTTCTTCCGTCAGGCCACTCTACCATACAGGCCTGATTGGTGGAGTGCTGGGAAGATGATTGTTCTTTGAAAAGATTCTCCTCTCTCCACAGAGAAGCGCTGGAGCTCTGTCAGAGTGACCATCGGGTTCTTGGTCACCTCCCTAACTAAGGCCCTTCTCCCCTGATTACTCAGTTTGGCTAGGTGGCCCGCTCTAGGAAGAGTCCTGGCTGTTGCAAACTTCTTCCATGTACAAATGATGGAGGCCACTGTGCTCATTGGGACCTTCAATGCTGCAGACATTTTTCTGTACCCTTCTCCAGATCTGTGCCTCGATACAATCCTCTCTTGGAGGTCTACAGACAATTCCTTGGACTTCATGGCTTGGTTTGTGCTCTGACATGCACTGTTAACTGTGAGACCTTATATAGACAGGTGTGTGCCTTTCCAAATCATGTCCAATCAACTGAATTTACCAAAGGTGGACTCCAATCAATATGTAGAAACATCTCAAGGATGATCAGTGGAAAAAAAGATGCACCTTTGCTCAATTTTGAGTGTCATTGCAAAGGCTCTGAATACTTATGTATATGTGATTTTTTTGTTTTTTTACTTTTCATAAATTTGCAAAGATTTCAAACAAACTTCTTACAGCTTGTCATTATGGGGTATTGTTTGTAGAATTTTGAGGAAAATAACAAATTTAATCCATTTTGGAATACGGCTGTAACATAACAAAATGTGGAAAAAGTGAAGTGCTGTAAATACTTTCTGGATGAACTGTACAACAAGTGGTCATCCTTCAATGGCAAGGTCTCTTCCAAGCAAAAATGTGGCAGCAGACAGATGTTTTGAGATGTGCTGTTGAGGACCAGCAACACAGTGCTTATAGTGACATGGTCAGAAAACACATCAAACATACATCTATTTAAAAATGATAGCTTGGAACTGACACAAACCACTAGACTCCGGTACGTACATCTACAGTCCAGAGATTTCTTATCAGAAGTCATCTTCACGGGAAAATTACAACACAAAAATATTCCTCTGAAGACAAGGAAACAAATCCAAATGACTCATCTACTCATGAAAATACTGGACTGTGATGCAGAAAAATGGCAGCAGATTCTCTAGACTGATAAATTAAAATATGAAGTAGCTGAATATAACAGGGCACAGTTTATCAACCCAAAGGCTGGAGAAAGATCCACGGATGTATGTTTGCAGACAACACTAATTCATAGTGGAAATTCCTTGCTGATTTGGAACTGCGAATGGAGTTGGTGATTCGATCAGTTGTTTTTGCCTATCTAGAGACTCTTACTAGTCAACGGTGTTTGACCCCCGGACTGTTGTTGGATCAGCTGTTCATCCTCCTTCTTGAGCTTCAGCATCTTCTAGTCCTGCACAACTGTCTCCCTGCCGATGACCTTCACGCAAGACCTGCCCAGCCTGCTGGTGACTCATGCCTCTTTGTGCCCTTCACCCCTGTACCATCTCCAGGAGTGGAGTGCGCTTAGTCGCAAGAGGTTACCGCTCTTAGCATCTCGGCCTCGGTGAGTACCCTTTTCTGACACATGGACTGAAAATCAGCAAAATTGGTCGGTTCGGCAGAAGCCAGCTGACTTTTGGCCCGTGTGTACAGCTATCTGTCTGACACAAGCAGGTCTCACAACCGGCTTCTGTTGAACGGCAGGTGTATCAAAGTGTAGCGCTGTGGTGCCAAATTAAATATCCGTAATAGATAATGAGCTATACATGTAACACATGCAGTGAAAAAATTGTATAACAAAATAGAAAATAAAGTCTCTAATAATATCCAAGTGTCAATCTTGTGCGGTGATTGATCGCAATCCAAATCGGAGTGGGACGGTCCTGAACACCATGTGAAATAGCCAATAAGGTAGATGAAATGTAAAAATACCCATGTGATGGTGCCACCACCGCAGTGAAATGCAGGCTTACCAGAAAGTTTGGACCCAAAAAAACTTACGTTCTATGAGTCAAACGAGCTTGTATTGCCAACCAGCAATGGAGAAGGGACCTAAGGAATCAATGGTGATTGGAATCTGGAGTGCTCAAAACCTTCATAGAGGGGTCTTCTCCAAATCAGTGGTTACACATCCAGGGAGATTGGCCAGATCCCAATGATCTCCAAGTTATAAGAGATCATACAGTATATTGCATGAGGTGAACAGATACGTGTATTCCTCCTGTATGTAACCCAACCTCCTCGATGGATCACTCCAGCAGCCTCCTAATTAGCTTCCCAGCCCTGCACACTCCAGCCTGGACTCACTTGATGCTCTCCACTCGGGGAATGTGTGGGGTTTAAACATTCTGTTGAACAGCATGTTGGAAAACCAGCAGTCCCCCCGTCAGAACACAATAGCTCAGCAGAGGAGATGGCCACACTATCGCTTGTGTTAATACAAAGATCTGTACTTTTTTTTCTTTCAACCCTCTGGGTTGAAGAAAAACGTATAGTGTGTGCCCCATCTTAGAACCTCACTTAATTTCCTAACTTTCTGTCTGTTTGATGGGTGTCAGAGAAAGCAGAGGGTTCCTGCAGTCTGTCATCTGGTTCTGAGTAGAACAGTACACACACATCCCACAACTATGACATGTGCTGCTATGAGGCTGCAAATCCCACCATGCACTGCTGCTTTACAGTTGCTGGAAGTAGGACTGCTGTGAGAAATCAAGGGGGCCCTGTACAGCCTTCCTGACAGGACCCCACCCCCCCTCCGAAAATATTAAATTATATTTTCACTAAAATGCCACGGGAGTGATGCTTTTGCTTCCCAGCTATGGCAGAAACTATTCCCCCATTGAACAAGACCCATTCCGGTGAAGAGCACTGCTTTACAAGCACACAGGAACCGCGTGTGAAGCACCTGGCTGTGGTGTGCTAGTGTGGGGTTAAAGCAAGCGGTAAGGAGGCAATATTCCTCCTCGCCACCTGTCAAATGCTCTCTCTCGCGATCCAAATGCTGACTGTTATTCAGAGAGCAAAGCACATTTGAATGAATCCTTATTTTATTTTTCAAATTATTTTTTAGAATTTAAATTATTATTTTTTTATTTTTTTTATTATTTTGTTTTTTATATTTTTACATTTAATTGCCCTTTTGGGGGGCCTTTGGTGAAATAGACCTCTGATGTCTCACATTTGAGACAGAGAAAAGGGATTCCCCAGTCCCCTTCTCTGCAGCTTTAGCTACACTGGACAGTGAATGGATGGAAAGTGCTCTGTGCTGAGTGGTCTCCTGTTTATTTACAAACTGAAACACAGTAAGCACAGTTTACTATGCTTCGTGATGAATGGACACAGAAGCGATTGGTACTAAACACTCACTGTGTTCATTCAGGAAAGGCAGGGGTTGGAAAATAGGATATGTTTACTGGTCTACTGCTCTCCATCCTAAAACAAACCCCCTGTGTGTCTGCAGCAGTTGCCAGTGGAAGAGGAGAGGAGGGAAACCAGAAGCGCTGCAGGGGGCACACAGGGAGGGGCACACAGGGAGCCCTGACAGCAGGGGGGTGGGGGCACAATACCTGTCCCCTGCAGTGTAGCTGGAGGGAGAAAAAGGATCATTAGCCGGAAGCGCAAGCCACAAGAGTCGACAGTAAGGCAGTACAGCCAGCCCTCTTGCTCGCAGGTGCTTGGACCCCCCTTTTGAACTGATGGGGCCTGGGCCCGGTACAGGAGGACTGGCTGTTCTGCCTTATCAGCAGCCCTGGCTGAAAGCACGATCATGTCATATTTTTGGGCATGGCCATGGTCAGTATGTGTGGCAATGCTACCAGGAATGCCCACACTGAATGCAGACTGCATAATGTTTACAATACATATGGTTGAGAAGAAATAGAGAGGGGTGTGTCTATGACTGCCTGAGCACAGAGTAATGAGTTGAGTGATGTTGGATATCAATCAATTGAGCAGTGGAGTGGTAGCTAGTACTTAGCATAGACTCTCTTTGAGGAGGGGTGGGGGGTATGTTTTGCAGTGAAAACTGCTATTCTATTAGCAGAGATGCATATCTAATCCCAAAACTATTTTTTTTTCTATATTGCAGTTTGCCAACCCTTAGACCCAGGCTCTGCATTAGTGTTCTTTTTCCAGGCTTTTTTTCCCTTTGTATTACTGTCACTCAGGCTGGATTTTAAACATGTTTTCCCCCTTTATCTCATCAGATGGAGCCACACATTGGAGGGGTGTCAGCCTGGCGCCTCTCCCCGTGAGTGAAGCAGTGACAGCATGGCGCCAGGCACAGGCAGCAGTGCTGTGACAGCCAGGGCAGAGAGAGGTGAGCTGTGACAGAGTGCCCGGGTGCGGACCATACCTGGGTGACTGACACC
This sequence comes from Lithobates clamitans, assembly GCA_037952925.1. NCBI lineage: Eukaryota > Metazoa > Chordata > Amphibia > Anura > Ranidae > Lithobates > Lithobates clamitans. The sequence continues at coordinate 8,408,342 of JBBGZY010000911.1, read as the reverse complement.
CAGGGCCGCCCGCCGGATTCACTCTGACACTCACAGCAGAGGAGAGAGACAGTGAGCAATGCTGAAAAGAGCAAGGCAACTGCTGGACTTAACTTTTTAAGTTAACCAGCAGGTGATTGGTTGCTAGGTGGTCCTAGCAACCAATCATTAGCTTAATAATATGGAAAATTAACTCCAGCAGTTACCACACTCTGCTCAGTGCTGCTTTGTCTCCAGCTATGCATTCATGCCCCAGTAAGGTAGGAAGGGGCAATGTGTAATGTTCAGGGGTTCAGAGCTGGGGGGGGGTATAGTGTAATATGCAGGGGTCCAGAGCTGGGGGGGCAATGTGTAATATGCAGGGGTCCAGAGCTGGGGGGGCAATGTGTAATGTGCAGGGGCCCAGAGCTGGGGGGGGCAACGTGTAATATGCAGGGGTCCAGAGCTGGGGGGGCAATGTGTAATATGCAGCGGTCCAGAGCTGGGGGGGGCAATGTGTAACATGCAGGGGTCCAGAGCTGGGGGGCAATGTGTAATATGCAGGGGTCCAGAGCTGGGGGGGCAATGTGTAATGTGCAGGGGCCCAGAGCTGGGGGGGCAACATGTAATATGCAGGGGCCCAGAGCTGGGGGGGCAACGTGTAATATGCAGGGGTCCAGAGCTGGGGGGGCAATGTGTAATATGCAGCGGTCCAGAGCTGGGGGGGGGGGGCAATGTGTAATATGCAGGGGTCCAGAGCTGGGGGGCAATGTGTAATATGCAGGGGTCCAGAGCTGGGGGGGCAATGTGTAATATGCAGCGGTCCAGAGCTGGGGAGGGCAATGTGTAATATGCAGGGGTCCAGAGCTGGGGGGCAATGTGTAATATGCAGGGGTCCAGAGCTGGGGGGGCAATGTGTAATATGCAGCGGTCCAGAGCTGGGGGGGGCAATGTGTAATATGCAGGGGTCCAGAGCTGGGGGGCAATGTGTAATATGCAGGGGTCCAGAGCTGGGGGGGCAATGTGTAATATGTAGCGGTCCAGAGCTGGGGGGGGGGGCAATGTGTAATATGCAGGGGTCCCTTCCCTAGGAATATGTCCAGGGGTATAGTCAGGTAAATGTATGCTAACAAGGGCATTCTTTAAACATTCCTTATTGCAGTACCGCCTCCCAAACAACGAATACTATATATGTACACGCTCGGTGCCAAACATGAAAGTGAGCATCATACAAGTATGCAGAGCAGCAGGACTAATCTCTGTTGCCTATAATGTGTTAATACCATTTTGAATTGCTCTCTGCTGAGGTTAATGCCTCATCCTGCACCTTCCTATTGGAAAGATTTTCTGTACTGTCCACACAAATCTGTGATTTACAGTAATGAATGGCTCACACTTCCAGGAACAAGATGGAGAAGAGAAGGTTCACAGAAGGGAGAAGGTAACTGGGAGAGGACTGCTCTTCTTTCCCATCTGTGTTTTGAAGCAGTTCCTGGGCAGGCGTCCAACTTCATGTTAACCTGTGTATTCCTGGCTCCCCTTCACCTCAATTTATGAGGATGTGTAGCTCGAGCCTCTTAAATTCTCTGCTGGCAGACAAGTCTGCAACATGTTGCATTTGGAATAAGGATTGAACATGCCAGAGATTTGGTATATTATAGTAATTCTTGTGAATAATCACTGACAGCCCTGGTGACTCTATTGCACAGTACATGACCAGTCTAAGTATAGGATATTTCTTTAAATAAACAGAAATTAAATTTTGATAGGACCTCATTTGAGTATTTATGAAGCTACAATCCCAATTGTATGTTGTAGCCAATATTAAAATTTAGGGGCGTTTTACTCAAGGAATACAGGAATTTCATATGAGAAGTGAATTTTCACTGTGTAAAATTAGGATTTACTTAACAAACAAGGTGAAGCTGCATTTACTTCGCTCATCCAACTGTGTGCAAACAAAATTCCTTTTTTTTAATCGCTTGCAAATGATTGGGTATGTATGTAGCAACCATGTCATAAACTGAAGTGTCCCCATTCTAAATTTGGTCATTTAAGCTAGGCTGTAGTCAGTCTGAGCTCCAATTGCTTTTGTGATCTAGGTTTGTTGGGTTTTCCCTAAGCCCAGGACATGGCTTCTGCCTGCAAATGGGGAGTGTTCTCCCATGGATAGAGTGAGAAGATACAATGTTGTAGGTTATGACTAGGGATGAGCTTCGAGTTCGAGTCGAACTCATGTTCGACTCGAACATCAGCTGTTCGCAAGTTCGCCGAACAATTTGGGCGGTTCGCGGCAAATTCGAATGCCGTGGAACACCCTTTAAAAGTCTATGGGAGAAATCAAAAGTGCTAATTTTAAAGGCTTATATGCAAGTTATTGTCATAAAAAGTGTTTGGGGACCTGGGTCCTGCCCCAGGGGACATGGATCACTGCAAAAAAAAGTTTTAAAAATGGCCGTTTTTTCAGGAGCAGTGATTTTAATAATGCTTAAAGTCAAACAATAAAAGTGTAATATCCCTTTAAATTTTGTAGCTGGGGGGTGTCTATAGTATGCCTGTAAAGGGGCGCATGTTTCCCATGTTTAGAACAGTCTGACAGCAAAATGACATTTCAAAGGAAAAAAAGTCATTTAAAACTACTCGCGGCTATTGCATTGCCGGTCCGACAATACACATAAAAGTTCATTGATAAAAACGGCATGGGAATTCCCCACAGGGGAACCCCGAACCAAAGTTTAAAAAAAAAAATGACGTGGGGGTCCCCCTAAATTCCATACCAGGCCCTTCAGGTCTGGTATGGATATTAAGGGGAACCCCGGCCAAAATTTTTTAAAAAATGACGTGGGGGTCCCCCTAAATTCCATACCAGACCCTTCAGGGCTGGTATGGATTTTAAGGGGAACCCCGCGCCAAAAAAAAAAAAAAAACGGCGTGGGGTCGCCCCAAAAGTCCATACCAGACCCTTATCCGAGCACGCAACCTGGCAGGTCGCAGGAAAAGAGGGGGGGACGAAAGAGCGCCCCCCCTCCTGAACCATACCAGGCCACATGCCCTCAACATTGGGGGGGTGCTTTGGGGTAGCCCCCCCAAAACACCTTGTCCCCATGTTGATGAGGACAAGGGCCTCATCCCCACAACCCTGGCCGGTGGTTGGCTTATCGGAATCTGGAAGCCCCCTTTAACAAGGGGACCCCCAGATCCCAGCCCCCCCTGTGTGAAATGGTAAGGGGGTACAAAAGTACCCCTACCATTTCACAAAAAAACTGTCAAAAATGTTAAAAATGACAAGAGACAGTTTTTGACAACTCCTTTATTTAAAAGCTTCTTCTTTCTTCTTTCTTCTATCTTCCTTCATCTTCTTCTTCTGGTTCTTCTGGCTCTTCTGGTTCTTCCTCCGGTGTTCTCGTCCAGCATCTCCTCCGCGGCATCTTCTATCGTCTTCTCCTCGGGCCGCTCCACACCCATGGCATGGGGGGAGGCTCCCGCTCTTCTCTTCATTTTCTTCTCTTCTTCATCTTCTTCTCCGGGCCGCTCCGCATCCATGCTGGCATGGAGGGAGACTCCCGCTGTGTGACGCGTCTCCTCTTCTGACGGTTCTTAAATAACGGGGGGCGTTGTGATTTTTAACATTTTTGACAGTTTTTTAGTGAAATGGTAGGGTTTTACCATTTCACACAGGGGGGTGCGGGATCTGGGGGTCCCCTTGTTAAAGGGGGGTCCAGATTTCGATAAGCCCCCCACCCGCAGACCCCCACAACCACCGGCCAGGGTTGTGGGGATGAAGCCCTTGTCCTCATCAACATGGGGACAAGGTGTTTTGGGGGCTACCCCAAAGCACCCCCCCAATGTTGAGGGCATATGGCCTGGTACGGTTCAGGGGGGGCGCTCTCTCATCCCCCCTCTTTTCCTGTGGCCTGCCAGGTTGTGTGCTCGGATAAGGGTCTGGTATGGACTTTTGGGGGGACCCCACACTGTTTTTTTTTTTTATTTTGGCGCGGGGTTCCCCTTAAAATCCATACCAGACCTGAAGGGCCTGGTATGGAATTTAGGGGGACCCCCACGTCATTTTTAAAAAAAATTATGGTGTTTAATTTTAATTGCCCTGTGGGGAATTCCCATGCCGTTTTTATCAATGAACTTTTATGTGTATTGTCGGACCGGCAATGCAATAGCCGCGAGTAGTTTTAAATGACTTTTTTTCCTTTGAAATGTCATTTTGCTGTCAGACTGTTCTAAACATGGGAAACATGCGCCCCCTTACAGACATACTATAGACACCCCCCAGCTACGAAATTTAAAGGGATATTACACTTTTGTTGTTTGACTTTAAGCATTATTAAAATCACTGCTCCTGAAAAAACTGCTGTTTTTAAAACTTTTTTTTGCATTGATCCATGTCCTCTGGGGCAGGACCCGGGTCCCCAAACACTTTTTATGACAGTAACTTGCATATAAGCCTTTAAAATTAGCACTTTTGATTATTCATGTTTGTGTCCCATAGACTTTAACGGTGTTCGCGTGTTCGAACAAACTTTTTTCCTGTTCACATGTTCTGGTGCGAACCGAACAGGGGGGTGTTCGGCTCATCCCTAGTTATGATTTATTTTTTCACCCTTGCCAATCACTGAGAGATTTATGACTGTGATGTGAGCTGTGGAAGGTGATGAATATGTGGCCTGCTGTCTGAGAGGGTGAAAAGGTAATTTGGCTCCCAGTCCTGTTGCCTGAAGAGAGTACAGATTCAGAGTCCAGGCCCAAGGATTGGAAGTTGAGCTATGCCAGGCCTGGAAAGATAGAAAGGTGTCTACTAAGGGGGGACAGAGAATTCTGCTCAGTCCTTTGCCAATCTCAGTCCACTACTAGCCTGTGAGAGGCCGTGAAAATTTTTCAAGGTAGCTGTCTCTCTGGTCTACCCAGTTCTACATTAACCTTTGGCAGAGAAAAAGATACTTCAATATACTGCCGAGTGGAGGGACTTTTGCTGTTGTTTTTGGGTATACTATACCCCGAACACGCTCTCTCCTGGATCCTGCAAAAAGAAGATTGACAAAGTTTGTGTCTGTCATTCAGTCCCCACTGGTGGGTCAGTGAGTGGTTGAGGACAGCTATAAGGCAGATTACCAGTAGACAGGCTGATGTACTAAGCAAGCATTCACTTTGCTTAAAGAAAAGCTTCTACTTCCCAAGTAGATTAACCCAAAAATATTCAATGACAGACAAAAAGGGGTTAATTTACTAAAGTTTAGGATAGTAAATAAGATGAACCTATATGCACTTTGAATATCCAGTCATGTGCAAAGAAAATGAAAAAGAAGTAAGACTTTTGGTAGCATGTGACTGGTTGATTGATGAGAACACTGCATCACCTTACTTACTAAGCATTGTGAAATAGACATATAACCATTACAGGAGGATTCTGCCCTATGCAGCTTTAAAGTGCACAAGCGCATTAAAAATGCACTTGAAAAATACACAAACAATGCTTGACACTAGGAATGAGGTTCACTGTGATTTTTTTATTTATTTTTCCATTTCTGCATTGGTAAATACCCTCAATGGCAGTGTCTGGCTTCCCATGACTTTTGTTTAAATGTAGCTTACTTTTTAGGCCTACAGATGGGCAGAATTAAATAACAAGATCCTCCTACCCTCCCCAACACACACAGAAATACACACACACTTTTTGGAGTCTGACACAAATTTTGCAAACTTTGAACAAGAATTGCAAAACTCTTTGAGAACTGAACCCAGGCAGAATTGCTCATCCCTACTTGAAACTTCACTCATTTTGAAAAGTTAAAGTATGAACCATCCCTAAAATCAGTCATGATTTTTAGATCATCTCACTCCCAATATAATATTTTAAAGCTGTACTGAGCTCTGGCCTAAGTCCAATGTGGGATTTAGCAGATTTGCACAGAACGTGGAGTTTTCCTTTTGTGTAGACACCAGTTTAGAAGACTTGGGGACCTGCCAGATTACATGTGCACTCTACATGATTTGCATGTAAAACTTTATTGATAGATTTCCCTAATCACATCCACATCCCCAAGTCGGTAAAATAATTCTGGCAAGTTGTGATATCGCTTTAGTCAGAACACAATCATTATTTTGTGCTTAGTTATGTTTTTGTTATGTCATAGTTCATTCTCAATGGATTTGGCAACTGTCTAGGAAACATCACCCAATGGCTGTCCGTCATATCTGTCATCAGTCTACTCTTACATTTTTACAAGCCTTGTTCTTCTGCTTTATGATCATTCATGTTCTTTATCTGTACTGGAAAGTTCTGCAAAACTATTATCTTATGGCAACTCAATGTGTTCCATATGACTTGGATAACTGCAGAGCTCTTTTAATGAAAATGCATTCTAAAATCTGGTCTTGGATGTGTAATGTACTGTACAGTTCTGAACCATAAACTTGCTTTAACCTTTTTTACAGTTACATTCTTTGTATACCGTATATGACATACATTACCAGAGACTGCCTAATGTTAGCCTAATAATTATAATTAAATATAATAAAATACATTTTATCAGTTCAAACTTGTAGGCTTATCCTATATAGTGAGGTAAGGTGACCCCAGGTCCACAGAGCAGGCGACTCTTTATTCTTGGAACCTCTGATATTTGGCTTGTCTTTTCCTTCCTATTGGATGTAAAATGTTACCAAGTGTATTGGATGGCCTCAGTGGCCTACAGGAAGATTTGGGGCATAGCAAGAGGAGAGTCAAATTTTGAATATGAAAGTAGTGGTCAAAAACCCAGGCACTCTGCACATAGAGGTAGGTAGCTACCTCTAATAGATAGGCAAATTAAGCCCACAGATTTACTTTGGTGTGAAGAGTAAAATATAGAGGCTGAATTGCAAGAAAACCCAATTTGCTACAACAGTTTTCTAACTTTTCTCTAGCAAACAATCTTTGATGTCTGGCTTTCCATTCTAAGATAATCATATCAATACACACAACATTCTTGTACCTTCCTGTACCTGTCCTGTGCTTATATCTGCCATTGTCACATGTGTCTTAATTATAGTCTATAAGTAGTCCTATGCTAAATTTGGGCATGAGACAAATAGGCAAATCACTGCATAGATTTTAGATTACGTCTACTAATGTAAGAGCGTGTGAAGGCTAACCATTTGATTATTTTATTTAGTGTTGTATATAAGAATCAACGTTTTTTTAACAGCCTATCCAATTGGAGAGACTACGAAGCAGAAGTGCACTTTAGTCATTTGCTGCTATGTACTGAAGATCCACCTTAACGTAGAAACTAAAGCTGAACTGGCAAACAGCTAAACATAAAGTTGAAATACATATTTGGAAGTTGTTTAACCACCTCAATACAGGGCACTTTCACTCCCTTGTTGCCAATGCTAATTTTCAGCTTTCAGTGCCTCGAGTGACAATTGCACGTCATGCAACACTGTACACAAATTACATTTTTATCATTTTTTTAAAGACAGATAGAGCTTTCTTTTGGTGGTATTTAATCACCACTGGGTTTTTTATTTTTGCTAGAGAAAAAAAAAGACCAAAAATGTTGAAAAAAATGTTTTCTTAGTTTCTACAACTTTTCTTCTTCACTGATGTGCACTGATGAGGCTGCACCGATGGGCACTGATGAAGCTGCACTGATGTGCTCTGATTGGCACTGATGATGAGGTACTGATGAGGCTGCACTGATGAGGCGGCACTGATGGGCACTGATAGGCAGAACTGATAGGCAAAACTGATGGCCTCTGATAAGCTGCACTAATGGGCACTGATGGGGCAAAACTGATAATCAGGGCACTCCCAGAACTGGAGAACCACGCTGTAGCCATATATCGTTATAGCACAGTGGTCAAATGGTTAAAATGTATTTTTAGGCAAATACTTTTTTCGAGGGTGAAAGTGAAAGGAAATCCCAAATTTTGGGTTGTCTCCAGAAAAGGAATAGAGGGGAAATATTCCAATAGAGACACTGTTTCTGGTGACCATAGTGAGAATCAAGGATTTCTTCACTGTGGAAAGATTTCCTCTCACTTCCTGAGCTAGTTATGAGACAGGAATTGCGGGGACATCTCTCCAATGGGATACAGATGTGGGGAATAACAAGGCTTACTCTATCCAGAATGAAACAAAATCTGCCTTCAATTCTACTTTAACTTGCCAAAAGAACTAATTCCGTGCAGTCAGACAACAGGCCAGGCTGCTGATCTCACACTTCTCTACTGAAATTATAAAGTATGGTGTGCTCATCTGCCTGCCCTAGACTGTGATTGGACAAAGAAAGAGAAGCAGCAGACTGATGAGCTAACCCATCTTTCATCCTATTGTTAGCATGTTTTCAGCACATGTTCATGCAACAGAGCCTAAATAGCTTAATAATAGTATCTCCCTTCTCCCAATCCCATTTATACTTTAAAATATTGATCCAGAGAGTATTTTATTTCATTAGGTAATCAGAAAATATTTTTTCCTGTTACAGAAAATTGGACTCATTGTTTTGCCTTGTTCTGGATTAACTGTGGATTTATAGTACAGAGGATACAGGTTTTTAATATTTTTGTCTTTTGGATTATGTTAATGGACATGTTTTTTTTAAATCTTAATTTACCTTACTGTACAGGAGATTACAAGATAAAATACAATACATTTAGGCCCCATTCACACTTGTGAATGGGGCTGTTAGCAATTAATGGGGGAGACCCAGCAAAGGTTCTCGGTGATTAACTGTAGAAAGAAGCCCCGATGGGTCTCTTGCATGTAACAACTAATGGCCTCATTTCTAATTGTGAATGGAGACCTAAAGAAGATCTTCCAGTAGCTGAGGCTTTGAAATACTTATACTGATTATTGGTAGGTCCCAATGAGTGTTGCCATAAAAAGTACCTGCCCTTAGTATCACTGTCACTCCAGATTCCCACTGTCCACTGCGTCCCACCTGTGCAAGGTAAAAGGAGTCCTGAAACCATGACCTGTTAGGGGTACTTCAGGACTAAGGTTGGGAATCGCTGTATTAGAGAAATCTTCTGAAAAGTATTTATTATATGCCCAAGGTCAGACTCTGGTGATGTAGCCTTCCCAGCAGGATGTGTGAAAACACTTCCTATATCACCAAAACTGAGACTGCTGGGCTGGGGGATGGAGTGAGGGCACAAGTATATTTTTTACATGCCATGTTTTTGAATGGGGAGATAAGGATACACAGAATTTCAAATTTTGGCGAAAGGTTTATCTAAAGTGTTTTTTTTATCCACACATAACTGGATTAGCTGGAGTTTTTTTTTATATCTGCCAAGAGTTCAGGAAAGTCTGCAAAGCAGTTCAGTGTTAAACAAGTTGCATGTTTAGGAGTTCCTATTTTATAGTGGATGGGAAGCACTCAGACAGGCACATGGATTCTTGCAGGTCTGGTTTCTGCATTTACACTTTTATAGTGATAAGCCAGGTGGGTTGTTTGAAGTCACAAGTAGTATTCCCTGGTGTATAACTGATTTCCATCTCCTGTGGCCTCTGATTATAGGACTCTTTAGGACTTTTCATCAGCAGCCTTATGTTTTCCCTAGCAGCGCCTGCTAATTCCAGTGTGCTGAGAGACGGTTTTCAGCCTGTGCAGGAGAAAGACAACATTAGACTATGCAGCAGATTGTCTGCTAACAGTATAGACATGAGCCAGTGGACACCTGCCGGGTGATGTCAACTCTTGGGATGCAGAAAAGATTTTTCAGTGACACATTCATCATCACAGACATCGTAAACAAATGAGATGCTGCATGTGGGAAGACAACTGGACAAACCCAAAAAACTTCCGTTCAGCTGGGAACCCTCAGTCCCTTCTATTCCCTCATATGTCTCCAGTCATCTCTATAGGGTGTCATACTGCATTACTAGGCAACACATTAGCATCTGCAACCATAGGAGAAGACAACAAGACCGAATTCCTCATTCCTTCCAATTAAAAAGTACTGATTTTCAAATCAACTTATTAAATATAAATTTTATATATATATATATATATATATATATATATATATATATATATATATATATATATATATATATTTGATACACAGTATCTTACAAAAGTGAGTACACCCCTCACATTTTTGTAAATATTGTATTATCTCTTTTTATGTGACTACACTGAAGAAATTACACTTTGCTACAATGTGAAATAGTGAGTGTACAGCTTGTATAACAGTGTCAATTTGCTGTCCCCTCAAAATAACTCAAAACACAGTCATTAATGTCTAAACCGCTGGGAACAAAAGTGAGTACAGCCATTTTTCCTCCCCGGTGTCATGTGACTTGTTAGTGTTACAAGGTCTCAGGTGTGAATGGGGAGTCTTTTCATGTGACAACACTGAAGAAATTACACTTTGCTACAATGTGAAGTAGTGAGTGTACAGCTTGTATAGCAGTGGTAATTTGCTGTCTCCTCAAAATAACTCAACACACAGCCATTAATGTCTAAACCGCTGGCAACAAAGTGAGTACACCCCTAAGCGAAAATGTCCAAATTGGGCCCAATTAGCCATTTATTAGCCAAATTATTGCTCTACATAAAAATGGCCTAGGCTATAAGAAGATTGCCAAGACCCTACAACTGAGCTGCAGCACGGTGGCTAAGACCATGCAGCTGTTTAACAGGACAGGTTCCACTCAGAACAGGCCTCGCCATGGCCGACTAAAGAAGTTGAGTGCACATACTTAGCGTCATATCCAGAGGTTGTCTTTGGTAAATAGACATATGAGAGCTGCCAGCATTGCTGCAGAGGTTGAAGGGGTGGGGGGTCAGCCTGTCAGTGCTCAGACCATACGCCACACACTGCTTCAAATTGGTCTGCATGGCTATCGTTCCAGAAGGAAGCCTCTTCCAAAGATGATACACAACAAAGCCCGCAAACAGTTTGCTGAGGACAAGCAGACTAAGGACATGGATTACTGGAACCATGTCCTGTGGTCTGACGAGACCAGGATAAAGGTATTTGGTTCAGATAGTGTCAAGCGTGTGGTGTGGTGGCAACCAGGTGAGGAGTACAAAGACAAGTGTGTCTTGCCTACAGTCAAGCATGGTGGTGGGAGTGTCATGGTCTGGAGCTGCATGAGTGCTGCCAGTACTGGGGAGCTACAGTTCATTGAAGGAACCATGAATGCCAACATGTACTGTAACATACTGAAGCAAAGCATGATCCCCTCCCTTCAGAGACTGGGCCGCAGGGCAGTATTCCAACATGATAACGACCCCAAACACACCTCCAAGACAACCATTGCCTTGCTAAAGAAGCTGAGGGTAAAGGTGATGGACTGGCCAAGCATGTCTCCAGAACTAAACCCTATTGAGCATCTGTGGGGCATCCTCAAATGGAAGGTGGAGGAGCGCAAGGTCTCTAACATCCACTAGCTCTGTAATGTCATCATGGAGGAGTGGAAGAGGACTCCAGTGGCAATCTGTGAAGCTCTATTGAACTCAAGAGGGTTAAAGTGGTTGTTAAGGCAGTGCACACAGCCACTGCCAGCCCCTCTGCTAGTATTATATGATTCATATACTATATGCCATTTTCTAAAATTCTTCTTATAAGTTTTTTTTTCTTACTCCCGATTAGCGGTCATGTGACCGCCCAGTGCTGTCTTTCTCTGCTGTATGTATTCCAGAGGGAAGGACTGAGCTCTCCCTTTGATGTCTGCCGGGCGGTCATGTGACCTCCCTCTGTAATACAAACATTAGAGGAAGACAGCACCGGGCGGTCACGTGACCTCTGGTAGAAAGACAGCGACGGGCGGTCACATGACCGTTGATCTGGGATATGAAAAACTGTATTTATAAGAAGAATTTTAGAAAATGGCGTATATATACATCATATAATCCTAGCAGAGGGGCTGGCAGTGATTGGGACCAGTAATGTGTGCACAGTGATAGAAGGGGAGGGGAGGGTCGGCTCACACACAGAGATGGCTGTCACGGACAAATACTCACCGAGGCCGAGATGCCGAGAGCGGCTCGCCCTTACGACCACGCGCACCCAGACCCCCGAGATGGGTACAGGAGGCTGAGGGCACGTGGAGGCACGGGCTTCCGGGAGGATAGTAGGCTCCGGAGCTGGAAGCGGGTGTCCTGGGATCCGTAGGGAGCAGGGCTGAAAGTACAAGCAGAGGTTAGGGTACAAGCAGGTGATAATCAGGGTATCACAAGATCTAGCAGTGCCGTGGTTAAGTTGGCCAGGGTTTGGTGCACAGATCAGGCAACTAGAATCAGTATAGTCCAGCAGAGTAGTAATTAAACAGGCCAGGGGTTTGGTACACAGGTCAAGCAGGTTATAGGTAGGATTGTCCAGCGGAGTAATGGTTAAACAGGCCAGGGGTTTGGTACACAGATCAGGCAGCAGCACAAAGGGTTAATCCGGGAGAGTGGTAGTTAAACAAGCAGCAGAGGTTCGGTACACAGATCAGGCAAGTAGCACAAAGGGTTAATCCGGGAGAGTAGTAGTTAAACAAGCAGCATTGGTTCGGTACACAGATCAGGCAGCAGCACAAAGGGTTAATCCGGGAGAGTGGTAGTTTAAACAAGCAGCAGAGGTTCGGTACACAGATCAGGCAAGTACAGGGTAAACACAGGCTCAGGGAACAGGGAGAGCTGACGACAAACCAGCAACCCGACTGGGCGCTGGAGCCGTCAGATATAGTCCCCCTGCCCGGCGAGCGCGTCAGTGTGACGCGCTACCGGGCACCCGCACGGGCTACGGCGCGCACACGGGGACCGCCGTTCACCCGCGCGCGCCGCACCATCAGGCCGCGGACGGGTGTGCGGCGAAGTGCTCGTCCCGTGCGCATGCGCACCGGAGCCCGGCGAGCGGAGATGCTCCCTGGCTCCTGACAGTGCCCCCCTCCTAAGGGCGGACACTGGACGCCAAGGCTGGTCATCAGTTCCGGATGATCTTGATGAAACTTTCGAATTAAATGTGGAGCATGCAGATTCCTGGCGGGCTCCCAGGAATTATCTTCGGGAGGGTACCCCTTCCATTGAATCAGATACTGTAGCTGTCTGCCCCTCTTTCTGCAACCAAGAATGGATTCCACTTCGAATTCAGTCTCGCCATCGATTCTGACTGGCGGAGGAGGGGGTTCTCCTCTTCCCGGGAAAGGACTGGGCACCACAGGCTTCAATAGTGACACATGAAAAACGGGGTGAATCCGGTATGTCTTGGGAAGTGTCAATTCCACAGCCACAGGGTTGATAATCCTCCTGACTTGAAAAGGCCCTATGAATTTAGGCCCGAGCTTTCGAGAAGGCAGCGGTAATCTCAGGTTAATGGTGGACAGCCAGACCTCGTCTCCTACATCGAATTTTGGGTTTGCCTTTCTGCCCCGGTCGTACTGTCTCTTGTAGTCTTCCTGGGTTTTGCGTAGTGTGTCTTGTATTTTTTGAACGTTAGCTTGTAGTGAATTTATCCTATCCTGGACTGCAGGAACTGCCGTTTCGGGGATGTTGTTAGCGAAGGATGTGGGATGGAACCCACAATTGATCCAGAAAGAGGTCTGGTTGGTGGAGGCATGGATAGAATTATTGTACGCAAATTCAGCGTAGGAGAGGAGGCTCGCCCAATCATCCTGGGATCCCGAGCCGAAGCAGCGGAGGTATTGCTCTAGCGTCTGATTGGTCCTCTCTGTCTGGCCATTGCTCTGGGGATGGTAAGCCGAAGAGAGACAAATGTTGATACCCAAGGCCTTGCATAGTTCCCTCCAGAATTTGGACGTGAACTGGACGCCTCTGTCCGACACGATGCTCCTTGGTATCCCATGGAGCCTAACAACCTCTTTAAGAAAGATGTTGGCCGTGTCTACGGCAGAGGGAGTACCCCTCATGGGTAGAAAGTGAGCCATTTTGGAAAGGCGGTCGACAACAACAAGGATGGTGGAGAAACTCTCTGAGCTGGGTAGATCTACGATGAAGTCCATGGAGACATCAGCCCATGGTCGTTCCGGAATGGGCAAAGGTCTGAGCAGGCCCCAGGATTTGGTGTTTTGGCCCTTGTTTCTCTGACACAGGGAACAGGAAGCCACATATTCTTTACAATCCCTTCTCCATCCCGGCCACCAAAAAGAACGAGAAAGGAGTTCAGCCGTCTTCTTGTTCCCAAAATGTCCTGCCATCTTATGATCATGACACATCTGAAGGGTTAAGGGCCGAGTCACTTGTGGTACGAATATTTTTCCCTTAATCCAGAAAAGATCTTCGTATCTTCTCAGGGAATGCACAGTTGGTTCTGTACAAGTGCCTGATGAAGATTTGATGGAGGATATCAAGTCTGCTTGAGTTAGTCCGAGAAAATTTTGAGGAGAGAGGATCGTGCTGGGTGTTGGTATTTGGACGTCTGCGGAAAACATCCGTGAGAGGGCATCAGCCTTCCCGTTCTTCGCCCCCGGTCTGTACGCTATATGGAAATTAAAGCGTGAGAAGAAAAGTGCCCAACGGGCTTGGCGGGGTTTTAAGCGTCTTGCTGTTCTGAGGTACTCGAGATTCTTATGATCTGTAAAGATCATCACCGGATGAACTGCCCCCTCCAGCAGGTACCTCCATTCCTCCAAAGCAAACTTTATAGCCAGCAGCTCTCTGTCACCCACATCGTAATTGAGTTCTGGTGGGCTGAGTTTCCGAGAAGCGAAAGCTACTGGGTGTAGAATGGCCTTTGGTCCCTGTCTCTGGGAAAGAATTGCTCCGGTTGCGATTTCCGATGCGTCTACCTCCAGTATGAAGGGCTGAGTCGGGTCAGGATGGCAGAGGATTGGAGCGGAACTGAATAGTTCTTTTAACTTAAGGAAAGCCTCTTGAGCCGCTGTGGACCACTGAAAAGATTGATGCTGCCGAGTTAGTTGGGTAATAGGTGCCACAATGGCCGAGAATCCTACGATAAATTTTCGATAGAAATTGGCAAATCCTATGAACCTCTGTACTCCTTTTTTATTAGATGGAGCCGGCCATTCCTGAATTGCCTGAATCTTCTGAGGGTCCATGGCAACCCCATTGGTAGAAAGTATGAACCCCAAGAATTGTATGGTGGATCTCTCAAATTCACATTTTTCGGCTTTCAGGTATAGCTTGTGCTGTAGCAGGATAGCAAGAACCGTTTTAACGTGCCTTCTGTGCATCTCTAGCGTAGGGGAGAAAATAAGGATATCGTCCAGATATACCACGAGAAAGTCATCTAGATATTGTCGAAATATATCATTCACTAGATGTTGGAAGGTGGCTGGGGCGTTGCAGAGACCGAAAGGCATCACTAAATACTCGAAGTGACCGAATCTAGATCTAAAGGCCGTCTTCCATTCATCTCCCGCCCTGATCCTGACGAGATTGTAAGCCCCTCGGAGGTCGAGTTTAGAGAACACCTTGGCTGATCGGAACCTCTGGAACAATTCAGGGATGAGCGGTAACGGGTACCGGTTCTTAATTGTAATGTTGTTTAGTTGTCGGTAGTCTACGCAGGGTCTCAGGGTACCATCTTTTTTCCCGACGAAAAAGATACCCGCTCCGGCGGGTGAGGATGAAGGGCGGATGAGCCCCTTCTCAAGATTTTCGTCTATGTATTGCTTCAGGACCTCCAACTCGGTTTCAGACAGGGGAAATATCCGGCCAAACGGAATCTCAGATCCAGGAAGAAGGTCAATTGGACAGTCGTAGGGCCTGTGAGGTGGTAGGCGGTCAGCCATTTGTTTGCTAAAAACTTCTTGAAACTCGAGATACTCGGAGGGGACGTGTTGCAGATTGCCTGGTGGTACCGTCATTGTGGCACAGACTTTGGAATCCGAGAGCAGGCAGTGCTGAGAGCAATACTGCGAAGAGAAGGATACCGACTTGGTGCTCCATTTGATTAGTGGATCGTGAGCTTGTAGCCATGGTAGGCCAAGTATGATGGGGAAGATGGGTGAACGGATTAGGTCAAGCCGTAAGAACTCCCGGTGGCCGGAGTCTGTGACTACTGGAATAGGTTGGGTCTCATGGGTGATGGGACCAGAGCACGGAAGGGATCCGTCGGCCAAATGGATTTGTAAATTCTGCTCTTTGGTTTGTAGAGGGATCTTCAATCTGTGTGCCAAGGTGGAATCTATGAAACAGCTGCAGGCCCCGGAATCAACGATGGCCTGCAGGCGAATCTCCCTTTCCGGAAGCTGTAGAGAAACAAACAACATCACATAAGCCTTGGGAATGTTATTGTTTGGAAAGTTCAATACGTTTGATTGAGGGAACTTACTGGGCCTGATCGGACAGCTGCGTAGGAAGTGTCCAGTTCCTCCACAATAGAGGCAAAGGTTAGACTGCCGTCTACGTTGCTTCTCTTCGGAGGTTAACGGACCTCGGACCAGACCGAGCTGCATTGGTTCGGCCTCAGGGACCGATGCAGTGGAAACTGAAGATGCATTTGGGGGTACTGTGGAGTGAGGTCTAGGTGACGCCCAGACAGGGCGAGGCAGCTGAAACCGTTCTGAGCGCCGCTCCCGAAGACGCCGGTCGAGCTTGGTAGCTGCTTGAATGAGTTCCTCTAGGGAAGCAGGGGTCTCCATCCTGGCTAACTCGTCTTTGAGTAATTCAGACAAGCCTTGACGGTATTGATAACGTAAGGCCGGCTCATTCCAGTTTGTGTCAGCCGCCCACTTACGGAACTCCACTGTATAGTCCTCAACAGGTCTTCTCCCTTGGGACAGGTGGTGCAAGATAGCTTCGGCTGTGGCCATGCGTTGCGGATCATCGTAGAGCTGGGTCATGCTCTCAAAGAAGGCCTCGATGGTGTTCAGGGCAGGATTGCTTTGTTCCATCAGGCTGTGGGCCCACGCCTGGGGTTCTTCGGATAGCAGGGAAATCACAAACCCCACTTTGACGATTTCTGAGGAGAAGGTTCTCGGCTGTAGAGCGAAGTAGAGGGAACATGCGTTTTTGAAAGCCCTAAACTTCTTGCGGACCCCCGAGAACCGTTCAGGTGTAGGGACCCTGGGCTCAGGAAGAGCCATGACCACAGTGGGGTTGGCCGGAGCTTGGGGAAGTGGACCCCCACCGCTGGGTGCAGGAGCTGCGGCTGCGGAAGGTAGTAACCCGGTGATCTGCTGCAGACGGTTATCAATTTGTGTATAACCTTCTTGTAACTTCTGTACGGAGTCCGCAAGGGTAGATACTTGTTGACACAGGATCTCCAGAGGAGAGCGCGCTCTGTCGGCCTCAGACATCTGGCTGGTTTGTACTGTCACGGACAAATACTCACCGAGGCCGAGATGCCGAGAGCGGCTCGACCTTACGACCACGCGCACCCAGACCCCCGAGATGGGTACAGGAGGCTGAGGGCACGTGGAGGCACGGGCTTCCGGGAGGATAGTAGGCTCCGGAGCTGGAAGCGGGTGTCCTGGGATCCGTAGGGAGCAGGGCTGAAAGTACAAGCAGAGGTTAGGGTACAAGCAGGTGATAATCAGGGTATCACAAGATCTAGCAGTGCCGTGGTTAAGTTGGCCAGGGTTTGGTGCACAGATCAGGCAACTAGAATCAGTATAGTCCAGCAGAGTAGTAATTAAACAGGCCAGGGGTTTGGTACACAGGTCAAGCAGGTTATAGGTAGGATTGTCCAGCGGAGTAATGGTTAAACAGGCCAGGGGTTTGGTACACAGATCAGGCAGCAGCACAAAGGGATAATCCGGGAGAGTGGTAGTTAAACAAGCAGCAGAGGTTCGGTACACAGATCAGGCAAGTAGCACAAAGTATTAATCCGGGAGAGTAGTAGTTAAACAAGCAGCATTGGTTCGGTACACAGATCAGGCAGCAGCACAAAGGGTTAATCCGGGAGAGTGGTAGTTTAAACAAGCAGCAGAGGTTCGGTACACAGATCAGGCAAGTACAGGGTAAACACAGGCTCAGGGAACAGGGAGAGCTGACGACAAACCAGCAACCCGACTGGGCGCTGGAGCCGTCAGATATAGTCCCCCTGCCCGGCGAGCGCGTCAGTGTGACGTGCTACCGGGCACCCGCACGGGCTACGGCGCGCACACGGGGACCGCCGTGCACCCGCGCACGCCGCACCATCAGGCCGCGGACGGGTGTGCGGCGAAGTGCTCGTCCTGTGCGCATGCGCACCGGAGCCCGGCGAGCGGAGACGCTCCCTGGCTCCTGACAATGGCAGTCAGATAGGGGAAGGGGGAGGAGCTGAGAGAGAAGCAGAGAGGAGAGCTGTAGATATAGCAGGCTGCTGATGATGGAAGCAACGTAAACTGACCACAATGTCAGGGCTCAGCAGCCATGGTACGCCGTGGTAAGTTTACATAGGGGAGGGGAGAAACTGGCAGGATCAACCAGGTGTTACAGGGGGCCAAATTACACAGCACAAGTACTGTGCTGTATAAAATGCTTTAAAGTAACAGGGTTAATTTTTTTGGGGGGTTAACAAACGCTTTAAAGTAGTGCTGGAAAATAATAATGTTGGCCACACAAAATATTGACACTTTGTGCAATTTGGACATTTTCACTTAGGGGTGTACTCACTTTTGTTGCCAGCGGTTTAGACATTAATGGCTGTGTGTTGTTATTTTGAGGGGACAGCAAATTCACACTGTTTTACAAGCTGTACACTCACTACTTCACATTGTAGCAAAGTGTAATTTCTTCAGTGTTGTCACATGAAAAGATATAATAAATTATTTCCAAAAATGTGAGGGGTTTACTCACTTTTGTGAGATAATGTGTATATATATACCGTATTTATCGGCGTATAACACGCACTTTTTCCCCCTGAAAATCAGGGGAAAATCGCGGGTGCGTGTTATACGCCAATCCCCTGCGATCCCCCTCTGACTGAGCGGAGCGATCGACGGTCGCCGATTTGAAAATGGTGCCGCCAGCGCCGAAATACACAGAGCCGGTCCTCGGCTCTTCTCGCCCACTTTTGGCTCCACTCGAGAAGCCGCCCATATACAGATAGCCGAGTGTACTCGGCTAGGTTCGGCTAGCTCCGTTCACAGTCACTACGAGTGGAGCCGAAAGTGGCCGAAAGTGACCGAGAGCCTCTGAGAAGAGCCGAGGACCGGCTCTGTGTATTTCGGCGCCGGCGGCGCCATTTTCAAACTGCAGTGACATGACAAGTCACTGCAGTTTAACTGCAGCCTGGGCAAGGCTGCAAACGGACACAGAAAAGCTTCAGATCGGCACTGACAAAGCTGCAAGGCTGCAAATGGACACTGATAAGGCTGCAAATGACACCAAGGCTGCTGACTGCAAGGCTGCAAATGACTGCAAGGCTGCAAATGACACTGGACAAGCATGCAGATGGACGCTGTGCAAGGCTGCATTGATGGGCATTTAAATGTAAGTTTTTTCCTTAAAACATTTTTTTCCTTATAATTCCCTCCTAAACTTGGGGTACGTGTTATATATATATATATATATATATATATATATATATATATATATATATAACCCATATTTTATAATTATTAATTATAATATTAATTATATAGCAGGGTGCTGTTCTTTTTGACTGTGACAATTGAGACATACAAAACATTTGAACAAGTAAATGTAATTGTATAGTAAAACATATACAACAAAACAAGATACAGCAAGCAACAATCCTAGGTTCACACTAGTGCTGCTGCATAATCATGCATTTTTCAGTCTGTATTTGTAGCGAGCTTTTGTGAGCATATTTGGTAGGAAACTGCTTGTTAACCACTTCAATACAGGGCACTTTCGTGCCTTCCTGCCCAGGCCAATTTTCAGCTTTCAGTGCTGTCACTTTTTAAATGACAATTGCGCGGTCATGCTACACTGTACCCAAACTAAATTTTTATCATTTTGTTCCCACAAATAGAGCTTTCCTTTGGTAGTATTTGATCACATCTGCGGTTTTTATTTCTTGCTAAACGAATAAAAAAACCCCGAAAAACTTGAGAAAAAAAAATGTTTTTCTTTGTTTTTGTTATAAAATTTTGATGAAGTGGCACTAATGGGCACTGACGATGGGCACTAATGACAAATGACGTCCGGTCAGGACATCGCAACCAATTTGCTGATGTAATTTTGCTATATGGTGGGCGGCAAGTGGTTAAACAAAAAATCCGGTCAAAAACACAAGGCGTGTACATGCATTTTTCAAGAGCTTTTCATGCACTTCTATTGAAGTCGATGGGACCAAAAACACACTATGCTGTGCCAAAAGAAACACCTGCACCTTTTTAAAAATCACACTACACCACGTTGCATTGATGTAAGTAGCCACTATAGAGAATAATGTGCTTTCCATTGTTGTGCATTGCAGCACGATGTCAAGCGCAGAAGAAATCACACTAGTGTGAACATGGACTAATTCCATGCACTTTAAGGGCAGGGACTGATGTGAGCCTTCAGTATGTTAAGCACTGTGTAAATTATTGGTGCTTTATAAATGTCCTTTTCACTAATGTTTAAAATCGAGAAAGTGCTTTTTTACATTTATTCAAGGTTATTGTTTTTAAAACGTAGTGGAAATTCTATTGCGGGTGCCATTATTTATTAAGGGAACCAGTCAGGGGAACAAATAACGCAAAGAAAGTTTCAGGAATGTCTGATGCCTGAGTCCCACTGTAACATGCCATGGCTAGTTTCTGACTCCTATGAGAAAGACAGAACGGTCAGTGAAAGGAACCACGGTGCACAGCGGAGGAGCCACAGGCATCTAACATTTCCAGTACTGTGAAATGTAGAGGACACTGACATAGGCTGCAGCACTGAAACAAAGGGGAAGTAGAAAACACAGGTCCCCGGAGAGGTGTCTTCTTTTGCAGGGCGCCTTTATTTGTAAGATTTTTTGCCTGACATGGTAATTTTAAAGACAGACTATAGCTATTGCTGGCCTCTTTATAAAAATACTAGTTACCTGGACTTTGTAAGTCACTGACCCAGAACAAACAAGTATACAGTGAAGTCAGATCTCCAGATATGCATACTCACAAAAAATGTATAATTAGAATGATAGCCATGCAGCTAATTGGGTGGGGGCTTCCCTGAAATGGACACAAAAGAGTGGGAAGACCTATGGGAGTGCTCCTTCTCGCATCTGGTCTCAGCCAGGGACAGACTGGTCCAGTTCAAATTCACGCATAGAGTATATTTTACACCCATGTGCCTACACAAAATATATCCATCTATTTCAGATTCCTGCTGGAGGTGTGCCACACCTGCGGCGGACTTTGTACATATTTTTTGGAGCTGTTCCCAGGTCGAGATCTTTTGGAATGAGGTTACCACATTTATTCGGACAGTCACTATGGTTCCGATTCCATTGAGGGTAGAAATATGTTTGCTGGGGCTTGTATACCCACTGGCTTCTAGCCAAGCAGTTAGAACTCTTTTGGCGATACTACTTTATTATGCATGCAAGGCCATCGTCATGCAATGGAAATCCTCCTCCGCGCCATCAATTAACTTATGGAAACCTCTAGTCAATTCAGCCTTGCCATTATACAAAACCAACTATCTGTCTAGAGGTTGTGTCTAGGGATGGGCGAACGGTTCAACCCGAGCATAACTTCGGGCCGAACTTTTGTTGTTAGGACGTTCGGCGAACAGCCAAACAAACAGGTCGTTCGACCTTTTGTTCGCCCCCCCGAACTAACCACAATGTATTTCAGCGCTGAACAGTGCTTTGCAAGCCCTGATTGGCTGAAGCAGTGAAAGCTTCAGCCAATTAGGGCACAGAGCACTGTCAGATTCATGATTGGACACTGTCATCATGACTTTATCCAATCATGGCTCATTCTTGCCCCACAGTATAAAAGTATTCTTTCAATGGCAGCTATTTTAAGTTTGATTTCGGCGTGGAGACAGATAGAACAGAGCTCTGTTCCGTGCTATTAGTTAGTTAGTGTGCTACACTGTGCTAATTTGCTTCAATTGTCAGTGTAGAATATTAGTTTAGTGTCAGTCTAGGGATAGCGTGAGTGTAGTGAGGAGGACCATCATTTGCATAGTGTGCAGCTAGAGTAGGGACAGCTCAGATAGTTTCACTGTAATGTAGTGAGACCGTGTCATTCATACATACATTAGTGTAGACTAGGGACAGCTCATATAGTTTTAGTGTGGTGTAGCAAGACCGTGTCAGCAATCTTGACATTAGTATATAGCTAGAGTAGGGACAGTTTAGATAGCGTCAGTGTAGTGGGGGTTGAACACGTCTATTTGATTGCGTTACTGCTAGTCTAAACGCCGTTTACTTCTGTGTGCATTACTGCCAGTTTAACGCCATATAGTTTTGTGTGCATTACTGCCAGTTTAATGCCATATAGTTCTGTGTGCGTTACTGCCACTTTAATGCCATATAGTTCTGTGTGCGTTACTGCTAGTTTAACGTCATATCATTTTTTGTGCGTTACTGACAGTTTAACGCCATATAGTTTTGTGCGTTACTGCAAGTTTAATGCCATTTACTTCTGTGTACATTACTGCCAGTTTAAAGCCATATAGTTTTGTGTGCGTTACTGCTATTTTATTGCCATATAATTTTGTGTGCCTTACTGCCAATTTAATGCCATATAGTTTTGTGTGCGTTACTGCCAGTTTAACGCCATATAGTTTTGTGTGTTACTGCCAGTTTAACGCCATATAGTTCTGTGTGCGTTACTGCCAGTTTAACGCCATATATTTTGTGCGTTACTGCAAGTTTAACGCCATTTACTTCTGTATGCGTTACTGCCAGTTTAACGACATATAGTTTTGTGTGCTTACTGCCAGTTTAACGCCTTATAGTACTGTGTGCATTACTGCCAGTTTAACTCCATTTACTTCTGTGTGCATTACTGCAAGTTTCATGGCATATCGTTCTGTGTGCGTTACTGCCAGTTTAATGCCATATAGTTCTGTGTGCATTACTGCCTGTTTAACGCCATTTACTTCTGTTCGTGTTACTGCCAGTTTAGCACCATTTGCTTCTGTGTGCGTTACTGCAAGTTTAATGCCATATAGTTTTGTGTGTTACTGCCAGTTTAATGCCATATAATTTTGTGTGCATTACTGCCAGTTTAACGCCATATAGTTTTGTGTGTTACTGCCAGTTTAACGCCATATAGTTCTGTGTGCGTTACTGCCAGTTTAACGCCATATATTTTGTGCGTTACTGCAAGTTTAATGCCATTTACTTCTGTATGCGTTACTGCCAGTTTAACGACATATAATTTTGTGTGCTTACTGCCAGTTTAACGCCTTATAGTACTGTGTGCATTGCTGCAAGTTTAACTCCATTTACTTCTGTGTGCGTTACTGCAAGTTTAATGGCATATTGTTCTGTGTGCGTTACTGCCAATTTAACACCATATAGTTCTGTGTGCGTTACTGCCAGTTTAACGCCATATAGTTCTGTGTGCATTACTGCCTGTTTAACGCCATTTACTTCTGTTCGCGTTACTGCCAGTTTAACACCATTTGCTTCTGTGTGCGTTACTGCAAGTTTAATGCCATATAGTTTTGTGCGTTACTGCAAGTTTAACGCCATATAGTTTTGTGCGTTACTGACAGTTTAACGCCATATAGTTCTGTGTACATAACTGCCAGTTTAACGCCATATAGTTTTTTCTGCGTTACTGCCAGTTTAACGCCATATAGTTTTGTGCATTACTGCAAGTTTAATGCCATTTACTTCTGTGTGCGTTACTGCCAGATTAATGCCATATAGTTTTGTGTGCATTACTGCCAGTTTAATGCCATATAGTTTTGTGTGCCTTACTGCCAGTTTAATGCCATATAGTTCTGTCTGCATTACTGCCTGTTTAACGCCATTTACTTCTGTTCGTGTTACTGCCAGTTTAACACCATTTGCTTCTGTGTGCGTTACTGCAAGTTTAATGCCATATAGTTTTGTGTGTTACTGCCAGTTTAATGCCATATAGTTTTGTGTGCATTACTGCCAGTTTAACGCCATATAGTTTTGTGTGTTACTGCCAGTTTAACGCCATATAGTTCTGTGTGCGTTACTGCCAGTTTAACGCCATATATTTTGTGTGTTACTGCAAGTTTAATGCCATTTACTTCTGTATGCGTTACTGCCAGTTTAACGACATATAGTTTTATGTGCTTACTGCCAGTTTAACGCCTTATAGTACTGTGTGCGTTGCTGCCAGTTTAACTCCATTTACTTCTGTGTGCGTTACTGCAAGTTTAATGGCATATCGTTCTGTGTGCGTTACTGCTAATTTAACACCATATAGTTCTGTGTGCGTTACTGCCAGTTTAACGCCATATAGTTCTGTGTGCATTACTGCCTGTTTAACGCCATTTACTTCTGTTCGCGTTACTGCCAGTTTAACACCATTTGCTTCTGTGTGCGTTACTGCAAGTTTAATGCCATATAGTTTTGTGCGTTACTGCAAGTTTAACGCCATATAGTTTTGTGCGTTACTGACAGTTTAACGCCATATAGTTCTGTGTACATAACTGCCAGTTTAACGCCATATAGTTTTTTCTGCGTTACTGCCAGTTTAACGCCATATAGTTTTGTGCATTACTGCAAGTTTAATGCCATTTACTTCTGTGTGCGTTACTGCCAGTTTAATGCCATATAGTTTTGTGTGCATTACTGCCAGTTTAACACCATATAGTTTTGTGTGCGTTACTGCCAGTTTAATGCTATATAGTTCTCTGGCCGTTACTGTCAGTTTAATGCCATATAGTTCTGTGTGCGTTACTGCCAGTTTAACGCCATATAGTTTTGTGCGCGTTACTGCCAGTTTAACACCATATAGTTTTGTGCGTTAGTGCAAGTTTAACGCCATTTACTTTTGTGTGCCTTACTGCCAGTTTAACACCATATAGTTTTGTGTGCATTACTGCCAGTTTAACACCATATAGTTCTGTGTGCGTTACTGCAAGTTTAATGCCATATAGTTCTGTGCGTCACTGTACATTTGGCGCATTATATTGAAGTATATTAATGTGTATCCGTGTAGTGTGTCTGTGTAGTGTGAGTACTTAAATTAAAGTGCACCAAACACCACTTTACATTGATTACAGTGCATCTACGTACAGATTTCTGCTTCTTCTTTACATTTGCTTATAAGCACCGTCCCCTCCCTCCCAATAATGTCCGGGAGGACAGCAAGGAGAGGCTGACGTTCCCTCGGCACTGTAAGGGGACCAACATAAAATGTGTCCACAGGCAAAGGTGGACGTGGAGGTCAGTCCTCAGGCAGGGCATCATTTCTTCTGTTTAGTGAGTTTACCCATGCTATCCAGCCACAGCATGCAGAGGAGGTGGTGCACTGGCTTACTAGACCTCCCTCATCCTCCTCATCCTCTGTCACGCAAGCAGAGACAAGTGTGCAAGTCCCCTGTAGTTGCCAGAGTGGATAAACCTGCCACTTTGTCCACATCTATTCCTGCCATAGCCCCAACATCAGCCATGGAGGAGTCAGCTGGGTTATTTGACCACAGCGTCAGCCACTTGCTCCTCAATGATGCCCAGCCATTACTGGATTCAGATGTTGGTTCTAAGGTTGAGGATGTCAGGAACATGAGCCTAGAGAGAGGGGAGAACACTGGTAGACAAATTGGCATTCACGTTCCCCCGGTCACAGCGTATCGCCACGTTATCTCCAGTGGTAATAAAATGATGATGGAGGAAATGAAGATGATGACGATGATGAGGACACTGATGCGACTTGGGTGCCAGATAGAGCAGAGGAATAAACTGAAGGTGAGGCGGCACAACCCCAGGGAGGCCGACATCAAGAAAGAGTAGAGAGCAGCTACCCTATTCCATCACAAATCTGTGCCTCCTCCTCTTTACACACTTCAGTCTGCCCCTGCTATACCGAGTCATTACCTCTCAGCAGCCTCCACTGACAGAGATGATGGTATAGCACAGGGTGTCCCAGGTTCTAGCAGCACACAACCAGCTGTAGACTGTAGCTGGCAAATTTTTCTGCCCCATCTGCTGCAGCGGAAAGAAAATACAGTCCCTGCCACCCACATGCCCAGCGTCTAAATGCAAGATTGTCAAAGCTGTTGGCTCTCCAACTTCTGCCTTTCAGCCTGGTGGATTCTGCCCCCTTCCGTGAATTCGCACAATGTGCTGTACCACAATGGCAGGTTCCCAGTCACTACTACTTTTCATATAAGGCCATTCCATCTTTCTACCATCATGTGGAAGGGAATGTTCTGGCATCTTTGGGCACAGCAGTCAGCTGTAAAATCCACCTTATTGCTGACACATGGACCAGCAAGCATGGACAGGGATGATATATTTCGTTCACAGCACACTGCGTAACGCTGCTTGCAACTCTCGAAAGGATGCAGGACAGGGCTTGGTGCTGCCGTTTGTTGTGCCCCCACGTTTCCATATAGCTGGTGGTGATGATGCCAGACATGTGAGCTCTACCCCCTCCTCCTCTGCTACCTCCATGCCCTCCTCTGCAGAATTGTCCTATGAACATCAGGTACCCCCTAAGCGTCCAAAGGGTTATTCCTAGAGGCAGGCTAAAAGGTGCCATGCAGTGCATCAGCTGGTGTGTTTAGGGGACAGGAACCACACTGGAGCAGAGATTCTTGCAGCTCTGTAGGGACAGGCCCAGAGGTGGTTCACACCATGCCAGCTGGAGCCAGGAATGGTGGTGTGCGATAATGGCTCAAACCTCCCGTCCACCCTTAGACAGGGAAAGTTGGCACATGTGCCATGCCTTGCACATGTCCTCAATTTGGTGGTGCAGCGTTTCCTAAATACGTACCCAGGGTTGCAAGATGTGCTAAAGCTGACCAGAAGAGTCTGTAGCCATTTCAGGTGGCCATACACAGCCAGTACTTGGCTGAAATTCAGCGGGAAATCCACCTGCCTGTAAACCGCTTGATTTGTGGCATGCCCACCAGGTGGAACTCAACTTTGTCAATGCTGCAGCAGCTATACATGCAGCAGAGGGCCATCAACGAGTACTTGTGCGAATACAACACGACGACAGGCTCAGGCCGTATGATGACGGACAGGCTGCCATCCCGGTATTACTCCCTGCATAAGACAAACATTCCCATTTGGCAGCCCTTGCTTTCCCTTAGACCTAACAGGGGTCTGTTCGGCTCATCCCTAGTTGTGTCAAGAAATTTCATAAAGTGTGGAACATTTGGGTGGAATCCGATTATACTAATGCTGATTCTTCGGATGACTAGTTAACACTTGGATAGGTAATTAATGGTATATAATGTTGTACAACTCTACATTTATGCTTCATTAGAGGGAGTCTTTCCTGACACATAAGATATGGGAGAGTGTGTATTTTCATAAATTCCAGAGTTTAGCTCTGTACGATGTTTGAGAGGGAGAGTGGCAGGGCCGGCCCTACCATGGGACCCGATGGAGCCACGGTTCCAGGCGGCACATTTAGGGGGGGCGGCAAATTGCCACCCACCAGCCAGCCTCTTCCGCCCGCTCCGCTGCGGATCCCACTGTGAGGATCCGCCGAGAAAGGTTCCCCCATCAGATACTGTCCAGCCTGTACTGCGCAGGCGCAGCGCTTGCGCAGTACAGAGGACAAAGGAGACGCTGAAAGTCTCCGAACATGAACAGCTGTTCATGAGCTCTACACGGTGCCTGCGCTTCAGAGTACATTCTGCCACACGCTCCCGCTGTTGATGTTCGGAGACTTTCAGCGTCTCCTTTGTCCTCCGTAATGCGCAAGCGCAGAACAGGGCGGACACTATCCGATGGGGGACCTTTTTTCAGCAGAACACCGGGCTCCTCACAGTGGGATCAGCAGCAGTGGCAAGTAACAATCCACAATGTGTGCCAGGAGATGTGGCAAGTGACAATCCGGTACGTGTGGCAAGCGACAATCCGGTACGTGTGGCAAGTGACAATCCGCAATGTGTGGCAGGTGGAGTCGTGGCAAGTGACAATCCGCAATGTGTGGCAGGTGGCTTTGTGGCAATCTGCAATGTGTGGAGGCTGGCGTCGTGGCAAGTGACAATCCGCAATGTGTGGCAGGTGGCGTCATGGCAAATGACAATCCGCAATGTGTGGCAGGTGGCATCGTGGCAAGTGACAATCCGCAATGTGTGGCAGATGGCGTTGTGGCAAGTGACAATCCGCATCTGAAGGCAGGTGACGTTGGCAAGTGACACGCGCAGGGCTCCCACTGATTCTGCATTATGGTGAGTTGAACTATTTTATTTTATTTAACAATGTAATAATAGAAATATTGCACTTCAATCATTTTTTTTGCGATACGGCACTGCATCGCTTTAACTGACAACTGTGTGGTCGTGCGACGTTGCACCCAAACAAAATTTACGTCCTTTTTTTCCCACAAATAGAGCTATCTTTTGGTGGTATTTGATCACCTCCGCGGTTTGTATTTTTACAGGTCCTCTTTATACTCCTTTACATGTATACAGCCATGACAGGTCCACTTTAGTTACCATGATATAAAATAATGGATGTGGGGGCATTTTGGTGGGCATGATTTTTTTTGGGGGGGGGGCAGCATTTCATTCTTGGTACCAGGCAGCACAATGTCTTGGGCCGGCACTGGAGAGTGGCCAATAAGAATCCTAATATTTCAGCCTGCGCGGGCGGTTAGAGCGTACCAATTTTTCGATAGTTTAAAGTGCCTTGATTTTAGCTAGGCTGTTTTTATTGTGATTTTATTGTGCTTTTGTTTCTGTTTGGTTTTTTTTGCTATGCAATTGAGCCTGGGTATGCCCAATTGGCGCTGTTATGTGCTGTTGTTCGAAATCTGCAAAAAAAAGAATGATAGCCATGCAAGTAGCATTTTCATAAGGTCAGCAACAGCTGCCTTTCATATTATTCTCAGTTGACTTAGAATAGTTAGAGTAGACTAGATGACTATTATTATTATTATACAGGATTTATATAGCGCCACCAGTTTTTGCAGAGCTTTACAACATTAGGGAAAACAGTATAGTTACAAGAAGCATGCTGATTGGGGGAGAGAGCAGAGTAACAGAGAGATGAGCTCATCAGTGTGCTACTTCTCATTTCACTGTCCAGTCAAAAGATGAAGATAGGGAGGGTACCTGTAAGTAAAAGTAAAACTGCAGTAGAGAAAACAAAGTCCCCTTCCCTGGTATATAGTGCTCTGTGCTGTTTGTCAGTTCAGGGTAAATCTTAGGACTGGATGAACAAGTAAGACAGCTCCATTATACTGCATGTATTTTATCTATGTATATAGCTGTTTGCCTGGAGTTCAGCTTTAAACAGCACACAGTGTAAGGATTATGTAAAAAATATATCTGTTTTTAGTTACCAGCATTTACAATTATTTGCTGCTTAGTCATTGTATCATAGAAAATCATATATACTACTGTCTGCAAAACACCAGTGAATACGACATTTCCAGGCATTGCACAGAATGTAATTATATAAAATATTCTCTGCATTTTAAACAGAACTCTTCAATAAATATTAATTTACGGCTAGAGGCAGTAAAAATTAAATCTAACAAAAGAGCTCTTTTTTGTGTGTGCTGTGATCAATATTGGGAATAAAGGACAACTGCAAAGTTAAATATCTAAAACCCATAAAAGAGACATAAAAAATTGGGAACTCTATGGGGTTGCTTTACTAAAGGCAAATAGACTGTGCACTTTGCAATATGCAGTTGCACTCCGCAAGTGCAGTTGCTCCAGAGCTTAGTAAATGAGCAGAAGCGCTGCTGATTTCCATCATCCAATCATGTGTAAGCAAAAATGTTGTTTTTTTCATTTCCCTTGCATGTGATTGGGTACTCTTTGCAACATGAAGCCTTACCTCATTTACTAAGCTCTGGAGCAACTGCACTTGCAGAGGGCAACCGCACTTTTCAAAGTGCACAGTCTTTTTGTCTTTAGTAAGTCAACCCCTATATGTTAGTATAGTCCCTTCAGTAGGGTGCAAGAGGCTGTTTTTAAAAAATACTGAAAGAAATTTTAGGGAAGTTAGGTATTAGACAAACACGCTTTTTAAACATGAATGGAAAGTGAATGAGTGGTTTAAAATTTAACTTGGTCTTGTACTGTGAAAAGTTTTGGGGATTGGGCAGATTTTTTTTCTATACAAGACACGCTAAAAAAGGTGTTTTAACACTTGCTGCATTAAAAAGAACAGTTAAAGCTTAGGTTTAGGGAGGGACGGTACTTACAACAAAAGAAAGTTGTCCCTTGTGATTGCGGTTGCTGTGTTGCTTGAAATCCTCATTCCTTTCCCCCTTAGATACCCCTTATCTTTCAGTGTTGTGGGCGTTAATATGAGCGGCTGCCAAAAGTCTTCCTCCTCCATTCATAGAGCGCCTTTTATTGTGGAAACTGATAGTACAGCTTATATGAATGGAGTATGAGGGCAGAAATTGCAGGCGTGCTCGGCACTTTTGACAAGTGCCTCTGGTAGATGCAGCCACTTGCTGTGGGGGTTTTTGGGGGAAAGAGGAATGAAGATTTCAAGCAACAAAACACTCACCAACATAAGGGACACTTTCAATTTATTGTAAGTACCATCCCTTGTGCTGATTTTAAACAAATCACAAAACTTAAAGCGGTTGTATACCCGCGTTTTTTTTTTTTTTTTTCCTCTACCTGCAAAGGAAAAGGCATAATGAGCTAGTATGCACCGCATACTAGCTCAGTATGAGATACTTACCTTAGAACGAGGCGCCGGCATCTCATCCTGTCCATGCCGAGGGAGCTGACATCTCCCCTCGGCGTGTCTTCCGGGTGTCGCGGCTCCGGCGCTGTGAGTGACCGGAGCCGTGATGACGTCACTCCCGCACGTGCGCGCGGGAGACTTCAGTCCGGCAAGCTCCGGCGTTTGCCGGGCTGTCAGCCGAGAATCCCCTGTGCACATGCGCCGCTGCATTCAGCGGCTCATTGCGAGGGGAATATCTCCTAAACTGTACAGGTTTAGGAGATATTTTTTTTACCTACAGGTAAGCCTTATTATAGGCTTACCTGTAGGTAAAAGTTAACAAAAAGGTATACAACCACTTTAAGCTTTAAAACTATAAAAGAACCCCTCAATACTTTTTTCTTTATGCAGCCTGTCTGAATTATAATAATAATTGACAAAGCTTCAATTGAACTTCAACACAACTAAAACAGGGCTTTTTTTTTATCTTGAATGTGATGGAACTGAGTTCCGCCACCTCCGGCACTGGTCCTGTGTGCACCACTATTTGCTGTCACTTATAAACACAGAAGCCCTTCTGTGTGTAACAAGTGACAACACTCCTCTCACTGCAGCGCCCACAGAGCCCTCCCTGTCCTGCCCTCAGATCAGGGACAAGGGAGAGAAAGCTGCCGGGGCTGTAGGGAAGGCATCCCATGCTGAGTTGCAGCCTAGTGCCCGGATGCCTATGCCCCTCGCTGCTTACTGCCCCTGCCAGTCATTGAGGGAGAGGCGGAGCCACAAACGAGTGTGCTCAAATAAGACAGGACAGATGCTGAGAAGTGATTTTTGCAGAGCAAATAAGGTAGGCAGTAGGGTGTGAGAGGTGTGTAAAGATGAGGGCTATGGGGCTGCAGAAGTCATAGATGAAGAAGATGGCTGCAGACTCAGAGCTTAGCTGTTGAGGTGGAAGGGTTGAGATGGGGTTTGGTTGTAAAGTAGTGCATTCTGTGTGTAACGCACTCCTAAACCCTACATTTTGTGCGTAATGTGCTCCTGAACCCTTCATTCTGTGCATAACCCACTCCTGAACCCTGCATTCAGTGCGTAAAACACTCCTGAACTCTAGATTCTGTGCATAACGCACTCCTGGACCCTGCACCCTGTGTGTAATGTACTCCTGAACCCTGTAACCTATGGGGTTGATTTACTAAAAGCAAATAGACTGTGCACTTTGCAAAATGCAGTTGCACTCTGCAAGTGCAGTTGCTCCAGGGCTTAGTAAATGAGCAGAAGCTCTGCTGATTTCCATCATCCAATCATGTGTAAGCAAAAATGCTGTTTTTTTAATTTCCCTTGCATCTGATTTGGTACTCTTTGCAACATGAAGCCTTACCTCATTTACTAAGCTCTGGAGCAACTGCACTTGCAGAGGGCAACTTCACTTTTCAAAGTGCACAGTCTTTTTGCCTTTAGTAAATCAACCCTTATGTGTAATGTACTCCTGAACCCTGGACCCTATGTGGAATGACATTTTGATTATTATCTACAGGTAAGCTTATAATAAAACTTACCTGTAGGTTTAAATGAATATCTCCTAAATGTTTACCGTTTAGGAGATATTTGCTTGTTTGGCGGCTGGTGACGTCACCTGCACATGTGCTCTGACCCATGCCATTCCTTGTGCATGCATGGGAGTGTCGTCATTGCAGCTCGGCTATTCAAGAGGCTGCAGTCCGCGAACCCGGAAGGAAGAGTGGATGAAGATGAAAGCCGTTTCAAGGTAAGTCTTGCATAATGTCTACTTGCTTCCATCTACGTGCTTGCATCCCCAAGAAATAATGGATTTCCAAAAAAAAAAAAATCCACAGTTTATTTACCATCACAAGGTATGAACTGTTTGTAATGTAAAGATGAAATTGTCTTACAAAGAGGTGGGGGGAACACTAGCGTTATCTTTTCCCTTGGTCCACTGATTTCTTAAAGCGGCCACAAACCAGCGTGAATCACAAGGAATATTAAGAGATACAAACACAAAATAATACATTTCCTCTTTGACTGTCAGAGAGCCATTGGAATACATGGAAAACACTGTGCATGCATTTTTAGTGCAGAAAAAAGCGCACCGAACTGCACGGAACTGTATCTGGTGTGAACTGGCCCTTAAAGGAAGTATATTCCAACATGTTACTGTCTGGACACATTTCTCTCTGGCTCCAATGACTCATTTGGTTCATTTCAAAATGTACATTTCCTTTCTATTACCATGTTACCATGTTAAACAATATATTAAATGCTTTAAAGGTACACTCTATACAGAACTAAATGTATTCTGGGAGTGCAGCCTGTCTGCTTTCACATTTTATTCAGACTTTGCTATAGTGTAGCAGTCCACCCTGCTCCCTTTTGTCAGTAATCCAGGAATTTTGGAATATGTGATCCTGGAATAAAACATGTACTGCAATCTAATTTTGCCTGTTAACATGCCTGGTGAAGTAAGAAGTAGGGATGGGCCGAACGGACCCCTGTTCGGTTCGCACCAGGTCTTCTGAACACCGTGAAAGTTTGGACCCGAATAATGAACCCCATTAAAGTCAATGGGACCCGAATGTCAAAAATCAAAAGTGCCCATTTTGAAGGCCTATATGCAAGTAATTGGGCATACAATGATTATAGGGGTCCGGGTCCTGCCCAGGGGGACATGTATCAATAAAAAAAAAGTTTGTGAAAAAGGTCATTTTTAAATGACCAGAGATTTTTAGATTTTTAAAGTGAAAGCCTAAAAATGAAAAATTCCTTACAATATAGTGCCTGGGGGGGGGGGGGGGTGTCCCTTAGTCTACCCGTAAAGTGGCAGATTTTATAAAGCCAAATAAATTACATTTTTCCTGCAAGCTGCCTTTATTTTGCTCAGCAACAGCTGGGGAGCCAGTATGTATGATGAGGCCACAATGTAGTGCACTGGGAACAAGATTAGAGATTTTTTGGATACATTCTGGTGTCACTTTGACTTTGGATAGAAGTAAGAGGTGCGTAAAAATTAGTCTTTGGGTGTCGTGGCGCCTTCCCACTGTAACCCTATAGAGGTAATCTTTATAAAGGCAAGAATTGTCCTTGATGTAAAAAATTGCAAGGATATGCACCTGTCAAACAGATGCAGAAAAATTGGTCTTTGGGTGTCGGTGGTGCCTTCCCACCGTAACCCTATAGAGGCACTCTTGATGAAAGCAAGAATTGGCCTTGCTGTAAAAATTGCAATGATATGCACCTGTCAAACAGGTGCAGAAAAATTACTCTTTGGGTGTCGGGGGTGCCTTCCCACCATAACCCTATAGAGGTGCCCTTGATGAAGGCAACAAAAAATTGCAATGATATGCACCTGTCAAACAGGTGCTGAAAAATTGTTCTTTGGGTGTTAATTGTGTCCATGAAACCTATACCAAAAACTTTCTTCCAGATGAAATTATTGAACACCCTCAAAGCTAGGCAGCCTCGAAGTCCTGCAGAGATTCCACATGCCAAAAAGATTTAATCAGTGACATCGGCTTTAGGGGCTTCATAGCTGGTAATCCAGGACTGATTCATTTTTTATAAAAGTCAAACGGTCCATGGAGTCTGTGGACAGACGCGTTCTATGATCAGTAACAAAACCTCCTACAGCACTGAATGCCCGATCTGAAAGCACGCTGGATGCAGGGCAGACCAACAACTCAATAGCATACTGGGCAAGTTCTGGCCAGTGGTCTATTCTCATGACCCAGTAAGTCAGTGGATCGTCAGCTGGAAAGCTCTCCATCTCTGTTTTGGCCCCGAGGTAATCGTTCACCTTGTGATGCAGACGCTGCCGATGCGATGTGGAAGTTGACAGCCCTGGGCGGCGAGGACTAAAAAAATTCCGAAATGCCTCACTTAGGCAGACGTCTTCTCCAACTCTCCTCTCTTTACCAACAGAAGACTCAAAACAACATTTTCCACGACACTGTAACCTACTGCAGTCAGGAAAAATGTTCAATAAAATCCTCTTTAACATGTCCTCAAGAGATTTTATCTTCTGCACTCTCTGTGGGGATAGGATGAGTTCTGAGACCTTCCCCTTATAACGGTGGTCAAGGAGGGTTGCCAACCAGTAATCATCCTTCTCCTATGCCACGTATTCTTGAGTCCTTTCGCAGGCTTTGAAGCATGAGGTTGCCCATGCGCCTCAAATTTGCCGAGGCTTGAAAAGCAGTCTCCTCTGGGTCACTCAGGGTGACAGCATTTGGAACTTCCTCCTCCCAGCCACGTACTACTCCCAAGGGTCCTAAGGTTGGAAAGCCATCGCTTACAGATTGATGCATGTCTCCCTCTTCTTCAAAGCCTATGAAAGTGCCAGAATCCTCCTCCTCATCTTCCTCCCCTCTCTCCTCCTGTGTGATCTGTGACATAGGAATGAGAGTGTCTGGATAAAATGGGCCTTGAGAGGAAAGGAAGTCCTCCTCTTCCTCCTGCTGCTCTGCCTCCAGGGCCCTGTCCATAATACCATACAGAGTCTGCTCCAGCAGGAACACAACAGGGATTGTGTCACTGATGCATGCACTGTCATGGCTCACCATCCGTGTGGCCTCTTCAAATGGTGACAATACAGTGCATCTATCCTTAATCATCAGCCATTGGCTTGGGGAAAAAAAGTAGAGGTGGCCTGAGCCTGTCGTTGTGCCGTATTCGCACAGGTACTCTTTGACGGCCCTCTGTTGCATGTATAGCTGCTGCAGCATTGACAGTGTCGAGTTCCACCTGGTGGGCATGTCACAAATTAGGCGGTTTATGGGCAGGTGGATTTCCCACTGAATTTCAGCCAACCAAGCACTGGCTGTGTATGACTGCCTGAAATGGCTACAGACTATTCTGGCCAGCTTTAGCACATCTTGCAACCCTGGGTACGCATTTAGGAAACGCTGTACCACCAAATTGAGAACATGTGCCAGGCACTTTCCCTGTCTAAGGGCGGACAGGAGGTTTGAGTCATTATCGTACACCACCATTTCTGGCTCCAGCTGGCATATGTGTGAACCACATCTGGGCCTGTCCCTGCAGAGCTGCCAGAATCTCTGCTCTGGTATGGTTCCTGTCCCCTAAACACACCAGCTGAAGCACTGCATGGCACCTTTTAGCCTGACTCTGGGAATAGCCCTTTGAACGCTTAGGGGGGTACCTGATGTACATAGGACAATTCTGCAGAGGAGGGCATGGAGGTGGCAGAGGAGGAGCAGGAGGAGGAAGAGCTCACAGGTCTGGCATCATCACCACCAGTTGTATGGAGACGTGGGGGCACAACAAGCTGCAGCACCGAGCCCTGTCCCGCATCCTTTCAAGTTGCAAGCAGCATTAAACAGTGTGCTGTGAACTAAATATATCGTCCCTGTCCATGCTTGCTGAACCACTTGTCAGCAGTAAGGTGGATTTTTATGGCTGACTGCCTTGCCCAACAATGCCAGAACATTCCCTTCCACGTGATAGTAGAGAGATGGAACGGCCTTATGTGAAAAGTAGTAGCGACTAGACATGTGCACACTGAAATATTTTGTTTCGGAATTTCGTTTTCGTCCAAAATTCGTTTTTATTCATTTCGTTTTTCATTAAAAATTGCATTCGTCCGAAAATCCAAATTAATTAAGGTCAAATCTGTCATTGAAGGCTTATGGTGTCTGTCGAATGTTCAAAGAAGATTCGACGGAGTAGCTAAACTGTACGTGTACATCTCCGGTCGAATTTTCCGCCTACAAGCTAGCTGTAGTAGAATTCTAATGTATGACTAGTAATAATTATATTTATTAATTATTTTACTAGTCAACCAACATTACAATTTTTCTATAGCCTATGGGCGGATTCATTTGACCGGAAATGTACGATTGCAGCGTCGTACAGTTGCTCCGTCGAATCTTAGAACTTTCGACAGACACCGTAAGCCAAAGATTCGACGTTTGTATGTTTTTCGTTGCTTTGTCGAATCTTCATCCGACGTTGTGTTAGATATTGATATGGCATTATAATATAGAATCTATAATAATAAATCCCCCCCACAACACTAGCAACACTAGTATCACTATCAAGTTCACAACACTAACACAATAGCAGCAGATTATTATGAAAAAGTTAAGTTGAACTGTAGCTTGCTTCACTATTGTTCTGCTGCTGTGCTTATGCTTAATTGCTAAATAATTCAGGTTCTCTGACAAACGGACCAGCTAAGATTGACTGTCTTCTGAAATGATTCAGTGTGTGTCTCTCTCTGCTAGCAAATCGTAAGTGAAAGTAAGTTGGCTGTACGTGTATACTTAGTTCTAGCTATTTTACTGCCCCTCCTCTTTGGTTACAATCGGCCAATAACATTCATCATCATCATTATTTTTATTTTACTTCCCGCACCCAATTCCAGCAGTGATGTTTTCTCTCTTTGTTGAATCTTTTCTCTCTATGTCGAATCTTTTCTCTCTATGTTGAATTTTTTCTCTCTACGTAGAATAATCTTGGACTAATAGAGTTAAGGTTAGGCGCATTCGACCACAGGTTCGATAGACACAGATTGTTATTGTCAGCGTCATGTCGAATCTCCTATCTATATCGAACTGTTGTTGCAACGAAAACAAAAATAAAGCATTTGTTTATGTCGGATCTTGTTCTTTGTTAAAACGATAACGAAAATACCTGAAATTCGGACGAAAATGCACTTGGACAAAAACAAATGCACATGTCTAGTAGCGACTGTGAACCTGCCATTGTGGTACAGCACATTGTGCAAATTCATGGAAGGGGGCAGAATCCACCAGGCTGAAAGGCAGAAGTTGGGGAGCCAACAGCTTTGACTAGCTTGCATTTAGACGCTGGGCATGTGGGTGGCAGTGACTCTATTTTTTTTCCGCTGCAGCAGATGGGGCAGAGAAATTTGCCAGCTACAGTCTACAACTGGTGGTGTACTGCTGGCAGATGTGCTGCTAGAACCTGGGACACCCTGTGCTATACCATAATCCCTGTCAGTGGAGGCTGCTGAGAGGTAATGACTTGGTATAGCAGGGGCAGACTGAAGGGCGTAAGGAAGAGAGACAGATTTGTGCCCCTTTTGTGTGGCTTTTAGGTGCTCTTGCAAACATGCTGAGTGGTTGGACGTTAAATGCCTTGTTAAGCATGTAGTACCCAAATGGTTGGTGTTGATCTGCTGCAGATATGCTGAAAAAGGCCCAGACAGCTGAGCTTTGGGGAGTGGGCTGGGAGATAACAGCTGCAGAATGTGATGGAATAGGGTGGCTGCTCTCTACTCTTTCTTGATGTTGGCCTCCTTGGGGTCGTGCCCCCTCACCTTCAGTTTCCTCCTCTGCTCTATCTGGCACCCAAGTCGCATCAGTGACCTCATCATCATCATCATCATCATCATCATCATCATCATCTCCATCTCCTCCATCTTCCATATTACCACAGGAGACAACTTGGCAATACGCTGCCGCTTGGGGAACATGAATGCCAATTTGTCTATCAGTGTTCATCCCTCTCTCTAGGCTCATGTTTCTGTCATCCTCAAACTCAGAACCAACATCTGAATCCAGTAATGGCTGGGTATCATCAAGGAACAAGTGGCTGACGCTGTGGTCAAATAACTCAGCTGACTCCTCAATGGCTGATGTTGAGACTATAGAGCGAATAGATGTGGACAAGAGACAGGTTTATCTACTCTGGCAACTGCAGGAGACTGCACACTTGTCTCTGCTTGCGTGACAAGGATGAGCAGTATGAGGAAGGTTTAGTAAGCCAGCTCACCACCTCCTCTGCATGCTGTGGCTGGATAGCACGGGCAAACTCACTAAATAGAGGAAATGATGCCCTGCCTGAGGACTGACCATCACATCCACCTTTGTCTGTGGATACATTTGTGGCTGGCCTCCTTACAGTGCCAAGGGAATGTCCGACTCTCCTTGTTGTCCTCTCAGACATTATTGGGAGGCAGGGGGCGGTGCTTATAAGCACATGTAAAGAAGACGTTCTGTACGTAGATGCACTTTAATCAATGTAAAGAGGTGTTTGGTGCACTTTAATTTGAGTACTCCACGTACTACACAGGCAAACTCCATGTATACACTATAATATACTACAATATAATGCGCCAAACGTGCAGTGACGCACAGAACTATATGGCGTTAAACTGGTAGTAGTGCACACAAAAATAAATGGCGTTAAACTGGCAGTAATGCACAAAACTATATGGCGTTAAACTGGCAGTAATGCACACAGAACTATATGGCGTTAAACTGGCAGTAACGCACACAGAACTATATGGCATTAAACTGGCAGCAACGCACGCAAAACTATATGGCGTTAAACTGGCAGTAATGCACACAAAACTATATGGCGTTAAACTGGCTGTAATGCGCACAGAAGTAAATGGCGTTAAACTGGTAGTAATGCACAAAACGATATGGCGTTAAACTGGCAGTAATGCACACAGAACTATATGGCATTAAAATGGCAGTAACGCACACAGAATTATATGGCGTAAAACTGGCAGTAACACACACAGAACTATATGGTGTTAAACTGGCAGTAATGCACACAGAACTATATGGCATTAAACTGGCAGTAACACACACAGAAGTAAATGGTGTTAAACTGGCAGTAACGCACACAGAAGTAAATGGCATTAAACTGGCAGTAACGCAATCAAATAGATGGTGTTCAACCATCACTACACTGACGCTATCTAAACTGTTCCTACTCTAGCTCTACACTAATGTATTTATGAATGACACGGTCTCACTACACTACAGTGAAACTATCTGAGCTGTCCCTATTCTAGCTGCACACTATGCAAAGCTGAATGATGGTCCTCCTAACTACACTCACACTATCCCTAGACTGACACTAAACTAATATTCTACACTGACAATTGAAGTAAAATAGCACAGTATAGCACACTAACTAATAGCACTGAACATAGCCCTGTTCTATCTCTCTCCACGCCAAAATCACACTGAAAATGGCTGCCATTGAAAGAATACTTTTATACTGTGGGGCGGGAATGAGCCATGATTGGATAAAGTCGTGATGACAGTGTCCAATCATGACTCTGACAGTGCTCTGTACCCTGATTGGCTGAATCTTTCACTGCTTCAGGCAATCAGGGCTTGTAATGCACTGTTCAGCACTGTGGTCAGTTCTAAATGCATTGTGGTCTGTTCGGGGGGCCAAACAAGCGATTGAATGACCCGTTTGTTCGGCTGTTCGCCGACTGTCCAAACAGAGAAGGTTCAGTCCGAAATTATGCTCGGGCCGCACCATTCGCACATCCCTAGTAAGAAGCAGAAAAAAGGAAGTGACATAATACATGGTCCAGGTACTGCCCTCAAGCTGATCCTGGTCAGTACATTACACAGAATGCATAAGAATGTACATTAGATTGACTATCTTCTTTAGCACAGCTATAATGAACTGAGTAGCTTTGGTTATCCCACTGATTGCTTCCCCTTGTTGACCTGGTACAATACTTGAATCTAGAGCAGGGGTCGCAAAATGTTTTAGTATGAGGGCCACATTATTTATGTCACAAATATTTATGGCCAAAAAAAAAATAATCCCCTTTACATCAGAGTCCCCCCTTACTTCAGGGTCCCCATTAGATTTCCTTTTACATCAGGGGCCCCTCCATAGTCTCCTTTACATTAGAATCCTCATCAGAGTCCCCCTTACATCAGAGCCCCCCTTATATCAGGATTTGCATCAGAGTCCCCCTTACATCAGAGTCCACCTTACATCAAGGTCCTCATCCACCTTACATCAAGGTCTTCATCAGAATACCCCTTTACAAGGTCACAGCATGTTTGGGAAGGGAAGGTGATATGGAGACCATAGGCACCCTCTGTTGACCTTATTTTTTTTAATTTATTACAGGCACTTTTATTGCACTGTCAATGTATGCAGCGCTTACATATGCATAGCTCCCAGCTGTCCCTGATTTCAAGGGACTGTCCCTGATTTGGAACAAAGTCTCCTCATTTCGCCCTCATTTTGGTCTGATCTTTATACTGTAGTTGTATATACACTATATTGTGAAAAGTATTGGGACGCCTGCCTTTACACGCACATGAATTTTAGTGGCATCCCAGTCTTAGTCCGTAGGGTTCAATATTGAGTTGGCCCACCCTTTGCAGCTATAACAGCTTTAACTTTCCTGGGAAGGCTTTTCCACAAGGTTTAGGAGTGCAGGCCAGTCAAGTTCCTCCACCCCAAACTCGAAATCCAAAATCCACACTATATTGCCAAACTTATTGGGCCACTCCTTCAAATCATTTGATGGAGGGGGGGATTAAGGTGCGGGGTTGCTTTTCAGGGGTTGGGCTTGGCCCCTTAGGCCCCTTTCACACTAGGGTGGTGGGGGCGTCAGCGGTAAAATGCCGATATTTTTAGCAGCGCTTTACCATTGCTTTACCAGCGCTTTAATGGTGGTATTCGGCCGCTAGTGGGGCGGTTTTAACCCCCGCTAGCGGCCGACAAAGGGTTAAAACCGCACACAAAGCGCCGCTACAGTGGCGCTATTCCGGCAGTATAGCCGCGCTGCCCCATTGATTTTAATAGGTAGGAACGGTGAAGGAGCGGTGTATACACCCCTTCTTCACAGCACCAAAGATGTTGTTTGCAGGAGTTTTTTTTCCCTCCTGCCAGCGCACAGCTCCAGTGTGAAAGCCCTCGGGCCTTCACACTGGAGACACAGCAGCGGCAGTTTCAGGTCGGTTTGCAGGCGCTATTTTTAGCGCAATAGCGCCTGCAAACCGCTCCAGTGTGAAAGGAGCCTTGGTTTCAGTAAAGAGAACTCTTAAGGCGTCAGCATACCAAGACATTTTGCACAATTTTATCCTCCCAACTTTGTGGGAACAGTTTGGAGATTGGCCCTTCCTGTTCCAACATGACTGTGCACCAGTGCACAAAGCAAGGTCCATAGAGACAAGGTTGAGTGAGTTTGGGGCGGAGGAACTTGACTGGCCTGCAGAGTCCTGACCTCAACCCGACAGAACACCTTTGGGATGAATTAGAGCAGAGGCTGTGATCCATGGCCTTCTTGTCTAACATTAGTGCCTGACCTCACAAATGCGCTTCTGGAATAATGGTCAAACATTCCCATAGGCACACTCCTAAACCTTGTGGACAGCCTTCGCAGAAAAGTTGAAGCTGTTAAAGTTGCAAAGGGTGGGCCAACTCAATATTAAACCCTACGGACTAAGACTGGGAGATTCATGTGTGTGTAAAAGAAGGTGTCCCAATACTTTTGACAATATAGTGTATAAGGCACTTTTTAGCTTTCACAAAGTGTTTTTCAGTGCTAAACCTTTCATCCATTTTCTAAATGTCTGCATTTGTAAATTTCAATAGCCAGTAGTGGTAAAAAAAAAAGCACTCGTGGTCGTAATCATTTTTTGGTATAATTCTCCTTTAAGGAGGTGTAGCAGGGGGGTGTCCTATGCCTACATACTTTTGCTAATAGGTGTCCCACCCTTGTTACCATCTCAAAAAGTTGGGAGGTATGCATATGTATTATACATTCACATCAGTCCCTGCCCTCATGGAGCTTACAATCTAAGGTCCCTAACTCATTTGTACACATACTAGGGCCAATTTAGACAGGGGCCTAAGGCTGGGTTCACACTGGTGCGACACGACAGCCATCCTACTTTGGATCCGACTTTGCCCTGCGACATGAAGCCGGCATGTGTCCGACTTTCAATGAACGGGGATCCGACTTGGATCCCCGCCAATGCCCGGCATTGTTTGGTATGAATCTTTAGGGGGAACTCTGCGCCAAATTTTAAATAAAAAACCGGCATGGGTTCCCACTCCAAGAGCATACCAGGCCCTTGGGTCTGGTATGGACCTTGAGGGGAACCCCCTACGCCGAAAAAACGGCGTGGGGGGTCCCCCCCAATCCATACCAGACCCTTATCCGAGCACGCAGCCCGGCCAGACAGGAATGGGGGTGGGGACGAGCGAGCGCCCCCCCCTCCTGAACCGTACCAGGCCGCATGCCCTTGAAAAAGTGTCAATTTAAAAAAAAACACTACACAGATTTTTGAGAGCAGAAAATAGCGGAGGAGCCCGGCAGAAGATCCGGAGAGCGCGGAGAAGAACCGGAGGGACCTCCGAAGAGAAGAAGGCAGCAGACCGGGCTCCTCCGCTATAGCAAAAGAGCGGCAAAAGAGCAGAAAATAGCGGAGGAGCCCGGCAGAAGACCTGGTGAGCGCGGAGAAGAACCGGAGAGACCCCGAAGTCGGAAGAAGACCCCTGGAGCTGTCTAATAAATTACTTTAAAAATCTGTGTAGTGTTTTTTTTTAAATTGACACTTTCCCTAGGTGAATGGGTAGGGGTTCGATGTACCCATACTCATTCACATAGGGTGGGGGGCCGGGATCTGGGGGCCCCCTTATTAAAGGGGGCTCCCGAGTTCCGATAAGCCCCCCGCCCGCAGACCCCGACAACCAACGGCCAGGGTTGTCGGGAAGAGGCCCTTGTCCTCATCAACATGGGGACAAGGTGCTTTGGGGTGGGGGGGCCGCAGCGCGCCCCCCTCCCCCAAGGCAACAACCCCCCCATGTTGAGGGCATGCGGCCTGGTACGGTTAAGGAGGGGGGGGCACTCGCTCGTCCCCACCCCCATTCCTGTCCGGCCGGGCTGCGTGCTCGGATAAGGGTCTGATATGGATTGGGGGGACCCCCCCACGCCGTTTTTTCGGCGTAGGGGGTTCCCCTCAAGGTCCATACCAGACCCAAGGGCCTGGTATGCTCTTGGAGGGGGAACCCATGAAGGATTTTTATTTAAAATTTGGCACGGAGTTCCCCCTCAAGATCATCTGAGAACAAGTCGCGTGCCGAAATCGGATCGTGCAAGACAGCGATCTGACTTTGATCCGACTTCAATGATAGTCAATAGGCTGAAGTAGGATCAAAGTCGGACCAAAGTAGTACAGGGAGCATTTCTAAAGTCGGAAGGACTTGTGTCGGACCAGTTAGGACGGCTCCAATAGGGAAACATTAAATTTCACACGTCATGCGACATGAGCTCCCAATGTCGGAGCGTTTGTCGGACCAGTGTGAACCCAGCCTTAATCATCAGTCTGTGCATGTTGAGAATATATCACTGACCCTAGCTGCAGACCAGATAAAATCTTGTAAGGGGCCCATGGGCTGTAGTTTGGAGACCTGTGGTTTGAGTAATATGGCAGGCATGTATTATGTAGAATTTGACCAATTGCTTGCACAGGGGGGACATAGGTTTAACCACTTGTTTATATTTAATGTTCACTGCTACTCCTCACCTTTAGTATCCACCATTGTGAACACCTTTATGTGCTTGCTCTGTGTATACGTACCCCACTGTTCTTATGTACTAGGTTATAGTATCTGAACAGAGTGATCTTTCCCACACAGAGGCTAGGTAAGGAGAGATAAACAGCAAAATAGAAAATATAATATAAATAGGATTTTTGAGGCACAACACTGTTTGTAT
This sequence comes from Lithobates clamitans, assembly GCA_037952925.1. NCBI lineage: Eukaryota > Metazoa > Chordata > Amphibia > Anura > Ranidae > Lithobates > Lithobates clamitans. The sequence continues at coordinate 8,364,292 of JBBGZY010000911.1, read as the reverse complement.
TTAAAACATATTAATATTATTTATTTTCAGAGTCCCATAAAAGAAGCCATTGCTTACATATTTTACATATTATCTATATACATTAAGTGTTACATATATGGGCCTTGGTGACTGTGGAATCCAAACCCTATTCAATAAAATTATAATTTTACAGGTTTAATAAGAAAATCAGTACAATTCATGCAGCCTATTTGGTGTCAGAAAAAAGTAACCTTGTTCCTGGTCACTGTCTCACCAGTAGAGAAGTTAGAGAAGGATGATGATATTGACCCTGGAGCATGCATTTTCAAAAATAAGTCACATCTCTGCCCTGGCAAGTTCCTTTTAAACCAGAGTCTGCACTGATCCCTTATTATTCAGGTCAGCACACATTGCATATTAGTACCAGCTCTGTGTGCACTGTCTACATGTGAAGGTGTACATATTGTATGCATCTCAAAAGCCACTGCAGGGAATGAATGTTCTGCAGTCTGTGTTATTAATCAGTATGACAACCGTATTAATTTCATCTCATTTCAGGTTAAGAGCGGAGGAAAGAACTCTGAGAATGTATTGATCTGATGCAGCAAATATAAATAACCTACACTTCTGTTTTATTGTTTTTTCCAATTGAAAGTTAGATCAATGGGATAGACCGGAAACTGTTTGTTCAATTTGTCTATCTATCTATCTGGAAAAAATGGAAAAAATTGTAGCAGCGCTAAATATGAACCACAAAAAAGAATGAATAAATAATATTATAGGTATTGACCAATAAAAAAAAAATATGAATACACCCAAAACCAATTAATCAGTGAAAAAAATAAGAGTCCAAGGTGTATATAAAAATAAACAAAAAAAAAACTGTTTATAATATGGTGTAAGGTAGAACTCTTCTACTGTGAATTCAATCACAACCAAAATCCGTGAAACAAATATAAATAAAAGTTGAAAAACTGACGATTCCTCCACAGCAACCAAAATGTGAACACCACAAAAAAGGCATGCTTACCATATGGCAAGCTAGATAAGCTTGTGACCAAATACCTGGTCAGGGCCTTTATCCAGACATATGAACCAGTGCCTCCAAATGATCCAAGGAATGTGGCCAGTAGGGATGAGCTTCGTGTTCGAGTCGAACCCATGTTCGACTCGAACATCGGCTGTTCGACCGTCCGTCGAATTGCGAACGATATGGGCCGTTCGCGCCAAATTCGTGTGGCGCGTCACGGCCCATAATTCACTGCGGCATCGCAGTGCATTGCTGGCTGATGATTGGCCAAGCATGCACTATGACCCGCATGCTTGGCCAATCACAGCGCCGTCAGTAGAGAGAGCTGTAATTGGCCAAAGCCAGGGTGGCTTTGGCCAATTATGGCTCAGGGGATTTAGTACACACCCCACACTATATAAGGCCGCCTGCACGGCGGCCCTGTGTAGTGTGTGTTCCGGTGTGCTGAGCGATAGAGAGAGAGAGAGACAGTGTCATTTGATTTGAGTTAGATAGATTAGGCAGAACAGTCAGTCAGTTAGCTGCACTTACAGTGTATTGTGTATATATATGCATCCCAGGTGTTGCATATATATATATACACTGTATTCAGTTTAGCTAGATCCGTTCCTGTTATCTTCTATCTAGACTATTTACATTCAGTGCAGTGTGTCCTGCTCACAGTGTTCAGCTAGATCCGTTCCTGCTATTTACATTCAGTACAGTGCTTCCTGCTCACAGTGTTCAGCTAGATCCGTTCCTGCTATTTACATTCAGTGCAGTGCGTGCTGCTCACAGTGTTCAGCTAGATCCGTTCCTGCTATTTACATTCAGTGCAGTGTGTCCTGCTCACAGTGTTCAGCTAGATCCGTTCCTGCTATTTACATTCAGTACAGTGCTTCCTGCTCACAGTGTTCAGCTAGATCCGTTCCTGCTATTTACATTCAGTGCAGTGCGTGCTGCTCACAGTGTTCAGCTAGATCCGTTCCTGCTATTTACATTCAGTGCAGTGCGTCCTGCTCACAGTGTTCAGCTAGATCCGTTCCTGCTATTTACATTCAGTGCAGTGCGTCCTGCTCACAGTGTTCAGCTAGATCCGTTCCTGGTATTTACATTTAGTGCAGTGCGTCCTGCTCACAGTGTTCAGCTAGATCCGTTCCTGCTATTTACATTCAGTGCAGTGCGTGCTGCTCACAGTGTTCAGCTAGATCCGTTCCTGCTATTTACATTCAGTGCAGTGCGTCCTGCTCACAGTGTTCAGCTAGATCCGTTCCTGCTATTTACATTCAGTGCAGTGCGTCCTGCTCACAGTGTTCAGCTAGATCCGTTCCTGCTATTTACATTCAGTGCAGTGCGTCCTGCTCACAGTGTTTAGCTACATCCGTTCCTGCTGTTTACATTCAGTGCAGTGCGTCCTGCTCACAGTGTTCAGCTAGATCCGTTCCTGCTATTTACATTCAGTGCAGTGCGTCCTGCTCACAGTGTTCAGCTAGATCCGTTCCTGCTATTTACATTCAGTGCAGTGCGTCCTGCTCACAGTGTTCAGCTAGATCCTTTCCTGCTATTTACATTCAGTGCAGTGCGTCCTGCTCACAGTGTTCAGCTAGATCCGTTCCTGCTATTTACATTCAGTGCAGTGCGTCCTGCTCACAGTGTTTAGCTACATCCGTTCCTGCTGTTTACATTCAGTGCAGTGCGTCCTGCTCACAGTGTTCAGCTAGATCCGTTCCTGCTATTTACATTCAGTGCAGTGCGTCCTGCTCACAGTGTTCAGCTAGATCCGTTCCTGCTATTTACATTCAGTGCAGTGCGTCCTGCTCACAGTGTTCAGCTAGATCCGTTCCTGCTATTTACATTCAGTGCAGTGCGTCCTGCTCACAGTGTTCAGCTAGATCCGTTCCTGCTATTTACATTCAGTGCAGTGCGTCCTGCTCACAGTGTTTAGCTACATCCGTTCCTGCTGTTTACATTCAGTGCAGTGCGTCCTGCTCACAGTGTTCAGCTAGATCCGTTCCTGCTATTTACATTCAGTGCAGTGCGTCCTGCTCACAGTGTTCAGCTAGATCCGTTCCTGCTATTTACATTCAGTGCAGTGCGTCCTGCTCACAGTGTTCAGCTAGATCCGTTCCTGCTATATACATTTAGTGCAGTACGTCCTGCTCACAGTGTTCAGCTAGATCCGTTCCTGTTATCTTCCTACTGACAGGCAGGCTTGTCTGGTTACAGTATATAAAGCTACCTGAAGAAAATTACAGGTGTTCTATCCCAGCTTAGTGCAGCTACAGGCCATTAGTATGTCTGGAAGGCCAAGAAGGAGAGGCAGACAGTCACAAGCCAATAAGAGAGGGCAAGCAGGCTCTGTGTCTAGTGCTGGTCGTGGAGACGGTGCATCCTCATCAGCACGTGGCCATGGGACACGCTTGGCCTTTTTTTCGGCAGCTGGCCGTGTTGAGCCGCAACATGCGGAAGACTTGGTCGAGTGGATGACCAAGCCGTCCTCATCCTCCTCATCCTCTCTCACCCATGCCCAGGGTGCTTTGTCTGGCAAAGCAGCGGCCTCTTCCCTCAGCTCAATGTCATCAGTGACTCCTTCCCTAGCTCCACCATGTCCTCATGAGGATTCCCTCGAACTGTTTGACCACAGTGTTGGGTACATGCTCCAGGAGGATGCCCAGCGTTTGGAAGGCTCTGATGATGATACTGAGCTCAATGAAGGCAGTAACATGAGCACGGACAGAGGGGGTGCCCAAGAAGGACAGCAATCTGGCAGTCATGCTCCCCCTGCTGCAGCATACTGCCAGGTTTGCTCCAGTGATGAGGAGGGAGGGGATGATGAGGTCACTGACTCAACGTGGGTGCCTGATAGGAGAGAGGAGGAGGAGGAGGAGGAGGAGGAGGAGGAGGTGGCACATCACCAACTAGGCAGGATGCCCTCCAGGGGCCAGCCTAAGGGCAGCACATTGACTGCATCACACCCCAAAGCTCCACATGTGCAGGGCGCTGCAGTCTCTGCGCGTTATTCAAAAAGTTCTTTGGTGTGGGCCTTTTTTGAGACGAGTGCATCAGATCGCACCGCTGCTATTTGCAACATATGTCTCAAGCGTATCTCGCGTGGCCAAAACATCTCCCGCTTGGGTACCACATGCTTGACCAGACATATGTTGACCTGCCATGCAGTTCGTTGGCAAGCGTATCTAAAAGACCCACACCAAAGAACAAAGACGATCTCTCCTTGCTCCTCATCAGCTGAGATTTCCAACCCCACTAGACCTTCAGTCCTCTCTGCGACCTGCAGTGAGAGGAATGAAGGTGTAGAATTAGGTGTGTCACAGCCAAGTACTTATGGGCAATCTGCTTTTGGTACACCGACGTCAGATTGTACCAGGCAAATTTCCCTGCCCCAGCTGCTGCACCGCCGAAAGAAGTTTGCTCCCAGCCATCCACATGCCCAGCGGTTGAATGCTAGCTTGGCAAAATTGCTAGCACTTCAACTGCTGCCTTTTCAGTTGGTAGACTCTGCCCCCTTCCGTGAGTTTGTGGAATGTGCGGTTCCTCAGTGGCAGGTACCCAAACGCCACTTTTTCTCACGGAAGGCGATTCCGGCTCTCTACCGGCATGTGGATGGCAATGTCCATGCCTCGCTGGACAGGGCGGTCAGCGGTAAGGTGCATATTACCGCTGACTCATGGTCCAGCAGGCATGGACAGGGACGTTACTTAAGTTTCACGGCGCATTGGGTGACTCTGCTGGCAGCTGGGAAGGATGCAGGACAAGGTGCAGTAGTGTTGGAGGTTGTTCCGCCACCACGCCTCCAAAATGCTGATTGTGACACACCTCTCTCCTCCACCCCCTCCTCTTCTTCTTCCTCCATGGCCTCTTCCTCGGAACCAGCGGTGCTCCGTAGGCGTTCAAGGGGCTACGCAAGTACGCAGGCCAAAAGATGCCATGCGGTGCTTGAGCTGGTGTGCTTGGGGGACAGGAGCCACACTGGGGCAGAGGTTCTGTCAGCTCTGCAGGGGCAGGTTCAGAGGTGGTTGACGCCACGCCAACTTAAGGCAGGAATGGTGGTTTGCGACAATGGCACCAACCTCCTCTCTGCCCTCCGACAGGGACAACTGACCCATGTGCCCTGTTTGGCTCACGTCCTTAACTTGGTGGTGCAGCGGTTCTTGGGCAGGTACCCGGGCTTACAGGATGTCCTGAGGCAGGCCAGGAAAGTCTGTGTGCATTTCCGCCGGTCATATAATGCCAGTGCTCGGCTGACGGACCTCCAAAAGGAGTTTAACCTGCCCAAGAACCGCCTAATCTGTGACATGCCCACCAGGTGGAACTCGACGTTGGCCATGCTGCAGCGGCTGCACACGCAGCAGAGGGCCATCAATGAGTACCTGTGCGACTATGGCACCAGGACAGGGTCAGGGGACCTTGGTTTTTTTTCACCACGCCAGTGGGCCATGATCAGGGATGCATGCACTGTCCTGTCACCATTCGAGGAGGCCACGAGGATGGTGAGCACTGACAGTGCATGCATCAGTGACACTGTCCCCCTTGTCCACCTGTTGGAGCACACGCTGCGTGGAATAATGGACAGGGCACTTGAGGCAGAACAGAGGCAGGAAGAGGAGGACTTCCTTAGCTCTCAAGGCCCCCTTTATCCAGACAGTGTTCCTGCGTGCCCGCCGATCACACAGGAAGAGGAGGAGGAGGAGGAGGAGGAGGAGGAGGAAGATTGTGTCAGTATGGAGGTGGAGCCTGGCACTCAGCATCAGCAGTCTTTAAGGGATCAGTCCCAAGGAACACATGGACTTGTACGTGGCTGGGAGGAGGTGGCTGCGGACGTTGTTGTCCTTAGTGACCCAGAGGACTCCGGACCGAATGCCTCAGCAAACCTACGCTGCATGGCCTCCCTGATCCTGCAAAGCCTGCGTAAGGATCCTCGTATTCGTGGTATCAAGGAGAAGGACCAATACTGGCTGGCAACCCTCCTTGATCCACGTTACAAGGGTAAGGTTGCGGACCTTATCTTGCCATCGCAGAGGGAGCAGAGGATGAAACATCTTCGGGAGGCCTTGCAGAAAGGTCTGTGCAACGCGTTCCCAGAGACTGGGAGGTTACAAACTCCTGTTTCTGGACAACGTGTTGCTGAGGCTTCGGTCAGTCAAAGAAGGAGCGGTGGAGAAGGTGGCCGTCTGACCGATGCGTTCAGACAATTTTTTGGTCCGCAGCCCCAAGGTATGATCGGTTCCAGCAACCATCGCCAGCGTCTGTTTTACATGGTGCAGGAATACCTAGGGGCAAGATCAGACTTGGACACCTTTCCCACCGAAAATCCTCTGGGTTACTGGGTCTTGAGGATGGATCACTGGCCAGAGCTTGCACAGTATGCAATTGAGCTACTGGCCTGTCCTGCATCCAGCGTTCTTTCGGAACGCACATTCAGTGCTGCTGGAGGCGTGGTAACCGATCACAGGGTGCGTCTGTCCACCGACTCGGTCGATCGGCTGACCTTCATAAAAATGAATCAGTCTTGGATCACCACCAGCTACCAAGCACCTGATGCAGATGTAACCGAATAATTTTTTTTGAAATCTCAGATCCCTTCAAAGACTGCCTATGCTGATGCTGAGTGACTATCCCTGAGTAATTATCCTCTTCCTCCTCAATCATCACGCTGATAGCTTGTAAGAACATTTTTGGTTCTGGGCGCCACCACCAGTGCCTAAGGCACAATTTTTCAGCCCCTGTTTAACAGGGGCGTGTAATTACAATTTTTGATGTAATACTTTGCAGCAGGGCTCGTTCCTGCATTCCAACTAGAGTGTCTGTGAGGGGTTGCAGTGTTGTGGCACCAGCACCAGTGCCTAAGACCCAATTTTTCAGCCCCTGTCTAACAGGGGCGTGTAATTACAATTTTTGATGCAATACTTTGCAGCAGGGCTTGTTCCTGCGTTTCAACTAGAGTGTCTGTGAGGGGTTGCAGTGTTGTGGCACCAGCACCAGTGCCTAAGACCCAATTTTTCTGCCCCTGTCTAACAGGGGCGTGTAATTACAATTTTTGATGCAATACTTTGCAGCAGGGCTCGTTCCTGCGTTCCAACTAGAGTGTCTGTGAGGGGTTGCAGTGTTGTGGCACCAGCACCAGTGCCTAAGGCCTAATTTTTCAGCTCCTGTTCAACAGGGGCATGTAATTACAATTCTTGATCTAATATTTCACAGCAGGGCCCTGTGAGGGCTTACAGTGTTTTGGCCACAGCAACACCTAAGGCCCAAATTTCTGCTGAGTATATAGGGCAGGACCCTACTTTCAAACATCTAACTTACAAACGACTCCTACTTGCAAACGGAAGGAGACAACAGGAAGTGAGATGAAATCTACCCCTAAGGAAGGGAAATTCTCTCCTGTAAGAGTTAATATGGGAAAACAATTTTTCCTTTCCACTGATGCTTTCCAATCCTTGTTCCACAAAAAAACACAAATTTTCAAAAAACATTTTTCATTGGGACAAAAAAGTGAGGTGAAATCTTCTGAAGAGGAGGAAAGACGCAAAACAAATGTCACAGGGGTGATAACCCTTCCCTATGTTTTCCAAAAAGCTTAGAAAAGATTTTTTGGCTGGAGCTAAACACATTAAAAATGTTCAAAATTACAAACAGATTCTACTTAACAACAAACCTACAGTCCCTGTCTTGTTTGCACCGCCTGTATACTGCTGTTCAGAGTATATAGGGACCTTTCCTTATTTTAATTTGGGTGCGGGGTTCCCCTTAATATCCATACAAGACCCAAAGGGCCTGGTAATGGACTGGGGGGTACCCATGCCGTTTGTCTCACTGATTTTCATCCATATTGCCATGACCCGACATGACATTAAACCCGCAAGCAGTTTTAAATGAGATTTTTTCCTTTAAAAATGACATTTGGTGCAGGGACTGTTCTAAACATGGGAAACACGCGTCACTTTACAGGCATACTATAGACACCCCCCAGGTACGATATTTAAAGGAATATTTCACTTTTTTTTTTTTACTTTAAGCATCATTAAAATCACTGCTCCCGAAAAAACGGCCGTTTTTAAAAGTTTTTTTTGCATTGATACATGTCCCCTGGGGTAGGACCCGGGTCCCCAAACCCTTTTTAGGACAATACCATGCAAATTAGCCTTTAAAATGAGCACTTTTGATTTCGAACGTTCGAGTCCCATAGACGTCAATGGGGTTCTAACGTTCGTGCGAACTTGCGGTCCGTTCGCGGGTTCTGGTGCGAACCGAACCGGGGGGTGTTCGGCTCATCCCTAGTGGCCAGCAAAACGGTACGGATCCCCCGATCAGGAAGGTTCCCACAAGATAGGCAGATGTTGCCCGGAATGAAAGAGGAATTCACCATAGCATAATTTCGATAAGACATCATTTATTAAAGTAATAAAAGTTACACTTGCAATGTGAAAGTTTAAAAATAGCCAGCCGCTGTGCAAAACGCCCGTCCGCTTAGACACCTGCATGCGATGACGTTAGCATGTCAGCTCCTCCCGACCTACGTTTCGTCAAATAGTGACGTCGTCTGGGGCCACTATTGATGAAATGTACGTCGGGAGGAGCTGACGTGCTGACGTCATCGCGTGCAGGTGTCTAAGCGGAAGGACGTTTTGCACAGCTGGACGGCTACTTTGCTACTTTTAAACTTTCACATTGCAAGGGTAACTTTTTTTACTGCTGATCCATATATAATGTTTGGGGGTTCCATGTAATTTTCTAGCACAAAAATGATGAATTTTACATGTAGGAGAGAAATGTCAGAATTGGCATGGGTGCGAAGGGGTTAAAATCACGGCTCCCGAAAAAATAGCCATTTTTAAAACTTTTTTTGCATCGATACATGTAACCTGGGGCAGGACCCAGGTATCGAAAAACTTTTTATGACAATACCATGCATATAAGCCTTTAAAATTAGCACTTTTGATTTCTCCCATATACTTTTAAAGGGTATTCCGCGGCTTTCGAATTTGCCGCAAACACCCAAAATTGTTCACTATTCGGTGAACAGGCGAACACCCGATGTTCGGGTCAAACTTACATTCGACTCGAACATCGGGCTCATCCCTAATGACCACTGGTTTACAGCATTTACTTTATAAAAAATCCTTTTCGTGATTTTTTTTGTTATAAAATCGGCACGCTCAATTTCTTTGAAAACATTTTTCGGCACACTGTGCTCAAAAGATTGCCTACCCCTGCTCTAACATACAATTTTGTAGTAGCATAATAATAAGTGATGGCCCTAAATGTGAAAAAAAAAAACAAATATGTGTAGCTGCCCCTTTTAATGAGTGATAAAATCACCACTGATTAGAAAAAAACAAAGGTGTTGGCACTTACAAATGTAAAGGTGTTGGCACTCACAAAATGTTATCTTAGCAAACGTACATAGCTCTATGCAATTATACACATGCAGACCTAGGTTTAGCAATGAAGGTGCTGTGATGACCAGACAAATGGCATTGTCAACTTTGAGCAACAAGTCACAATAGAGCACACCAAAACATTCCTTAATCTAAGTGAAAACAGCATTCAACATTTCATGCAAGTTACTCTCATGAATGATCTTCCTTCCCCACTGGCTCTAACAAAATCTCAGTATTTTTTTTTCAGGCAGTAAGTACCTTTTATGTCTGTGCCCCGTTGGGGGAACTTCCCATTCTTTCCTGTCATTGTAAGACAACAAGAAGGAAGGTCTGAATTTATGACACTTCCCACGTTATCCTAATCTTAAAAAGGTTTTAACTTTTGGTTCCACTTTAAGTTTTTAAATGCATGCAATTAATGTATTCTCCGTGCACTGGGATTCTGCTTTCCATCTTGATAGAGCTATAGTCCACCAGGCCAACATACTAATTAAAGCAGCCAAGTTACCAGTAATCTGGTGAACTGGTAAAATGCAAGGCAGGTGTTCTCAGTTCTGCCCCCTGCAGGCCCCTAGCTGTTTCTTAGGCAGACAATCATGTGACAAGAAACTGCAGTACTGCTCAGAAGAAAATCTTGCTGAAGTCACCAGTATGGCGGCATTAAAAAAAAAAAATCAGTTGCCCAGGTAAACTTCAGGGAAATTTTCAGATTTAACATCCTATTACAGCCAAGTAGGTTTTTTAAATAAGCTTGGATAAATAAGCTTCAATTGGCTGGATTAGCACAGCCATTTTTAAAACTTTTTTTTGCATTGATACATGTCCCCTGGGGCAGGACCCAGGTCCCCAAACACTTTTTATGACAAAAACTTGCATATAATCCTTTAAAATCAGCACTTTTGATTTTTCATGTTCGTGTCCCATAGACTTTAACGGTGTTCGCAGGATCAAACAAATTTTTTGCCTGTTCGCATTTTCTGCTGTGAACCAAACCGGGGGATGTTTGGCTCATCCCTAGTGGTCATCAACCCTGTCCCCAGGGTCCACTAACAGGCCAGGTTTTTTTATATTACCTTGGGGAGATGCAGACTAGAATACTGCAATCACTGAGCAGCAAAGGAAATCACCTATGATGTTTTTCAGTTATCTTGCAAACCTGGCCTGTTATGCCGCGTACACACGGTCCTAATTTCCGACAACAAATGTTCAATGGGAGCTTGTTGTCAGAAATTCCGTGGGCAGGCTCCATCGGACATTTTCCGTCGGAATTTCCGACAAACAAGATTTGAGATCTGGATCTTAAATTTTCCGATAACAAAATCCGTTCTCTTAAATTCTGATCGTGTGTACACAATTCCGTCGCACAAAATTCCACGCATGCTCTCAATCAAGTACAAGACGGAAGCGCTCGGTCTGGTAAAACTAGCGTTCGTAATGGAGATAGCATATTCGTCACGCTGCAGATTTTAATACCTTTTAATGCAGCACATTCTCTTCTTCTTTATAACGCTAGAATAATGAAGTTGTTTTGCTGCTGATATTCACACATTCTCACAAACTGATTTCTTTATTATTTCTCGTGATCTCCTGAATAATATTTTTTTTTTCATCAGATCTCCATAATAATGTTTTGCATTTATTTTTATAATGTTTTTTTTTTTTTTTCCAAGATCTCCTGATTTTTTTCTTTCTAGTGATCTCCATAATATTTTTTTTTCGTTATCTTGTATTTTTTTACCTCAAGGAGGTTGGTTGGTGTCCCTTGTTAATTTAACATTGTATTTAAGAAATGTACCTGCCTACTCACAAACTGTCCTTTTTGAAGTAAAACACATAGGCAAGTATTTGTGATTTAAAAATAGCCATTTATTATGGGTCATAAGAAAATAAAGAGGAAGGCAACGCTGGAGAAACTGGTGAAATTGGCGAAGCCTTTGTACCCCAGAGCACACATCAACTATTTTATAGGCAAAATTGGTAGCCTGAGGAGTCCATATAATAGTGAGCACAATCCAGTCCAGGACTCAGAGAGATCAGGAACAGCAGCAGATGACATATGTCCCCAGGCTGTGGTCATACAACAGCCTGTGTCTTTTGTCAGACCAGACTGAACCCAGGCCCTGACTCTTATTTCTTCCTGCCACGCTTGCTTCTAGGCTGTGGCTGTGGTGTTGGAGTTGTGGCAGGAGGTGGAGGAGGAGGGGGAGGAGGATGGTCAAACTCACACAGGTGGCTTTTGGTTGTGAGTTGGCCCCTCAACCCCTTATTTAGGGTCAGATACATAATTTCCTCACAGATGAGGCGTTGGCCCTCCTCCATTTCCTGCATTTTGCATGCAGCCATGGAGGCAAGGCCTCTTGAAGAGTGGGGGTGGTTCTGAGGGCAGCATTAGCCTCCCGAATCAGCCGAAACGCTGCCTCCTCCACATTCCTCCCCTTCCTGGGCCTTTTGGTTGGAAGGTGGAGAGGAGGGACCTGGGATTCGGTCAGGCTACTGGGCCGTGCCACTTCCTGGCTGCCACATTCCACAGCCTCCTCCTGGCTGCCACATTCCACACCCTCCTCCTGGTTGAGACTTTCCTGTGTATGAAAAAGGGACATAGTTTTAGTTTTTTGTTCATCAATCACACACAATTTTGAGCTCATGACTGTTGCAAATTGAATGTTAACAAATAGAAAAGACTATCATTCTGAGCCCAGCATTTTTCATTCTTGTCCCAATCATTTTTGGCCACTACTGTCTATTGATATGTAAAACACTTTATTAAATCAGCAATTAGTGATAAATAATAACATCTAGTTAACATCATTAATTTTACGACAAGAAATATGTAGAACAATGCTATACCTGACTCAAGCTGGGCTCCTCCACTTCTTCCTGGCTGGAAGGCCCAGGTTGGATGTTGGAAGCCTCAGCTAGGGTGGAAGGAAGCGTGGAAGGAAGAGTGGAAAGTAGGGTTGAGAGTGATTGCCTGACTTCAGTCTGGTCTGACAGAAAACACAGTCTGTCATAGTACCACAGCCTGGGTACATAAATATTCATCTGCTGCTTCTCCTGATCTCTGGGAATCCTGGACCTCATTGCGCTCCCTATTATATGTGATCCTCAGGCCACCAATTTTGGCCTTCAAATGGGGGATGGTTGCCGTGGGGATTTGCGGCTTCACCAACTCCAGCAGTTTCTCCAGGGCTGCCTGCCTCTTTTGTTTCTGATTATAATGCGGGTGTTTCACCTGCCACAGACAGGGCAGCTCCCTGTACTTGTCTATGAATAGGGGGAGGAAGTTGTGATCATTGAAGCCATCCATTTTATCTGCAAGACACAACACAAGACAAACCCTAATGTCAGGATAAACTCTCCTAATCTTGTCCCAATATAGGCCTCAATTTATAAGCAGTATAGGCCACTGATCCACCCAGTAAAAATTGTACCTTCGTTATCACGATCGGCGCTTCCGCTACTCCTTCCTCCACTCACAGATTGTATGTACGGCGCAAGCGTGTTGCGCTTTATATACACTGTGCATGCGTGAAACTTCGCCCGCCCCTGACCTTCTTTATAGTATATTTCCCACCCCTTGTCTTTCTGCACAGTGGGAGAGCACATGGCAGAGAAAGAGCAAGTGCATGATACTAGCAGCAATGACTAAAGCCCGGAGCCACGAACATCCCAATCCCGGATGAGATTTAAGGCCTCAAATATGTCCTTTGTAGGGATGGTGGAGATGGTGGACATCTTGAAGAGGGCCGACTATGACGGGAAGCATGGACCTTACCCCAACCCAAATGTGAGAAAGGCTAAGATCATGGCTAAAGTTGTGAAAAGTCTGCACAGGAATTTTGGGGTATGACGATCCAAGGATCAACTGAGGAAACGATGGTCAGACCTGAAATTGAGGGAGCAGGATTAGTACAGAAAGATCAAGAGAGTGCTTCTAAAAAGTAAGTATTTGTTTTGTGTTTCTATTATTATTATTATTATGTTTGTGCTGCTCCATGTGCTTTTCTATACTGTATACAGTTTAAAATGGCAACTTTCAGGTTTGTGGGCACAGTAATCGTTCGTAGTAAACATTGTTTGTTCGCCCACTAATACAATGTTTTTTGCAGATTCACTACATTTGTTCATGCCTATTTGTATTAAAATAAGTTTATTACATTGTTGTCTAGATGGGTTTGTAACTAGAATGAAATCCAAACTTGATTCAGTGTAAGGAGAGGACACTCAGCAGCTGTTTACACATCTGGACGCAGGAGCACTAGTGTGGGACACCAGAACAAACTTTTTAGGGTGTCCCACACAGGTGCTTCAGTGGATACTAGCGGTGTCTCCATCTGTGAAACTTGCACAAAAAAGGTAATTATTCAAGCTTTCTAAAGGCAAAAAAAACATGTTTCAGCTTGGAACACACAATTGTACGACACTTCAAGCAATGTTTCATATTCCTATTTCTGGCCTCAAATATCTGTGTGCTAAGTATACCTATTTTTTAATTCACATGGGGGAGAAAACACTCGGGACGTCTGAGGTCACCAGGGACCCCCAACCTCCAAAAGAAGGGGAACTCACAACACCACAACCTGAGGATGTGGAGAAGGGAGAGGTTTATGAAGTGGGTGAAATAGTGACCACAACAGGTGAGTGTCTGAGACTACAGATTCAGGTAATAGATGTATGTCTGCATATTTTTAATACATGGTGTGTTTTTCAATTTTAGGTGATGTGGATGTTGTGGAAGAAGAATTTCATTTCACAAGTGCAAGTGCACAAGTCCTCATTGGGGAGATCATGGCGTGCAATCGTGATTTACAGAAGATCAAAGAAGACATCAATGATGTGGAAAAAAGACTCAAAAACATCATCAAGAAAAGCAGATTGGATAACCTAGGAGACAGCTAAAAGAAACACAAGCAGTAAATCAAAGGAAATCTTATTTCAGTTTAACAAAAAAATGTATTTTAAAAATGTTTATTAAGCATTTTCTGGCCCCCCTACCAGCAAAGTACTCCATATATTTGATACGGACCTCGCGGGCGCTTTGGGGGGGTAAGCCAGGACGGCCAGGTTCAAACGCCATCAGGGTTTGTTCTAGAAGTCCGGCCTCAGGCCCAACTGACAGAAACCACTAAAAAACAGAAAGGCCTGAGAAGAGCGAGCTGAAAATCATAAACGAGCGGACAAGAATGCACTGGAAATCAAATACGTACTATAAAATACGCACTGAAAAACAAATGCGAACTGACTACACACACTGAAAACCAGATACAAACCCACAAGCACAAACTGAAGAGCAGTAATGATCTGAAAAGCATGAGGCTGAAAAGCGCAAATTGTTTCTCACCAAACTTCTACTAACACGAGATAAACACAAGATTAGCAGAAGGAGCCCAAAGGGTGGCGCACTTGGTATTGAACTTCCCTTTTATAGTGCCTTCGTACGTGTTGTACGTGACCGCGTTCTTGACGTTCGGAATTTCCGACAACATTTGTGTGACCGTGTGTATGCAAGACAAGTTTGAGCCAACATCTGTTCGAAAAAAACATGGATTTTGTCGTCGGAATATGCGATCGTGTGTACGCGACATTAGTGGACCCTGAGGACAGGGTTGATGACCACTGCCAGCGCTGGACTGGCCTACTGGAATACCTGGAAATTTCCCGGTAGGCCGCCTGCCCTGGGGCCGCTTTGAGCAGCGACTGCAGCGCTCTCCTGCCTCTGTCCTCTGGCGCTCGCATGTCACAGAGCTGGATCTGTGTGTAAGTTCCCGCCCCCCTAGACTGGCTCATGTAATAGTAGGAACCAGTGTTCCGCCTATCACATGAGCTCTAGGGGGTGGGACCTTGCACACAGACCCAGTCCGTGACATATGAGCGCCGGAGGACAGAGGGAGGAGAGCGCTGTGTTATCCATAAAATGGTGAGGCTGACATTAGTGGGCACAGAGGCTGCAATTGGTGGGCAGAGAGGCTGTAATTGGTGGGCACACAGAGGCTGCAATTGGTGGGCACAGAGGCTGCAGTGGTGGGCACACAGAGGCTGCAATTGGTGGGCAAAGTGAGGCAGCATTCATGGGCACAGAGAAGCTGCATTGGTGGGCACAGTGAGGCTGCAATGATGGGCACAGCGAGGCTGCATTGGTGGGCACAGAGAGGCTGCAATGGTGGGCACAGTGAGGCTGCAATGATGGGCACAGAGAGGCTGCATTGATGGGCACAGGGAGGCTGCATTGATGGGCACAGGGAGGCTGCATTGGTGGGCACAGTGAGACTGCATTCATGGGCACAGTGAGGATGCAATGATGGGCATGGCGAGGCTGCATTGGTGGGCATGGTGAGGCTGCATTAATGGGCACGCAGAGGCTGCAATTGGTGGGCACACAGAAGCTGCAATTGGTGGCCACAGAGAGGCTGCAATTGGTGGGCACAGAGAGGCTGCATTGGTGGGCACACATAGGCTGCAATTGGTGGGCAAAGAGAGGCTGCAATTGGTGGGCACAGAAGCTGCAATTGGTAGGCACAGTAAAGCTGCATTCATGGGCACAGAGAAACTGCATTGGTGGGCACAGTGAATCTGCATTGGTGGGCACAGTGAGGCTGCATTGGTGGGCACAGCAAGGCTGCATTGGTGGGCACAGTGAGGCTGCATTGATGGGCACAGTGAGGCTACAATGATGGGCACAGAGAGGCTGCATTGATGGGCACCATGAAGCTACAATTATGGGCACAGTGAGGCTGCAATGATGGGCACAGTGAGACTGCAATGATGGGCACAGTGAGGCTGCAATGATGGGCACAGGGAGGCTGCATTGATGGGCACAGGGAGGCTGCATGGATGGGTACAGGGAGGCTGCATTGGTGGGCACAGGGAGGCTGCATTGGTGGGCACAGTGAGACTGCATTCATGGGCACGGTAAAGCTGCATTTGATGGGCACCGTGAGGCTGCAATGATGGGCACAGTGAGGCTGCATTGGTGTGCACGGTGAGGCAGCATTGATGAGCATGGTGAGGCTGCATTGATGAGCACTGTGAGACTGCATTGATGGGCGCGGCAAAGCTGCATTGATGGGCACAGCGAGGCTGCATTGATGGGCACAGTGAGGCTGCATTTTATGGGCACTGATGAGGCTGCATTGATCTCTTGTATCATGTCTGTAGTCTCTGGCCATCTCTTGTACTATGTCTGCAGTCTCTGACCATCTTTAGTATGATGTCCTCAGTCTCTAACCATCTCCTGTACCATGCCCGCAGCCTCCGACACCTCCTGTATCATGTCTGCAGCCTCTGACATCTACTGTATCATGCCTGCAGCCTCTGACCATCTCTTGTATCATGTCCGCAGCCTCTGACCATCTCTTGTATCATGTTCTCAATCTCTACCCATCTCTTGTATCCTGTCCTCAGTCTCTACTTATCTCTTGTATCCTGTCTTCAATCTTTAGCCATCTCTTGTATCCTGTTCTCAGTCTCTAGCCATCTCTTGTATCCTGTCCTCAGTCTCTAGCCATCTCTTGTATTCTGTCCTCGGTTTCTAAACATCACTTGTATCATGTCCGCAACCTCTGACTATCTCTTGTCTTATATCATGTCTGCAGTCTCTAATGGGGGAGTCTGGAGAGGAGTTAAGAGTGGGAGTGCCGCCAGGATGGGGGTCATGGGAGAAGTCAGATGTGTGTGGACTGTGGAGAGGAGACTATAGGATAAAACCAGAGCCACCAACCTAGAGCCATCTAACTGAGCCCTGCGCAGTGCACCTGAGAGGAGGTCAAAGACAGTGCCACCAGGCAAGTCTGAGGGGGGTCACTGATGTAAGGGGGGAGTGAATACAATAATATAAGGGGGCACTGATATAAAGGTTTATCAGTACACCCCCCCATTTTTCTGCGAAAGGTGGTCTCTGGAAACCAGAGTCCCCCCCACGTTCCTGGGGTGCCCCTTGATGATGGACCAATTTTACCACTTTTAACTGGAATTTGCTTTTATATATAATACACTCTTCAAACGTGCTTTAAAATGCATGGTTTTCCCTTTCATGAACAAGGAAATAATGACGTTATGATGTTAAGGTGGTATAATAATGCTATGGGGCTGGTATGATATTTTTTCCAGGGCTGGTTTTTATTCCCAGTCCGGCTCTGACCACTGCTGTAAACTACTTTAGTAGTGAGAAATTAACATCCTGCACTCTCACGCCTCAGATTAACCCAAATTCCTGCAACTCCACACCTCAGATCACTGTCCCCCCTGCAAATCTGCTCCACCTCTGCACATCTGCCCCACCACTGTACCCCCCCGCACATCTGCCACACCACTGTACCAACCTGCACATCTGTCCCACCACTGTAACCCCTTGCACATCTGCCCCACCAATGTACCCCATTTCTCATCTGCTTTACCACTGTACTACCCTGCACATCTGCCCCACCTCTGTAACCAGCTACTCATCTGTCCCACCACTGTAAGCCCCTGTACATCTGCCCCACCACTGTAACCACCTGCTCTTCTGTCCCACCACTGTAACCCCCTGCTCATCTGCCCCACCAATGTTTCCCCTTTCTCATCTTCCCCACCACCGTACCTCCCTGCACATCTGCTCCACTGCCGTACCCCCATGCTCTTCTGTCTCACCTCTGAACCATCTTCTCATCTGTCCTAACACTGAACTTATCTGCCCCACCACTGTACCTCCTGCACATCTGCCCCACATCTGTACCCCCCTGCTCCTCTGTCCCACCGCTGTAACCCCCTGCTCATCTATCCCACCAATGTACCTCCTTTCTCTTCTGACCCAACACTGAACCCCCCGCTCATCTTTCCCACTATTGTAACCCCCTTCTCATCTGGCCCAACATGGAACCCCCCTGCTCATCTGTCCCACCACTGTAACCCCCTGCTCATCTGCCTCATCACTGCACCCCCCTGCTTTTCTGTCCCACCGCTGAACCCCCTTCTCATCCCTCCCACCACTGTACCTCCTGCACATCTGCTCCACCACTGTACCCCCTTGCTCTTCTGTCCCCCCTCCGTACCTTCCTGCTTATCTGCTCCACCGCTGTACCCTCTCTTCTCATCCATGATATGTGTGATATGCAAAGTGGTGAAAGGAAGCAGAGATGAGACACATCTACCTGTCCTGGCACACTCATCCTGCTGATCCACATATAAGCATCTGGAATGGATGCGCAATGATGAGCTCAGGTCAGGGGCATTTTCTGAAAGCAGTGGGCCTGTGTGCGGGATCATAAGTTGGGCCCCCGCAGTTGAGAAAAAGTGTGGCAATCTGCGCCACAGCAAAAGTCGGGTGTGATTTTCATTGCACTGAATACTGGCTCTGGCTTAAAGGGACACAGAGTGCAGGGGTTCAGTAGTAAGTGACGCAAAGGTTTAGGAATAATTTCAACAAAGTTCCCAGAAGCTCAACAGTAATTCCACAAACTGTCACCTGATTGTGGTTTTCTCAATCACAGTGAAATCCCTTCTTTCTGAGATTGGTAGTGACAACCAAGCGAGTCATCTTCCTCCAGATGGTGGGTGGGGCTAGCAGGACTGTGATTGGCTTTAGCAGTTGCCAATGACAGTCCTCCTCCTGGAAACAGGGACTGTCTCCCCTAGCAGAACTACACCCAATCTCTTCCCCATCACAAAAGCTGACAATCGCAGCTACAGCAAAGTTAGAGAACCAAACAATGT
This sequence comes from Lithobates clamitans, assembly GCA_037952925.1. Lineage (NCBI taxonomy): Eukaryota > Metazoa > Chordata > Amphibia > Anura > Ranidae > Lithobates > Lithobates clamitans. The sequence continues at coordinate 8,345,236 of JBBGZY010000911.1, read as the reverse complement.
TTCCAATCTTTTACAATGTGTGGGGGCACGGTGCCCCCCCCCCCCCCAGTGCAGGTACAGCGTGGGAAATTCTGGAATTGGAATGCATTAGTGTCTCACTGACACTTCTCTGCGCTGCTCTGCTGATGGGGAGGGGGTCGAGTGCTGGCAAAAGAGGCTTTGCGTGACGCTTGCAGCACCCATGCCGGGGGTTGCCTACCCCTGTGTAAGAGCAAATAAAAAAAGTATTACAGACAGAAGTCAATCATTTCTGTGCACTAAATGGCTACAATCACCTCTGTAAAAAAACAAAATAGTTTCCTGAATGTATAATTGAATGCATAAATGAAGTGCAGCGCTAAATGAATAAAGTGCAATTCGCGCAAATAGCGCAATGCACGTGATATGTGCAAAATTCAAACAAATATCGAAATATATTCAAGTACAATCTGTGCAATCCAAAATATATGAACAATGTGAGAGATCAACAACGAAGAAGTTTATATATAAACTGTGAATAAAGTCTAAGACACATATGCAATATTACATCACTACGTGAAAAAAACGCAACTGTGTGCAAACAGAAAAAGTTCATATAAAGCTGAATTTCATCAAAAAGAGTACCATAGAGGAAGAGTGTGTTGCAAATGGCGATCAGACACCTGGTGGCGTGACACCCATCACCACAAAAAAGTTGGAGGCTTACCAGAAAGCCAGCGACCCCCCTTACTCAGGGAGGTCACACGTTTTCTGCATTGCATATGCATATGTGTCTTATGCCGCGTACACACGACCGGACTTTACGGCATACTTGGTCCTGCGAACCGGAGTCCGTCAGACAATTCGATCGTGTGTGGGCTCCAGCGGACTTTGTTTTCTCAAAAGTTTGACGGACCTAGAAATGAAACATGTTTCAAATCTGTCTGACGGACTCGAGTCCGGTCGAAAAGTCCGCTCGTCTGTCTGCTAGTCCGACGGATAAAAACCGACGCTAGGGCAGCTATTGGCTACTGGCTATGAACTTCCTTGTTTTAGTCCGGTCGTACGTCATCACGTATGAATCTGTCGGACTTTGGTTGATTGTGTGTAGGCAAGTCCGTTAATTCGCAAAGTCCGTCGGAAAGTACGTTGAAAAGTACGCCGGACAAAGTCTGCCGTAAAGTCCACTCGTGTGTACGCGCCATTAGGCTGGCTATACACTATACAATTTTCTTATTGAATTTTCTTTAGATTTACCTTCAATTGTGTAGTGCAAGGGCCTGCCTGACTGCATACACATTGAAAGTGTTTAGGTTTGACCTCATATTATATGGTTTTGTTAATTCTAAGAGAAAATTAAATAAAAAATCGAATAAAGAATGCCAGCCTAAGACTTTATTCCCAGTTTTTATATATACTTCTTCGTTGTTGATCTCTCACATTATGGATTATCATATGGTCGCCCTCAAGGCCACAGCATTTCTCAAATAGTTTTTAATCCGAATGCAATAACCTGTGGCAAATCTTCATGCAATGTACAGGGTCAGTGTCTGTTCAATTTTTGAATATAGACCTAGTGAAATATCTAATCATTGCCTGTTAAACATATCAATGTTATGACTATGTATATATTTTTATACTTATGTTTTTTCAATTGTAGTTGCACTAGCGTCTTGATGTAACCACTTACGCCTGAAGAAGAGAACTATTACGATAGATTTGAAACGCGTTCGGTTATCTCTTTTGTTACATTTGTTTAAAAGCGAGTACTGGTTTGCATGCATTGTAGTTTTTTACTATTGTATCTGCCTCCCCCTTTTTTGCATCCTGTATCTCCTTGTCTTGCACAAATTGTGATATTTCTTAGTCTATTCAATAAATAAGTACAGGCATACCCCACTTTTAAGTACACAATGGGGTTTATTTACTAAAGCTGGAAAGTGCAAAATCAGGATCACTTCTGCATAGAAACCAATGAGTTCCCAGGTTTTATTACCAAAGCTTAATTGAACAAGCTGGGGTTAGAAGCTCATTGATTTCTATGCAGAAGTGAGCCTGATTTTGCACTTTCCAGCTTTAGTAAATAAACCCTATTGTGTACTTAAAAGTGGGGTATGCCTGTAATATTTTGATGACAACAATACTGTTTGACCTTACTGAAGCAGCGTCCCATTTAAAGTCTCAATTAGAGGAAACTAATTTCCAGTGATTTACTTGATTTCTCACATAGTCCATATATTTTTGATTGCACTTGAGTATATTTCAATATTTGTTTGAATTTGGCACATATCACGTGCATTGCGTTTTTTGTACGAATTGCACTTCATTCATTTATTCATTTAGCACTGTACTTTATTTATACATTATTATTTGTGGCTGGTATCTAGGTTATAGTGCGCAGCTGCTGTTTGTTCTAGCTTCCAAGCACGGATATAATTTTTACAATTCATGAAAAATTGAATATTTTTTTATTATACCAGAAGCAGCAGAAAAGCAGTACTTTTTGATATTATCAAAGTGTAATAATGGCCTTATACATAACAATCTGATCAAACGATTCTTCAAACAATCAAATATTATGATAGAATCATAAGACACATATTTTTTCACCAGTCAATTTTGAGCAAAACCGATTGATTTCATCAAAGTAATTCTTATAGTCTAAAGGGAAAATCCGATTGTAAGAAGGTAGATAGATCAATATGAGTGTTAAATGTATAGTCCAATGAGTAATCTTTTCATTAGATTCTGGAGTTGTAAATGATTGTTTATTCTATTAATTTGAGGAAGGGTGGGAAATACGATATCAAGACCAATTTAAAAGCGATGTATAGTAAAACAAACAGCATTCAACCAACTATATCAATATTTTGTTTTTATTTATATGTAATATATTAATGTTATAATACCAAAAAAAAAAATTTTACATAAAAATCTTTTGTAAAAAAAAAAAAGAAAAGAAAAGACAGTTGAAAATGCTTATTTCTACAATTGCAAATGCTTACTTATATTATATATTATTGTACAAATATAAGGTACTAGTGTACATACACCTCATTATCTAGTTACCTTTTTAACCTCTTTACAACCACCACCTGACACATATTTGTGGGGGCAAAAAAGTGAGCTTTAACGCCCACACGCTGCACATATGCATCACTGGGCGACACTGCATGCTCTCAGCACAAAGGCCGAGCTGGCACAGCTCTCAGGCCAGGCTAAAAATCTGTAGCCGGTGAGACCTGCTTCCCATGATGTGACCACTTCCTTAGTCCCCCTTCCCAGGCTATACAAACTATTTAAAGGAAGGCTGGGACGGGCAAGAAAAGGGGTTAATAACCTTTTTTGTGGCAGCACAAAGGATCGGAATGGGTCAGTCAGTACATATTAATATGCTACCTAGACTTTTTTTTTAATCAATTTTGAGTATATGATCATAACAAACAATTTTATTAATGTGTTGGTACCTTTCAGTCTGATATTTCTCCCGGACAGTAAATTGATTAATATAATTGTGATGTGTATGGCCACCATAAGAGATATAAAAGCTTGCATATGCATGTGTTACTTTCAAATGTTCATAGGTTTCATACAGCTTTGTCCTGCGTATATTATTATTATTACATGCATTATTTGTGGGTGAACGAGTTGGGAGCACCTCCCTGTCATTCATTACTGCTCCTCTGCTCTGATTACAGCTCCATCCTGAAGCCCAGTAACACAGTTATAGAATAACACTCTAATCTTATCCTCTAGGGCTAATGGGTAACAGCTTTTAGTTGATTTTTTTCCTCTTTCCCCTGGCTGAATGATGATACATTTTAAACCGGCGTACCAATGCTTCTTTGTAGAGCCATTAACCGCTCAATTAGACTATTAGCCTATTTTTAGTGCCAAGAAGGACCACCTCCTTATCAGATTGGAAGGAACGGTAATTGTATTTGGCCCATCCATGGGCTCCGGGGCTGTCTTGGGAATACTTTCACAAGTCTGGAGTATGTTGGCAAGGGCCAAGGTTAACCTATTAACAGCCGAGACTGTGTCCCATCTTTCAGTAAAGGGAGAATTAAAAAAAAAAAACTTGAAAGGAGAATGTGTGGGAAAATACTAGGAGATGGTTTGTATTCCCTAGCCAGTAGGCCAGTATTGTTGTGAATTGCAAGCACTTTTATACATCCTTTTACATTCCTATGTTGTAGTCTTGTATGCATACATTCCTCTATGAGCTCTTAGCTAATTCACAATGCAAAAAAAAAACAAAAAAAAAATAAAAACAGTTGTTCCAAGTGTATTGTAATGTGTAGAGACCTGTGTCTGTACACATACTTGGTATAGACTGGTAAATGGAAATTGCCAAGATGTCTTTGTTGGCTTTGTTTGTTTGATGGACTCCACTAGACCTCTGAAGGTATGCTGTGGTATATAGCACCAAGCCGTCAGTAGCAGATCCTTTAAGTCGTGAAGTGGAGCCTCGATGGATCATACTTGTTTTTCCAGCACATCCCACAGATGCTCTATTGGATAGAGATCTAGAGAATTTGGAGGCCAAGTCAACACCTCAAAGACACCTTCTTCGATGGCTCCATGGTCTAGTTCTGATGCTCACATGCTCATTGTAAGTGCTTTTGGCTGTGAACATGGGACAGCACAGCACCTTGACTGGTCTACGACATTGCAGCCCCACATGCAAAAAACTGTGATGCACTGTGTGTTGTGACACCTTTCTATCAGAGCCAGCATTAACTTTTTCAGCAATTTGTGATACAGTAGCTTTTCTATTGGATGGGACTACAGGGGCCAGTTTTCTCTTCCCACATGCATCAGTGAGCCTTGGCCCCCATGACTCTGTAACTGGTTTACCAGTTTGCATTCTTTGGACCACAACCACGGCAGGTTGGGAACTTCCTATTAGAGCTGCAGTTTTGAAGATGCTCTGATCCAGTTGTCTAGCTATTACAATTTGGCCCTATTTTTTTTTTTTGAGGAGGAGGGGTGAATTGGAGCAAAAACTGCAAGCCAGGCCTTCTCATCCAACATCAGTGCCTGGCCTCACAAATGCGCTTCTGGAAGAATGGTCAAACATTCCCATAAACACACTCCTAAACCTTGTGGACAGCCTTCCCAGAAGAGTTGAAGCTGTTATAGCTGGGAAGGGTGGGCCAACTCAATATTGAACCTTATGGACTAAGACTGGGATGCCATGTGCAGGCGTCCCAATACTTTTTACAATATAATGTGTATATATATATATATATATATATATATATAAAATATCTGTCGTGATCTGTTTTAATTAAAGGTGACAAGCAGATATGAACTGTGTAAATGATGCATATTATATAGATCATCTTCATTTAATAAATGTGTTTCCATAAGGGCTCATTTGCCATGATCAGATAATCAGAACAGTTTACAGAGCGGGTGTATTTTTACACGATGAAGTCACAAGTGCAGCATACAGCCTGCTACCAGAAGCCCATTAAAATCAATGACAGGTTGAAAATGACAGGTACCTGCCCAGTACCGTACCCACATACAATCTGAGTGGTAGTTGCGTAGAAGGATATATGCACTGCTCTGAACGCATCCGGGGCAGCACATTGGCATTCTATGCCAAATGAATGTGTGTAAGTGGGTGTGCTGTTGCTGCGTATTTCAGCCTGCCAATGATTTTGAGAGGCTGCTGGAAGTTTGCTGTACACTGCACTGCACAAAAATATGCCTGTTCTATACACTGTATGGTCCTTTTGTAATATGCGCAAGACACACCATACCTCCCAACATTTTGAGATGGGAATGAGGGACACCTATTAGCAAATGTATGTAGGCATAGGAAATGCCTCCTGCCACACCCCTTAAAGGAGAATTAACACAAAAAAGGTTAATTAAACCCACAAGGGCTTTTTTTATCACTACTATTCATTTATATTGGCTATTAAAATTTACAAATGCAGCAATTTAGAATTTGGATGAAAGGGAAACGCTTTTTGATAGATATATATAGTGCATTTTATATACAACTATATAGATCAGACTAAAATGAGGGACAAATGAGGAGGAAAGAGGGACAGGGGGACATTGCTCCAAATCAGGGACAGTCCCTCGAAATCAGGGACAGTTGGGAGCTATGACACACTGTATTCACAAAAATCTATATTTACACACACATATAATTGTGTTTATTGTCACCATTTCGTGGATAATAAAGTCTCGCTAGACTCAAGCACACAATGCTTTCATTTTCAGAAAGGACTTTGTCTAGGTTCCTAAGTCTCCTGTATAATGTGTGACCAGACTAATAAGAATCAGGCATAAGAAATCCATAGAATGGACACATTCCAGGATTATGTGATTCCAGTATGTGCAGCTTTATGCCTTTGTTCATGCATGCAGCGCTCTGTACAGAAGGACATATTACCAATAATTGATAATGGCCCCAAGAGTTTCTGCTGAGGTTTGTAACTGGAAACCCATCTCAGCCTGCTGCACAGCAAATGTGAATGCATTAAACCTGTGCAAAGAAAAATAATCCCACTTAAGTAAGTGAATAACAAAATATTTGTGTAAAAGTACATTACAGGGTAGGGTAGAAACATCTTCTCTGTTATACTCAAACAAATAAATATCCAGGTATAAAAAAACACAGCAGCAGAAAGGTACGGGTATAGTCTAAATAGATGAAAAAAAAAAGAAATAATGAAATACTACTATACACAAAATAGATCATCATATGATTAGAATCCCAAAACTCTGCATAGGACAAGTACAGGAGTACCAAATATCCATGTACAAGGTTGATCATGGATTTAAGTGCACCTGTCATTGGAGAATTATGTAGGCTGCCAAGTTTTGGCTTCATTACTTCCTAAGATGCTCACCCAGAGCCCAGATCTAAAAAAAAGTTAAAGAATACTTTTTTTTTTCTCGTTCAAAAATTTTTATTTGTAATAATAACAAGTGCAATATATCTAACAATATTTTTGGAATATTAGTCTATAATACAGAAATATTATGCTATAATACAGAGAATAGAGGTAAATATATTACTGTGGATATATGACAGGTGAAGAAAGGATTCATTTTGAGGAAGTCTATTATAATCAGGGTATTGTAAGAATCCTTCTGTATAGTAACTAAATATGAGGTTGTCATATATAGATATATTATGTTTGGTTGAAAATATGAAAAGCTCAATAAAGTATTATTAGCATAGATATATTTAATACTATGTCTCGTGATTATCAATATTAGTGATAACTTCCATTAAGTAAAATTACCTGTTGGTATCAAATAATATATGTAGAGGATTATTATAGAAAAAGAAAATAATCTGTAAAAGAAAAAGGAAAATAATAAGAAATAATAAGTAAAAAGAGTATATAGGAAGGGAGGACTTCAGGGTTCCGGAGGTAAAAGTTACCTATAAATAGCAATTAGAAAATTACGTGAGTGGGTGTCAATTACCATGACGAGAGAACTCTACCGTCAAAGTTTTCTGGCAAGCAATGTTTGATCCATGGTCTCCAGAAATGATTTTTTTGACACTCTGGGTCTGTGCCTCAAACGTATTAAAGCCAGATAGAGCCAGGCAACTAGCATTTTCAGATGGAAGCCAGCAATATTAACCCCCATTTTTCTTCAATGACATGTACCTTAAAGCCAGAATATTTTTACTTTAATTTCAGTGTGCTTTGTGTATTTCTTCCAGATGTGTGCAATCATCCAGTGTAAGACTTTGTCTCTGTGCAGGAACTTGCTGTAATAAAGACTGGTCTCTGCTGCTCTCTCCTTGTGCAGGGTGACTGGTCTTGTGTCCGCCCCCTCCTGTAGTTTTCTGCAGGCAGTCTGTTGTGGGTGGAGCCTGCTGGCTCTCTGCAAAGGCTATGTACAGCACACTGATGAGGTCACTGCTATTTTTTTATGATACTATCTGGATTTTCAAAGGCATTGGGTGCACACAAAGTGGATTATATTCTTTATGGAAATTGAGAAATATATTTATTTGAATGTTTTTACATGCAGATCTCAGTAATGTCATCTTAGTATATTTTCTTTATATTTGTAGGCTGGGAAGATTATTCTTATATATCGTAAGTTCCCTCTCAAGATAATAAAGCGATTTTTGATCTGGAGCATCTTGTTGGTAAGTTTCTAAAAATCCTTTAAATCTTTGGTATGTTAAGCTGTCTATTCTGTATCCAGTAGCCATCATACTGATCCAAAGAAAACTAGTATGATTGTGTCCAGGGCTTGATAGAGAGTCCAAGGGCAATTGGAGATGGGGACTTACGGAACCTGTGAGAAAAGAAATAAGGGGGTCAGTAGAGCAGAAAGTCCCAGACCTGAGTTTTTTCCCCCATGAAAGTATTAAAGCAAATATGCATGCAGGCGTGTAGTGGTTAGGTGGAGTTAATTGTGCTTCCCAGGTCTTTCCTGGCAGTTTGTTCTTTGGCCTTCCCCCCTCATCCCCGGTCCTGTGTACTAGGAATGGAGGCCCGAACCCTGGGGGTTTTTCTTGTTACTTCTCTGTCAGTTTAGTTCCAACCTGCCCCTTTTGCTTGGATCAGCTCACTGTCATTCCCGGAGTCTGGATTTCCATCGTCATGCCAAGGCTGGAGTTCCCACTGCCCAAAGGATTGCTGGGAGTTGTAGGCCTTCCTTAAGATGCCAACCGTGGACTCATCCAGATATGGACTCTTTCCTATGCAGATATGCTGGGGCAGCCACAAGCCTGAAGTTAGGGATTAGGAATGTTAGGGAAATGGTTACACTTTATTTCAGACTGTTGTCTGTCTATATTATCATGTTAGTTCTTTTAAGTAAAAAGTTTGAAACCTTGCCTGGTCTGAAGTTACTAAAGGGGTATCATGCAAGTAAATGGCACATATAGCAACAGTTTGGTCACTAAACAGATTGAGGTATGAAGATAATGGTACCATAGTTAATATAGTGTGAAGATACTGTGGTTACCAAGGGTAACAAAGGTCTCGCTAGTGGCCGGTCCTAAGTGTGTACATGTGAGAGGTGAGAGGGAGAAGTTGTCAGCACTCCTTCAGCAGCAATCCGTCTCCTATACAAAAGGATCAGATCTGCACCCCCAGGGCCCTCATCTTGTACACAAGTATGGAAGAGGAAGAGTTAGGGAAGTGCATGCATGTAGTCCGCTCTGGGTGCATGGCGGGACAGTATACTATTATTGGGAGTGAGGTAGGGGTGATATGTTGGTCAGGTGGAGAGGGCAAGGACTTTGCGTGACCCTCCTGAATGCACAAGTGACCATGGTACAGTAACATCAAAAGAGTTTATTAGAGTTCAGTCATCTGTCCAAGTAAAGGTAACCCCCTGTGTAAGGGGCCTAGTGTAGCCCAGAAGAACCCACCCCAAGGTAGGCTTCTCATGTGACCCTTGCTTAGTGCCCAATGAGGAGGGAAACATAGAGAACATGACCACCACCTGCATGCCTTACCCTTACATGCATAGCACAACCCTGAAAGTTGAATCATTAGGAATTGTTTGGTAAAAACAAGTAATATATTGCTGTCCTGAAAGGTTTAACTTTAAGGCTACATACACACAGAAAAAAATGCTGCTTTTAGCTTTTTTAAACACAGTTCAGTATTAACCAATCTGTCCATGCATAATGTGGCACTTATATTCATATAGAAAAAATTCCCAAAACCTGCGTTCAGAGAGAAGTGTACTGGCATAATTTACGCATATGTGCGCATAAACATGGATGTATGCATGGAATTTCAGCCTAGTGGCTAGAACAAATTTATATTGTATCTACTTGAATGAAATGATGTGAATATACAGTTGTGCTCATAAGTTTACATACCCTGGAAGAATTTATGATTTCTTGGCCATTTTTCAGAGAATAAGAATGATAACACAAAAACTTTTCTCCCACTCATGGTTAGTGTTTGGCTGAAGCCATTTATTATCAATCAACTGTGTTTACTTTTTTTAAATCATAATCACAACAGAAACTACCCAAATGACCCTGATCAAAAGTTTCCATACCCTGGTGATTTTGGCCTGATAACATGCACACAAGTTGACAAAAGGGGCTTGAATGGCTATTAAAGATAACCATGATCCTCACCTGTGATCGGGTTGCTTGTAATTATTGTGTGTGTATTAAAGGTCAATGAGTTTCTGGACTCCTTACAGACCCTTTGTCACAGACCTGGTAGGTTGTGAGCCTGAAGTGAAGGGAAAGACCTCCCTTACAGCTCTCACTCCCGTTCCCCTGGAATGGAGACAGAGGCCCAGGAGTGAAGAGTGGTATGGGTGCCTGGCAGGATCAACAGTTGCTGAAGTCCAGTAATGGTGGCACCCTCTGGAGTCAGTAGTCTGAGGAGTAGACTGAGGACAGAGACTGGAATGCAGGACTGGAACCAGGAACAACAGCAGGTAATAGCAGACTGGAAGCTGGACTGGAACAACAGCAGAAGATAGCCTGGAACACTGGACTGGAACCAGGAACAACAGCAGGTAATAGACTGGAACGCTGGACTGGAACACAGCAGAAGATAGCCTGGAACGCTGGGCTGGAACACAGCAGAAGGTAGCCTGGAACGCTGGACTGGAACCAGGAACAACAGCAGGTAATAGACTGGAACGCTGGACTGGAACACAGCAGAAGATAGCCTGGAACGCTGGGCTGGAACACAGCAGAAGGTGGCCTGGAACGCTGGGCTGGAACACAGCAGAAGGTAGCCTGGAACGCTGGACTGGAACCAGGAACAACAGCAGGTAATAGCAGACTGGAAGCTGGACTGGAACCAGGAACAACAGCAGGTAATAGCAGACTGGAAGCTGGACTGGAACCAGGAACAACAGCAGGTAATAGCAGACTGGAAGCTGATGAACACAGCGGAGGGTCAACAAGCCGGTGGTCAGTAACGTTCGGACAGCAGAGGTACCAGGGGTAATGCAGAGGGATGGTCAGGCAACCAAGAGGGTCTGGTGCAGGCAGATAGCAGGATCGTCAAACAGGAAGCCGGGTCGGATAACAGGAAACACAGATCAGATCAGGTAACACTCACAGAACGCTGTAGAGCAGACAGCGGGGATGGAGTGTGACAGGCAGGTTTGAATAGCCCGCCTGACACCAGCGGGGGTGCGCGCGCGCGTGCCCGTGCGTGACCGCACCCGTGAACGCGCGCGCATGCGCAATGGGACCCGTGGCCGGGTTCCTGTGTGCCTGGGACGCCGGTTACTGGCAGGATCTTCATGATACCCTTGCATCTTTAATCCAGTGCTGCACTGATGTTTCTGGATTCTGAATCATGGGGAAAGCAAAAGAATTGTCAAAGGATCTGCGGGAAAAGGTAGTTGAACTGTATAAAACAGGAAAGGGATATAAAAAGATATCCAAGGAATTGAGACTGCCAATCAACAATGTTCAAACTCTAATCAAGAAGTGGAAAATTAGGTGTTCTGTTGAAACCAAACCACGGTCAGGTAGACCAACTAAAATTTCAGCCACAAGTACCAGGAAAATTATTTGGAATGCAAAGAAAAACCCACAAATAACTTCAGGCGAGATACAGGACTCTCTGAAAACATGTGGTGTGGCTGTTTCAAGATTCACAATAATGAGGCACTTGAATAAAGATGGGCTGCATGGTCGAGTCGCCAGAAGAAAGCCATTACTACACAAATGTATCCTGCTTACAATATATCAAACAGCACAGAGAGAAGCCTTAAACCTTCTGGCACAGAGTCATTTGGAGTGATGAGACCAAAATTGAGCTTTTTGGCCACAACCATAAATGCTTCATTGGGAGAGGAGTCAACAAGGCCTATGATGAAAGGTACACCATTCCTACTGTGAAACAAGGAGTTTGGTCATCGATGTTTTGGGGATGTGTGAGCTACAAAGGCACGGGAAATCTGGTCAAAATTGATGGCAAGATGAATGCAGTATGTTATCAAAAAATAATTGAGGATTAATTGCATTCGTATGCCAGGAAGCTGCACATGGGACGTACTTGGACATTCCCACATGACAATGATCCAAAACACAAGGCCAAGTTGACCTGTCATTGGATACAGCGGAATAAAGTGAAGGTTCTGGAGTGGCCATCTCAGTCTCCTGACCTCAATATCATTGAGCCACTCTGGGGAGATCTCACACGGGCAGTTAATGCAAGACAGCCCAAGAATTTACAGGAAATGGAGGCTTTTTGCCAGGAGGAATGGTCAGCTTTACTATCTGAGAAGATAAAGAGCCTCATCCACAAATACCGCAAAATACTTCAAGCTGTCGTTGATGCAAAAGGGGGCAATACACGATATTAAGATATGTATGTAAACTTTGAGCAGGGTAATTTGGGTAGTTTCTGTTGTGATTATGATTTAAAAGGAGTAAACACAGTTGATTGATAATAAATGGCGTCAGCCAAACACTAACCATGAGTGAAAGAAAAGTTTTTGTGTTATCATTCATATTCTCTGAAAAATGGCAAATAAATCATAAATTCTGCCAGGGTATATAGACTTATGAGCACAACTGTATCTTAAACATATGAGAACGCATACATGCACTTCAGATAAAGCATTTTTTACATGACAGTTCCTGGCAGAAAGACAGCGCGTAAATGGGCATATTAGCCTTAGATGAATATGGCATAGTCAGGGGTGTTGCTACACCCTGGCACCCACTGAGTGCTCCAGGTATACAGATGATACACTGTATACATGATACAATCGTGAAATCTTGAATCGTGTAGTTATCTACTTTTCAATCTACCTTTTTATTGTTTTGTTATCATCATGATGTGACATTATAGTTTTTGACCAATTTATTTGTGTTGAGTTATAAAGATTGTCTTGTATGGTCACCACGATATCCTACTAGCCCCTAAACTTTTTAAGCTGTGCGCCTAGAGGCCCCCCTGGCCTACTAGGAGCCTAGAAATGGCCCTGGTATAGCCCAGTTTAATTGAAATATAAAAGAAAGTGTATTCCAGCATTTCACAGGTATAGATCGGAGATATAGTCAAATGTTAGTTAGGGGTATAACCTCCCGAAATGCCTCCAGATCCTTAGAGAAGGCACCCTCAGGTAGGTGATCTTTAATTCTTCCCATAATCCCCAAAATGTGTGTCCTGGACAGGAGGATAATGCCTGTTCTTTCTGCCCCCAAAGATACAGATGGAAGTAAGTGGTTATCTTCCCAATATGAAAGGTAATTACCCTCTGTCACTAGAACACGTGTCCCCACTAGAAGATATTCCCTTTACATGTAATGATAACAACAGTAGACTTTAGGAATCCCCTTAACTTTCTCTCTCATAGACAATGGTCCCCAGGAAAAATAGCAAAGGATGGTTCTCCTCAACAGGGGACACAGAGAGGAGTTCTATAAATCCCCATTGAATCCTAAACTAAAAAACAAAGTTTTGGCTAGAGTTATACTTAAGTGTAGGTCCCTTTTAATGCTTGAGAAGGTATGTATGCAGTATATTTTTGATTATTTTAATGCTTTTTGATGAAAATCACTATTCAGCCATGAAGGGGTTAATAACAGGCTGTTGACTGATGTGCTTTCCTAACCTCAGTCCAGCTCCAGTGCTCCTTGAATTATTGACATACAACATACTAACATTTGTCATTGTCAGCATACGGATACAGCCGCAGTAATCCTGACCCGCATGTGTTATGGTCCACTGATATTTTCTTTCCTTGACCTCATATATAAAGTATGATGACTATTAATTTGTGGGTCCTCTACCCCTTTTGCCTCATTAAGTTGCAGTGTCACACACAGAGCAGGTAATATGAGAAGGGTGCTTTGTTGCTTTCTCAGCATCAAGTCCACTTCTTGGCATGCACAGGGGAAAACGCAGGTGATTCTGAGCATTCATAGTAATGTAATGTGTATTTATCAGGCAGCCTGACCGTTTCCCCAGGCAATTGCCACGGGACCTTTACTTTTCAATTTCCTGTTGAAAATCTTTCCCCCCCAGCTATTCATTACTTCATTTCAATTCTAATGTGTCTTGCTGGATTTTTTTAATTATTCGATCTAAACAGCTTGTACATTCTCGACTATGGATTCAATAATTGGGGTCAGTGAAGGAGCAGGCCCCCCTTATGTGCATCTGTCTGGAGTTCAGGGTCTCCTTTCTGCAAACGATTGTACTGTCACATTTAGTGTAAAGCCACTTACAAGAGCCAAGTTATGCTGCACTGATGAACTATTATGTTACTATGTCCATTTTAGATTTTTGTAAAATGTTCTGAATACTAGTTCTGTCAGCACAATATTGGTGCTTCTCCCCAGTCTGTCATTAATAAATTGACACATCCTGTACAGTAGGGTAGTAAAAATGAGGAGAACTGGATCTCATAAAGATAGGATCCTAATAAAGGGGCTGTAAAGGTAATTTAAAAACAAAAAAAAAAACAAACATGTCATACTTAATAAATTATTACTAATTCTGCTCTGGTCCCCCCACCTCGGCGCTCCTGGCTCCGCCTCTATGTCCAGTGCCTCCGTAGGAAGCCGCTTCCCATGGGGGTACTTGTGCATGCTCACTTCCGAGCCCCGCTGCTGTGTCCATTGACACATACAGCGGGACTTGGCCCCACACCTACTCCCTCATCACTGGCTTTGATTGACAGCAGCAGGACGCAATGGCTCCTGGTGCCCCAGTAAAGCCAGTGAGATCCAGAGGTGAGGGGAGAGCAGAGCTGCACAGTGCTGGATCAAAAGAGGGTGAAGGGGGCTACTGATGCCTAAACTGTTTTTACTTTAAACGAGTTGTAAAGTAAGGTTTTTTTATCTTAATGCATTCTATGCATTAGAATAAAAAAACATTTTGTGTGTAGCAGCCTCCCCAGCACCCTAATTACTTACCTGAGCCCCATCTCTCTCCAACGATGTCCACGAATGTCTAAGCCATCCGGCGCCATTTGCTCCCACTGCTGTCAATCAAAGTCAGTCAGCCAATCAGGGGAGAGAGGGGGCAGGTCTGGGTCGGGGCTCCATGTCTAGCTGGACACACAGAGCTGTTGACTGTGGGGGCACTCGATAGGAGGGAGGGGCCAGAAGCAGCAAAGAGGGACCTGAGAAGAGGAGGATCCGGGCTGCTCTGTGCATAACCAACTGCACAGGGCAAGTATATATAATATGTTTGCTATTTACAAAAAAAACAAAAAACAAGACTTTACAATCACTCTAATGCAAGGAATGCATTAAGGTAATAAATGTTTAGGCTTTATAACCACTTTAACCACTTAAGGACCGAGCCTCTTTCTGAGATTTGTTGTTTACAAGTTAAAAACAGTTTTTTTTGCTAGAAAATTACTTAGAACCCCCAAACATTATACATTTTTTCTAACACCTTAGAGAATAAAATGGCGGTCATTGCAATACTTTCTGTCACACTGTATTTGCACAGCAGTCTTACAAGCATACTTTTTTTGGAAAAAATATATAAAGACAAGCGGGCGCTACTCACATATACGTTTGCTTCTGCACACGAGCTTGGTGGGATGGGGCGTGTTAAACATGTTGTTTCTTTTTTATTTTACCTTTTATTATTTATTTTTTACACTGTTCTTTTAAAAAAAATGGTGTCACTTTTATTCCTATTACAAGGAATGTAAACATCCATAATAGAAAGAAAGCATGACAGGACCTCTTAAAAATGAGATCTGCGGTCAAAAAGACCTCAGATCTCATATTTACACTAAAATGCAATAAAAAAAAAAAATTGTCACTTAAAAAGAAAAAAAAAATGGCCCTTTAAGAGCTATGGGCGGAAGTGATGTTTTGACGTTGCTTCCTCCCTGCAATGGTATGGAGATGGGTGGGGGCCATCTTCCCCTCACTCATCTCCATACCCAGAAAGGAGAAGCATCCGATCGCCTCTGCCGCTACCGATGGCTCCGGTAAGCAGCAGAGTGCACCAGAGAGCTTTTGGGGGGGCCCTCTCCTGCCGCAGATAAAAGTGATCTTGCGGCAAATCTGCCTAGATCCTAGAAAATAAAATGGCGGTTATTGCAATACTTTCTGTCACATCGTATTTGCGCAGCTGTCTTACAAGCGCACTTTTTTGGGGGAAAAAATACACTTTTTTGAATTAAAAAATAAGACACCAGTAAAGTTAGCCCAATTTTTTTTTATATTGTGAAAGATAATGTTACACCAAGTAAATTGATACCTAACATGTCACGCTTCAAAATTGCGCCCGCTCGTGGAATGGCGACAAACTTTTACCCTTAAAAATCTCCATAGGCGATGTTTAAAAAATTCTACAGGTTGCATGTTTTGAGTAAAGAGGAGGTCTAAGGCTAGAATTATTGCTCTCGCTCTATCGATCGCGGCAATACCTCACATGTGTGGTTTGAACACCGTTTTCATATGCGGGCTCTACTCACATATGCGTTCGCTTCTGCACGTGAGCTCAGCAGGAAGGGGCACGTTTAAAAAAAACTTTTTTTTATTTATTTTACCTTTTATTATTTATTTTTACACTGTTCTTTTAAAGAAAACAATGTGCCACTTTTATTCCTATTACAAGGAATGTAAACATCCCTTGTAATAGAAAAAAAGCATGACAGGACCTCTTAAATATGAGATCTGATTTTGAAACCCCCAAATGGCATTTTTTGTACAGGGCTTATAAAAAAATGTATCCCCTTTTTGATTTCCTGATTTTACACTTGATTTACTAAAACTGGAGAATGCAAAATCTGGTGTAGCTGTGCATGGTAGCCAATTAGCTTCTAACTTCAGCTTGTTCAATTAAGTGTTGATTGGTTTCTGTGCAGAGCTGCACCAGATTTTGCACTTTTAACCAAATTCTAAAAATACCTGTTGATGTTGAATAACTTGGTTCATTAAATAAAACATATGTTCAAAAATGTGCTGTTTATTCAGTCTGGTACCCATTATCTAACATTAAACTTTGACTGCAGATCCACCAGCCTTCAATGTCAGAGCCTTGACATTAGGTGGGATACCACTAGTTATCAAAAAGTGGGTCCCACTGCACCTAACTATACCCAACCATTTATATCAAAGCAGTTGTAGTTAAATGGAAAATGGTACACAAACTAATAAATATGTTTATTAGCAGTCCTCCGAACGTCAGATAAATTTTTTTTACTTTTTACACCATCCTTATGTGTTTTTCTTGGTTCGTACTATAATAGCCTACTATTGTATCACTTCCTTTTGTAAAGCCAATAAAATCTTTGAAATAGAATCTAGAAATTATATAGACCATTACATTACATGTACTGGCAATAAAAATGGATTATCCATGTTCATTAAATTCTATTTTTGAAGATGAAAGCGCTGGTGCTTTCATCTTCATTCTCCTTTTACTAGATAGTGAGCTACTGACCCAGAGTAACTATGTTTCGAGTAAAGAAACATACTTGTTCCTAGTCAGAGGTAAAGAATATAGGATGAGGATGAATGTTAAAATGATTAAATCTGGGACAGTGGGTCTGTAATGTGCAGGTTGGAAATTATAATCCAGACCTGCACATCAATAAGAAGTTGACTATATCAGCACCTATATTTCCTTCCTGACATATTTACTTTGGGTGTGAGCTCAAATATTGCTGTGTTAGGATATTTTTCACGTTCCCCACTCTAAAATTGTGATAGATGGTGACAACCCAACCTCCAATAGCCTTTTAGGGTTCTGACACTGACCCTGATTTCAGAAGACTTGTCTTCTTTTCATGTTTGATTTTCCATCAGTTGTTGATGTGTTAATTATCTTTGGTTTTTAATGTAACAAATAATTCTGTGCTGCCTAAGAGAAATAGCAGCTAACACGACAAATTGGATAAATGCAATAGAAATGGATACAAAAAGTGTAGCGCTTATATGTGAAGCATGACGCAACAATAAATGTCAAACAAATAAATAATGAACCTCAATGATCACTCATAAGAAAAAACAAAAACAAAAATACAAATGCGGATAGACTCAGTGACTGGTGATAAGTGTCCACAGGAAAAGTCCAAGTGAAAAAATAAAATAAAAATTTTTTGGGTCAAAATATAATTCTGAATCCCATACAAAATAAATGCAAAAACTTAATGTGAAGGTCATAACGGTGAACAGGATGTGAGCTAGGAGTGAAAAATGCCACCACCGAAAGTAAGGAGGCTTACCAGAATGTTTGAACCCATGAGAACATATCTGTGGGTCAAACAGGCTTGTATTATATAAACAACCAATGGAACTGGACACTGGGATCCTTAGAAGACTCCAACGGAACTCATAGCTGTCCTCAGGGTAGTAGGTGGTAGTGTTGGTGTTTCTCATAGGAATGGTAACCAGGTGAACATGGATGGAGATGGATTCAAAATGGGAAGAACAAAAAGGGACACATAGCGTAATTCCGTAAAATTTGCAATACATTTAATGAAGTTAAAAAAACTTACATTTAGGCAGATAAAAACAGCGCTTTTCTTAAAAACAAATGGCGGCAGTGGAGTCCTTCCCGAAGCGTTTCGTCTCCACAGACATCGTCTTTTATTTTTGTTTTTTCTTATCAGTGATCATTGGGGTTCATTACTCATTTGTTTGACATTTATTGTTGCATCATGCTTCACATATAAGCGCTACACTTTTTGTATCCATATCTTTGGTTTTTGACTGGGTTAAACATGTGTGTTAAATGCATTGATATTGTCAATCTGAATCATTAATATGATTCTGCATTATGACTTAGTTGGGTAGATTTACTAAAACTGGAGCACTCAGAATGCAGTTTTGCATGGTAGCCAATCAGCTTCTAACTTCAGCTTTACAATAAAACATGGAAGCTGATTGGTTACTATGCACAGCTGCACCAGACTCTGTGTGCACCAGTTTTAGTAAATATCCCCCAGTATGTCAAAATTAGCGAGGACCAGCTAGATAGACTCTGCTGGTGATTATTACTGTACTTGGTTTTTACCCAACCGCACCAATCATTCCCATGCTGGGGGAAGGATCAAAGCTTCTTCCAGCAGAGCTCAGTGATGATATTCCATAAGTAAGGCCCAGGTATAGGCTTTCACACACCGGATTGCACACAATATAGAATTTCCAGTGTAGTGTACAATCAGACCACTGTTTCCGTAGCCTCCCTGACGGTTTTCCTGAGTGTGGCTCGGGGTTAAATTTCAGTCCCATTAGCGGTAACCCCGAGCCACACTCGGGATTACATTGCAGGATCCTGGTGCGGCTTTACTTACCTTGTCCCCAGGCTCCGTCCTCTGCCCGAAGCCTCTCCATGCCAGGCTCCGTTCCCTACGAGCGTCGCGACGCACGGGGGCGGAGCCTGGCGGCAAATTCAAACAATGTAAAAACCATAACACATACAGTACTGTAATCTTACAAATTACAGTACTATATGAAATTATTTCACATCCCTTTTGTCCCCAGTGCTTTGGCCCATGCCCTGCATGCAGTTTTATATTATATATACTGTTCTTTCTGCCTGGAAACTGGAGATTGTCCATAGCAACCAAAAAGTGTCCCTTTACGTCAAAAGTGGCTTTAGACCAGCTAGAAAACAGCGATAGTAAATTAGAACACTTGCAGAATTGAGCGATAGTGAATCGGGGGGAAATTTATTTTATTATTATTATATTATTATTTTTTTAAATTATTTATATTTATTTATTATATTATAATTTATGTTTTTATGTTTCAAACTTCATCATACCCGAGATATCTACTAGACTCTTGTTTGGACAGATTTTAGTGTGTTATTGTTAAGAATTGCAGGCCTACAATATAAAACGCCAAATTTCCATGCAAAATAATTGTAACGCTTTCAGTACCTAAAATCCGAAATAATCATACCGCCAGGGAGGTTAAATGTCTTATAGCACCTTCCCATTCAGATATACCGGTATATGAGAAATGATTGCACAAGACTAAAAATGAGACTCTAGGATAGCAATATAATTAGTTAATTATATAATATCATTAGTTTTGTTGCTAATCTGTAGTGGTTGGGACTGGGGAGTACAGCTTTCTGTGTAGTGAACAAGTCTTAAAATCACATTTCTAAAATGCATTGTTGCCAGGTGTTTGAAGTATTCAACACTAGCATGTATTAGATAGAAAACTTAAGCCGGCCATACACTAGTAGAATTTTGAACAAACTATCGTAAGAGCATTCGTATAAAAATTTTTAGTACATTCGATGACTTGATTGATGTTGTTTGAACGTACTTTATTTTTTTATTTTTTTTTACTTTTAACACTCAATGTTGGAATGTATTGATTTCCCCAAATAAACACTGCATCCAATGGTAGTATATTTTCATCCTGCTTTGTCAAATTTTTCACCACTGCAGTTGAATATTAATGTCAATTTGACCAACAATTAGAAAATCGAACAAATGTTCCTAAAGTGAAACATTTCAAATGAAATTCTCCAATTGTATGGCCAACTTTACACCTAGAAGTTTTGAGGGAGTCTTTTGTAAGCCAGGCATGAGGGCAAACAAAGGCTTTAGGTGACCTGGACAAAAAACTGCCTGGGACAGGACTTTAGAATCCATGTCAAGAGAACACTAACTATTATCTAATACGGTTCACAACACTGGCATAGAATCTTTTTTTTTTTTGTCTGTTTGTTTTTTTTTTGGGGGGGGGGGGATAGGGGGGGGGCTGCAGCTTCAGGGAAAAAAAAACACTAGAGTTTGCTAGTCAAAGGGCAGCAGAACACTGTGTAGCTGAAATTCTTATTATATGTGGCTGTTTAGAATGGTGCCATGAATGACGGACGGCAATTCCTAGTCAAATTATTGGATGGTAGTTTATCTGTTGTCTCTTTTAGATTATGGTTGGCTCATTATAAAACAGCACTGCTTACAAAGGGTTAATCCAGAGGAAGCATAAATAAAGCATCGAAGCACCATTTGCAAGTACTGATGGATATCACTGATCTCCACTTACATGTCTTTCTGTAAATGCTTTTAAGTAAAGTGTCTTTTACTACGTTTCACTCACTTTCTAATTGGCGAAGTGAACCAATATTTCTAGTGTGTTTCTCTGTATTCCTGTTACACGAATATGTTTGTTTTGGTCTCCTCGGTCTGTGTTCAGATCTAAGATAGCAGTAGAGGCGCAGATCTCCTTACATGCACCAGAATCGGTTGTAAGCAAATTACATTATTTAACTTTTTACACTTTCTATTCCATATAAAACACATAGTACTGAGACATAATAGAAGGAAACAAGTACTTAATATAATATTAATAACAATACCCAATAATCATAATAATATTCAATAAAAACTGTTATAAATATTGCTAATAATTTGTAACACAAATAATCAAGCATTGCTACACTTTACAATGCACATTACCTATCAAATTGAGACAGTTAGGCCCCATTTACATTATGCATGAGGCCTGTGTCGTGAATATGCATTTTTTTTTTGCATGTTGTTGCACTGCATGCACAGAGCAGGCCAATTATTTCAATGGGTTGCTCTATGTACAACGAATGGGGCAAAGAAGCTCATGCACCTTTTATAAGCCTTGATATTTGTGGTTTTAAGCAGGCATTTTGTCGCAAACATGACTCTCACTTTTTTGCACGTTTAGTGAACATGCACAAAATCACTTAATATTGAGGCATTTAATGACGACATAAACATCATTTAACACATGTAGCCATTGCCATCAACACTTTAAACAAATGGAAGTTATGGCCAGAGGTCTTAGATAAGGTAAAACCTTAATTGGTCAAAGCAGTACATTTATCCAAGTCATTTCTACTTATCATGTACTTATCCAATTTTTATAAATAAGTGATCTCCGCAGCTACAGTGTCAGCTGAATATGATAATCTGCTGGACAAGCATTTGCTGACACTTATGCAATGATTTATTAAAGTCCCATATAAACTTTAGTTACCGTATTTATCGGCGTATAACACACACTTTTTTGCCCTTAAAATCAGGGGAAAATCGCAGGTGCGTGTTATACGCCAATCACCTGCGATCCTGAGCTGACAGATGTTCAAAATCGCCGACCGCGATTTGAAAATGGCGCCGAAATACAAAGAGCCGGTCCTCGGCTCTTCTCGGCCACTTTCGGCTTTACTCGAGCGCTGCCCGAACCTAGCCGAGTGTACTCGACTAGGTTCGGATAGCTCCGCTCACAGTCACGCCCATCCCGGGCGGGACTACGAGTGGAGCCGAAAGTGAACGAGAGCTGCCGAGAAGAGCCGAGGACCGGCTCTGTGTATTTAGGCGCCGGCGGCGCCTATTTCAAATCGCGGTCGGCGCTTTTGAAGCTCAGGATCGCAGGGGATCAAACTGCGAGCTGCAAGGCTGCACTGGGGCAAGGCTGCACTGGGGCAAGGCTGCACTGGGATAAGGCTGCAATGGACACCTCGGAGTACACTCGGCTAGGTTCAGATAGCTCCGCTCACAGTCACGCCCATCCCGGGCGGGACTACGAGTGGAGCCGAAAGTGAACGAGAGCCGCCGAGAAGATCCGAGGACCGGCTCTGTGTATTTCGGCGCCGGCGGCGCCATTTTCAAATCGCGGTCGCCGATTTTGAAGCTCAGGATCGCAGGGGATCAAACTGCGAGCTGCAAGGCTGCACTGGGGCAAGGCTGCACTGGGGCAAGGCTGCACTGGGATAAGGCTGCAATGGACACTGGGGAAGGCTGCACTGACAAGGCTGCACTGACATGGCTGCACTGACAAGGCTGCACTGACATGGCTGCACTGGCATGGCTGCACTGGGTCAAGGCTGCACTGGGATAAGGCTGCAATGGACACTGGGGAAGGCTGCACTGACAAGGCTGCACTGACATGGCTTCACTGACATGGCTGCACTGGGTCAAGGCTGCACTGGGATAAGGCTGCAATGGACACTGGGGAAGGCTGCACTGACAAGGCTGCACTGACATGGCTTCACTGACATGGCTGCACTGGGGCAAGGCTGCACTGGGGCAAGGCTGCACTGAGAAGGCTGCAATGATGGGCATTTAAATGTAAGTTCTTTTCCCTTCAACTTCCCTCCTAAAAAAATTTTTTTTCTTAAAATTCCCTCATAAATTGGGGTGTGTGTTATACGCTGGTGCGTGCTGTACGCCGATAAATACGGTAATCTCTCCAGATTTGGACAGACCAGTCCCATCTAAAAACTATAGCTCTGAGCTATCTATATGGGCACAGGCAATGGGGCTACAGGAGATATGGAGATGGAAACACCCGGCTATTAGGGCATATTCATGTTTTTCGGCCTCACACAGGACTGCCTCACGAATTGACTTGGCCTTCTCCAATTCGATCTTGTTGACGGATGTAATAGGGGCCAAATACCTACCCAGTGGGCTGTCCGATCATAGCCCACTGGTAATCGAGCTTCGCTCGTCTGTACGTCGTGATGCGGCCCTGTGGAGGCTGGGGGCACAGTGGATTTCCCACCCAGAAGTGGCTGACACTATCCCACCCAGACTAGTTGAGTTTTGGGACCTTAATGAAGGCTCCTCGACCCCACAGATGGTCTGGGATACCTTCAAGGCCTACACAAGAGGGCAATATATTTCAATTATTGCAAGTGTCAAGAAACAGCAGGGCCGGGAAACCTACAGGTTACAACAGATGGTAGAGGATCAAACAGTAATCTATAGTACAGATCCTACAGCAGCTCATTTTGACGCATTAAATGCTGCCCGCAGTTCACTAAACTTACATTTGACGGAGGTTACACGATTGGATATGCATAAAGGTAGACAGCGGCTTTTTGAACAGGGGGACAAGAATGGTCGTTTCCTGGCTATGTTGGCGCAACATGAATACCCATCCACAGTGGTCTCGGGCCTGCGATCTCCAACTGGGGATAAGGTGACCTCTCAGGCAGAAATCTTACAAATGTTCAATGCCTTTTACCAAACTCTCTATACCTCTGCTCTTCCCCCCGACTTCCAGCCAGAGTTGTTGCAAAATCTCTTAGATCCACTGGCACTTGGCTGGTTGTCGAACGAGGAACGAGAATCGTTGGTACGCCCCTTTTCGGCCCTAGAGGTTCTAAAAATTATACGGTCCTTCCCTCTGGGTAAGGCACCAGGGCCGGATGGCCTTCCAATAGAATTTTATAGAGCACATGCAGCATTCCTGGCACCCATCCTGGCCCAATTATACACCATCTGTCTATCTAAGGGTGATCTGCCCCTTTCAATGCACCGGGCCTATCTTACTTTGATCCATAAGGACCTTAAGGACCCAGAGCTATGTGCCTCATATAGGCCAATAGCCTTATTGAATAATGACTTGAAAATCTTAACCAAACTGCTGGCTACCCGTCTATATCCATTATTACCTTCGGTTATTGACCCTGATCAAACAGGATTCATGCCTAAAAGGTCAACTGATGTTAATCTTAGGAGAGTCTTCACCAATATTCATGCCCAACATAACAACTCCGGTACAAGGGCTATTGCCTTACTAGATATAGAAAAGGCATTCGACACGGTAGAGTGGCCCTTTTTGTGGGAGACTCTACGTCGAATGGGTTTTCCACTACGGTTTATATCATGGTTGCAGGTGATCTATAGGTGTCCCATTTCATCGATTCGTTTGGGCTCCAGACTCTCAACCCCATTTCAACTGTTTCGGGGAACTAGACAGGGCTGCCCTCTCTCCCCGGCTCTATTTGCTTTAGCTATAGAGCCAGTTGCAGAGGCTCTTCGTACATCGCCTCATATTAAGGGGCTTAGGATAGGCATGCTGGAGGAGAGGGTAGCCCTGTATGCTGACGATATGGTTTTGTTTCTGGGAGATGCGGGTCCATCACTCCAGGGTGCCTTGTCACTCCTTAATACTTTCTCCATAGTAACGGGCCTCCGGGTAAACTGGCCAAAATCTACTCTATTTCCAATAGACCAGGCAGCCAAATTGACATCCTCCCCAGATAGTCCATTAAAGTGGGTTGACTCCTTTAAATATCTTGGGGTTTATGTCTCTGCACAAGCCTCAGATTTTCTTAAATTAAACTTGGATCCGGTAGTGGGGGATATGAAAGTTAAATTCAAGGCATGG
Organism: Lithobates clamitans; assembly: GCA_037952925.1. Lineage (NCBI taxonomy): Eukaryota > Metazoa > Chordata > Amphibia > Anura > Ranidae > Lithobates > Lithobates clamitans. The sequence continues at coordinate 8,320,230 of JBBGZY010000911.1, read as the reverse complement.
AATAATCTCCCCTTATCGGTATGGGGAAGGGTTAACTTGCTTAAAATGAAGGTCATCCCCAGACTCATATATTTATTCCGCCATTCCCCGCAGTGGATTCCCAAATCCTTTTTTACTAAATTAAATCAACGCTTTACAGAGTTTCTTTGGGGCTCCTCACCACCGAGATATAAGTTATCTACATTGATGAGGCCACTGTCGCGGGGTGGTATGGCCTTTCCGGACTGCTATAAGTACTTTTTGGCGACACAGCTGGTGACAGTGGTCTGGTGGCTAAATCCTGATAAAACCAATGTGGCCTCCGCTTTGGAGGCCACAGTGGCAGGCTCCTGGGAATCTCTTCGATACCTAATTTACAGAGGCCCATGTGCCCCACACTCATTACCTCCGTCTATGCTCACTACCTTACGGGCTTGGAAAATGGGTTTGGTTATTGGAAAACACAGCCAGATGGAAATTTCCCCTAATGCACCCCTATGGTTAAACCCCAACCTACCACATTTTTATAAATCTATTGACCCTCAGATATGGACTAGATATGGCATAAAACTAATCTCACAAGTGGTGTCTTGCACCTCATTGCTTTCTTTTTGTCAACTTTCCTCTCAATATAATCTTCCGCAGCATTATCAGTTCCGTTATCTTCAACTTTTGCACGCTTTCGAAGCCCAATTCCCACGTTCGTCCTGTACACTAATACAGTCTAAACTGGAGACTACTCTTAGATCCGGTTGTACAAAAAAACCTACATCTCATATATATCAGCACCTAATCTATGAGTCTTTGCCTCCGTTGGACGATCTTTTGTCCCGTTGGCAGCGTGACATTCCAGCTTTGAATAGCGAAGACTGGGATAATGTTTGGGACTTCCCTTTTAGTTCGCTAGTCTCTATACGTAATAAGTTAGTGCAATTTAAAATAGTCCACCGGGCGTATTTCACTCCTCACAGACTTCATTTGATAAATCCTGCCCATTCCCCTAAATGTTGGAGATGTAGCTACATCCCTGGAGATTTTTCTCATATCTTTTGGCATTGTCCAAAGATACAACAATTTTGGGGGGAGGTCTTAGGTCTAATCAATAAAATTGCATTCACCAATCTACCATTATCTATGGAGGTCTGTATGTTGGGTCTAATAAAAAAATTAGTTCCTAATGTAGCTAAACGCACGATGATTGGTTTGCTTCTATTTTACGCTAGGAAAATCATAGCATTCCAATGGAAGAAGCCCTATCCCCCCACAAATGTCCAGTGGAAACGTTTGGTTAATGATAATCTTCCATTATATAAAGACACTTATTTTAATAGAGGCTGCCAAATGAAATTTAATAAAGTTTGGAGTGGGTGGCTGGAGGAAATGAACATTGCTTACTAATGCTTTTTTTTTTTTTTTTTCTCTCCCCCCGCCAAAGCCTACTTCTTAGCAGGAGGAAAGGGGTACTACCCTTTTATACCCACATACTACAACTGTATTGCATGTATGTATTTTTTTTGCATTTTTACCTGATGTACTGGCGATATTACTTATACAAGCTAAATAACCAATTTGTATATGTCTTCATGTCTTTGTGTCTTATAAGGAAAAATTTGAATAAAAATAGATTTAAAAAAAAAAAAATATGGTACTTAAACCATCCATTCAGGTTTACAAAAATTCAAATTTTTTTATGTACAGGTGTACTTTTAACTAAACATTGAAACTAAATTGCACTAAATTCTCCTACCACCCAGCTCCCTACTTACCGTAGTGTTGCAACAACCTTCTCTGCTAATTACAGCCTGTCCAATGAAGCATTTACACCACTTTCCACACCTGCATTCACATTTATTTCAATAGGGCTGTATATCTAAAGCCCCATACACACTATCAGATTTTCTGCTGATTTTTGTCTTCAGATTTACCAAAACCATGTAGTGCAAGGGCCTGCCTGATTGCATACAAATTGAAACTAATAAGGTTTGACCTCATATTATATGGTTTTGGTAAATCTGAAGGAAAAAATCAGCAGAAAATCTGATAGTGTGTATGGGGCTTTAGACTGGAGATTCTCAGTATATGCTTCATTTATGTCAATAGGGATTCCAGCGCTCTAAAAAAGAATCATATTGAATTTCTGGTCCTCTGCCAAGCATCATGGTTTCTTCTGTTGGCCCTTACATCACTGCAGGACAATGTAATAGCGTAGGGGCCGCTGAAAGTGGGGGGCTGGGCATTCAACACTCCTGGAAGTGTTTCAAATGAGAGGTTTCTTAGGACACCATAGTTCTTACAGACAGCGCAGGTTGTCAGCAGAGGCGATGGAACAGGTAAGTATTATATCTCTTTAAAAGGGACTTTTTTTAGTACTTTTTTATTTTGTAACAGAAAATCTGTTCATAGAAAATTTGAAGGCTGTCAGTATTGACCTCTGCTTATGAAAATGCAAGTTGCCTGACTCTCATGCTTTAACACTTCCTTACATCAGGAGTCCTAACTTCTTTCTGACTTTCTAATTTGCATGCTTGTTCCAAAGCCAGAGCTCGCAAGGTAAATGGTTTAAATTTGGAAAAGCACATCACCAAGCACAGTCCCATATTTTCCTCAGTACAAGTTTCCTTTAACAAATTATGCCCATCTCTGTACCTAACAAAACAATTTGTTCATACTTAAATGAGATATGTAATCGGAATTACTGAAATAACCCCATGGATGCTTAAAGGGTTAAAATCTAGAAAGCAAGTCTCTTGGACAAAGCCAGGTACCTGCCAGGTCTTGTAGGATCTTTTCTACAAATTGCTTAGTGAATTTATGGCACTGCTAGACAACAAAAGCTATTGATCAGCAGACAGAGGACTCCATTTTTCTAAAGTTAATCAAGTCCAGCGTTTGATATTCAGCTTCCGAACTGTCAAGGAGAAATGAAAGCTAAAGGATCATAAATAGCCAAGTTGGCAGCTGAATAAGAACTTCTAATTTTATTTTCCACAGTGGTAGTCCAGTGCTTGTTCTAGAGCTTATATTTTCTAAGGCCTTTATGTTTAACTTGTGGGGGCATCCTGAATACACGAGTTAGGCAAGATTTCCCTTATAGTGAGGCAGAATACTTTGCTAGTAAGGATGAGCTTTCTGGGTCGAACATGAGTTAGACTTGAACATTGGCTGTTCACCCGTTCATCGAAAACCGAACATTATGGGCCGTTCGCGTCAAATTCGAGCGGCGCGTAATGGCCCATAATGCACTGCGGGAGCGCAGTGCATTGCTGTGTGATGATTGGCCAAAGCATGCACCATGAACTGCATGCTTTGGCCAATCCCAGCGCCCTCAGCTAAGAGAGCCATAATTGGCCAAAGGCAGGGTGCCGTTTGCCAATCATGGTTTATGGGGACTAAGTCCACACCCCACACTATATAAGGCTGCCTGCATGTCGGCCCAGTGTAGTGTGTTGTTGGCGTGGACGGAGAGAGAGTGTCATTTAGATTGAGCAGGCAGGCAGGTTATTCAGTTAGCTGCAGTGTATTTAATATATATATATATATATATATATATACAGACAGTCTCGTGTATATATATATATATATATATATATATATCCACTGTATCCAGTTTAGCTATATCTGACTGCAGTTCATTCCTGATGTACTGTTTCTAATATACTTCAGGCAGGCAGGTTATTCAGTTAGCTGACAGACAGTCTTGTGTGTATATATGTATGTATATATATATATATATATATATATATATATATATATATATATTCCTGTATCCAGTTTAGCTATATATGACTGAAGGCCGTTCTTGGTGTACTTTTTCTAATATACTTCAGGCGGTGTACACAGTACACAGTACTGTGCACCCATAGGGCAGTTGCTACTTTTCTGGTGGTTTACACAGTACACCCATAGTTGTTATTACACTCCTGTTGGTGTACACAGTACTGTGCACCCATGGTGCAGTTGCTACTACTTTTCTGGTGGTGTACACAATACAGTACACCCATAGTTGTTATTACACTTCTGTTGGTGCACTGTACACAGTACCGTTCACTCCTAGTGCAGTTGCTACTACTTTTCTGGTGGTGTACACAGTACATAATACATACAGTGTACCCATAGTTGTTATTACACTTCTGTTGGTGTACACAGTACCGTGCACCCCTAGTGCAGTTGCTACTACTTTCCTGGTGGTGTACACAATACATACAGTGCACCCATAGTTATTACACTTCTGTTGGTGTACACAGTACCGTGCACCCCTAGTGCAGTTGCTACTACTTTTATGGTGGTGTACATAGTACACAATACATACAGTGCAACCATAGTTGTTATTAAACTTCTGGTGGTGTACACAGTACCGTGCACCCCTAGTGCAGTTGCTACTACTTTCCTGGTGGTGTACACAATACATACAGTGCACCCATAGTTGTTATTACACTTCTGTTGGTGTACACAGTACTGTGCACCCCTAGTGCAGTTGCTACTACTTTTCCGGTGGTGTACACAATACAGTACACCCATAGTTGTTATTACGCTTCTGTTGGTGTACACAGTACCGTGCAACCCTAGTGCAGTTGCTACTACTTTTCTGGTGGTGTACACAGTACACAATACTGACAGTGCACCCATAGTTGTTGTTATTACACTTCTGTTGGTTTACACAGTACACAATACAGTGTAGTGTGGTTTTGCTAAACAAAATTTACAGCATGTCCAGAAAGCCACCAAGGAGAGGCAGACGCTTACAGGCCACTAAAAGAGGGCAAGCAGGCTCTGTGTCTACAATCGACAGTGCTGGTCGTGGACACGGTGCATCCTCAGCACATGGCCATGGGGCACACTTGTCCTTTTTTTCTGCAGCTGGCTGTGTTATTGAGGCACAACATACAGAAGAGTTGGTGGAATGGATAACAAAGCCCTCCTCATCCTTCTCATCCTCTGTCACCCAGGCTCAGAGTAGTTTGCCTGCCAATGCAGCTGCCAAAGCGGCCTAGTCCATCGGCTCCATGTCAACAGTCACTCCTTCCCTAGCCCCACCATCATGCACGGAGGAATCCCTGAACTATTCGACCACAGTGATGGGTACATGCTGCAGGAGGATGCGCAGCAATTTGAAGGCTCCGATGATGGTACCCAGGTTGAGGAAGGGAGTAACGTGAGCCTAGAGAGAGGGGTGCCCAAGAAGGTCAAGAAACTGGCAGTCATGTTCCCCGAGCTGCAGCATACTGCCAAGTTTGCTTCAGCGACGAGGAGGGAGGGGATGATGAGGTCACTGACACTACTTGGTGGCTGATAGAAGAGAGGAGGAGGAGGCAAATCTCCAATGAGGCAGGATGCACTAGTTGTTATTACACTTCTGTTGGTGTACACAGTACTGTGCACCCCAAGTGCAGTTGCTACTACTTTTCCGGTGGTGTACACAATACAGTACACCCATAGTTGTTATTACGCTTCTGTTGGTGTACACAGTACCGTGCACCCCTAGTGCAGTTGCTACTACTTTCCTGGTGGTGTACACAATACATACAGTGCACCCATAGTTGTTATTACACTTCTGTTGGTGTACACAGTACTGTGCACCCCTAGTGGAGTTGCTACTACTTTTCTGGTGGTGTACACAGTACACAATACATACAGTGCAACCATAGTTGTTATTAAACTTCTGGTGGTGTACACAGTACCGTGCACCCCTAGTGCAGTTTCTACTACTTTCCTGGTGGTGTACACAATACATACAGTGCACCCATAGTTGTTATTACACTTCTGTTGGTGTACGCAGTACTGTGCACCCCTAGTGCAGTTGCTACTACTTTTCTGGTGGTGTACACAATACAGTACACCCATAGTTGTTATTACACTTCTGTTGGTGTACACAGTACCGTGCACCCCTAGTGCAGTTGCTACTACTTTCCTGGTGGTTGTACACAATACATACAGTGCACCCATAGTTGTTATTACACTTCTGTTGGTGTACACAGTACCATGCACCCCTAGTGGAGTTGCTACTACTTTTCTGGTGGTGTACACAGTACACAATACATACAGTGCAACCATAGTTATTATTAACCACTTGCTTACAGGGCACTTAAACCGCCCTCCTATCCAGACCAATTTTTAGCTTTCAGCGCTGACGCACTTTGAATGACAATTGCGCGGTCATACAACACTGTACCCAAATTGAATTTTTATCTTTTTTTCACCACAAATAGAGCTTTCTTTTGGTGGTATTTGATCACCTCTGCAGTTTTTACTTTTTGTTAAAAAAAATTTAAAAAACTGAATTTAAAAAAAAAAAATTATTTTTTTATATTTTGTTATATAAATTTCTAAACGGGTAATTTTTCTCCTTCATTGATGTACGCTGATGAGGCGGCAGTGATGGGCACTGATAGGCGGCAGTGATGGGCACTGATGGGTGGCAGTGATGGGCACTGATGGGTGGCAGTGATGGGCAGCACTGCCAGGTGGCACTGATTGGCACTACAGGTGGGCATTAATAGGTGGCATTTGTGGGCATTGATAGGTGGCACTTGTTGGCATTGATAGGTGGCACTGTGGGCACTGTTAGGTGGCACTGTGGGCACAGTTAGGTGGCACTGTGGGCTCTTTTAATTGGAACTATTAGGTGGCACTGATGAGGCAGATGTGCCTCTTCCACTTGGGGACCGATGTCCCTCACATCCCAGCCGGTGATCGGCTTTTTTTTTCTACTCACGCTGCCAGCGTGAGTAAAAAAAAAAAACGATTACCGATCTTCTGTTTACATCATGTGATCAGCTGTCATTGGCTGACAGCTGATCACATGGTAAGGGGCCGGGACCGGCCCCTTACTCGGATCGGTGATCAGCCGCGTCTCAGTGACTAGGTGATCACAGCGCGCCCGGCGCGCGCCCTGCAGGGAGCGTGCACAGGGGAGGCTGTCATATGACGGCCTCCCGGGAATTCAGGTCCGCGCTGTGGTCGTCATTCGGCCATAGCGCGGATGTGTAGTGGTTAAACTTCTGGTGGTGTACACAGTACTGTGCACCCCTAGTGCAGTTTCTACTACTTTCCTGGTGGTGTACACAATACATACAGTGCACCCATAGTTGTTATTACACTTCTGTTGGTGTACACAGTACCGTGCACCCCTAGTGCAGTTGCTACTACTTTTCTGGTGGTGTACACAATACAGTACACCCATAGTTGTTATTACACTTCTGTTGATGTACACAGTACCGTGGACCCCTAGTGTAGTTGCTACTACTTTTCTGGTGGTGTACACAATACAGTAAACCCATAGTTGTTGTTACACTTCTGTTGGTGTACACAGTACCGTGCACCCCTAGTGCAGTTGCTACTACTTTTCTGGTGGTGTACACAATACAGTACACCTATAGTTGTTATTACACTTCTGTTGGCGCACGGTACACCGTACTGTGCACCCCTAGTGCAGTTGCTACTACTTTTCTGATGGTGTACACATTACACAATATATACAGTGCACCCATAGTTGCTATTAGACTTCTGGTGGTATACACAAAACCATTCACCCCTAGTGCAGTTGCTACTACTTTACTGGTGGTGTACACAATACAGTACACCCATAGTTGTTATTACACTTCTGTTGGTGTACACTGTACCGTGCACCCCTAGTGCAGTTGCTTCTACTTTTCTGGTGGTGTACACAGTACACAATACATACAGTACACCCATAGTTGTTATTACACTTCTGTTGGTGTACACAGTACCGTGCACCCGTAGTGCAGTTGCTA